>CM053593.1:76052383-76063124 GCA_028646575.1 Pseudocheirus occidentalis | reverse complement strand
TTTAAAATATTATCCCATCATATTCAATTGGTCCTGGACCCTCTGTCTATGTACACATACATACACACACTCATATATGTAATCATACACATATATACCCTCCTATTATAGACATATGTGTATGTATACATACATACATACATACACACACACACATTTATATTTCCTTCAACTATCCTCATACTGAGGAAAGTTTCATAAGTTACAATGATCATTTTTCCATGTGGACAAGTAAATAGTTCAACTTTGATAAGTTCCTTATGAATTCTTTTCCATGTTTACATTCTCATGCTTCTTGTATTTGAATGTCAAATTTCCTATTCCATTCTGGTTTTTTCCTCAAGAATGCTTGGAAGTCCTCCACCTCATTAAATGACCATATATTCCCCTGGATCATTATATTCAATTTTGCTGGGTAGGTGATTCTTGGTTTTAATCCTAGCTCCCTTGATCTCCATAATAACATATTCTAAGACCTTCAGTACCTTAACGTAGAAGCTGATAGATTCTGGGTTATCCTGATTGTGTTTCCACAGTATTCAAATTGTTTCTTCTTGGCAGCTTATAATATTCTCTCCTTGATTTGGGAACTCCAGAACCTGGCTATAACATTCCTCAGAGTTTTCTTTGGGGATCTTTTTCATGAGGTGATTGGTTAATTCTTTCAAGTACTATTTTGCCCACTGGTTCTAAAATATCAGGGCAATTTTCCTTGAGAATTTCTTGAAGGATGCTTTCTAGGTTATTTTTCAGATCGTGGCTTTCAGATAGTCCAATAATTTTTAAATTGTCTCTTACGGATCTATTTTCCAGGTCAGTGGTTTTCTTAATGACATATTTCACATTGACTTCTATTTTTTCATTTGTTTGGATCTGTTTAATAGTATCCTGATTTCTCATGAAGTCATTGGCTTCCATTTGGTCCACTCTAATTCTGAAGGAATTATTCTCTTCAGCAAGATTTTGAGATTCTTTTTTCCATCTGGCAAATTTGCTTTTTTAAGTCATTCTTCTCCTCATTGGCTTTTGGGGTCTCTTTTGCCATTTGAGTTAATCTATTTTCAAGGTGTTATTTTTTTTCAGTAAGGTTGTTGACTCTCTTTTCATAATTTTCTTGCATCATTCTCATTTCTCTTCCCAATTTTTCCTCCACTTCTCTTATTTGGTTTTTAAAATCCTTGTTAAGCTACTCTGGCTTGTAATCAGTCTACATTTTTCTTTGAAGCTTTTGTTGTGGGAGTTCTGCCTGTGTTGTCTTCCTCCCATTCCATGCTTTGATCCTTTGTGTCCCCAAAAAATGAATCTAAAGTTGCATTGCTGGGTTTGCTTTGCTTCCTTTGCCTACTCGTGTTGCCAATCAATTACTTGACTTTTAGGTGCAGTAGAACTCTGCTTTCAGAGGTGTAAAGCCAATAAGCAGTAGATTCCTGAGAGAATGCTACTGTGAATAGCCTTTAAGATTCAGATCACACAGTATTAGTGAACACTCTGTTTATTCCATTACAAAAATCAAGATTCAGTACAATATTCACAGTATCAACAATTCACAATATTATATACAATGTTTAGAACAAGGAAAGTACAGAAAGTAACAAGGAACAAGAGAAGAATCACTTGTTTTCCCTAAGGGGGGAACCAGCTTCACATTTTTAGATTCAATCAGTCAAGTTAAATATCCAATCAATCAATTAACAAAAGGAATGACCTAGTATCCCTAAGAGGGAGTTGACTCAATCAACAATTCACAATATACGATCTTCCACTCATGGGGCAACCATTAACTTTAGTTTCCAAATAAAGTACTTAGAAAACCACACAATCCTTCCACCCCTTGATTTCCAACAAACCTCAGTTTAGTCCAAGGGGAGGCCTTTTCTTCATTTTGACTCTGGGCAGTCTCTCTGATTCACTAGATCCTCTTCCCTGGTTCCAGCTCCCTCCTGAGTCTGTTAAACAATCACCGAGAGTCAGGAGTAGAAAGCTGACAGGTTCTAGTCCAGTCCTCAGGGATGAACAGCTCCCAGGTCCTTGTCCTCTGCAAACATCAGTATTGTCCAAGGGGAAGCCTTTTTTTCATTTTGACTCTGGGCGGTCTCTCTGATTCCCTGGATCCTCTTCCCTGGTCCCAGTTCCCTCCTGTATCTGCCAGACAATCACCTAGATTTAGGAGCTGAAAGCCGCCAGGCTCTCATCCAGTCCTCAGAGATGAACAGTTCCCAGGTCCTTGTCCAGTCCTCAGGGCAATCCCCGGCACACACTGAAGTTCACAAGGTTCAGCACACCTCAAACCCTTCAGGACTTCTCTTGCCTGGAACTCAAGGATCAGCCAGGCCACCAACAAACAAAATCCCATCCTGTTCATGTCTTCAGTCAGATTCATGGAGGAGCCAAATCCAAAATCTGTCCTGTCTCTGTAAAATTATTCCTTATAAGCACTGGCCTTCTCCCAAGTCAACAGGGGAGTGTCTCAGCCAATAGCATTATTCCAAGTCAACAAGGGAATTCAAACCTTTTCACCAATGGAAAGAGTTCTATACTTAGCCCTAAGTTACTAGGTGCTACTTAGCCCTAAGTATCTGATCTATTTACCCCAAAGTATCTGATCTACTTAGCCCTAAGTATCTGATCTACTTAGCCCTAAATATCCAACAAATTGATTACCATTACAAGAGGGTAGAGCTCTGTTCCAAATCACTGGGGGTTTTGCAGCTGCCAGAACTATTAGTCAGCCACCATTTCTGCAGCCCCCACCAGCTTTGGTTAACTGAAAATGTACCTCAGAACCACCACCCAAGACTGTGATCTCAATCTAGGCAGATCAAGGCAAGAGCCCTTAGCCTCTGAATGATCACTTGCCCTCCCTGCAGTCTGCAGGTTGGGAGCTTCTGAAGCCACCACATGGCGGTGGCTTCAGGGCCACTGCTTCAGCCACTTCTAGCCCTGGGGAAGTCAGTCATACCCTCTCCTCTGAATTTATCTGAGTTCCACTGACCTTTCACTTAGTTCTTGTTTCTTATGGGTTGGTAATTCATGAAAATGCCACAGCTGCAGGTGATTCACACTTCAGCCATGGCTTGTTCTGGTGGCCTTAGGGGTCCAGCCCTGGATTCCTGCGGTTCTGGTCTGGACTCCCAGTGCACTGTGATGAACCCCTTCCCATCTGCCTACCAGGCTCCCTTCAGTGGGATCTTTCTCCCTCTGTCATTTTTAAGTTCTGGAGCTTTAAAATTTGTTTAGAGTCATATTTTATAGATATTTGAGGTAGTTTTGGAGAGAGCTGCAGAGTTTTGCTGTTTCTATGCCACCATCTTGACTCTGCCCCCCCTACGGGATTGATTTCTATGAAAACTGAGAGAATATTACAAAATGATGGGTAAATATCAGAGAAAGGATTAATTTCTCAGAGTAATCAGAACAGTATGAGCAACAAGTCATTTGCCTACTTATTCATCTCTATAAAATTTTTGAAGAATTATTTTAACATATACTGATGATATTCTTGATGAAAATATGAAAAAGCATTACTTTTCCATAGAAAATCACAGTTCATAATCAAAACTTACTAAAAGAAGAAGTAAATACAGGATCACTCCTTTATTTACTGTGTTTATACACAGAAATGATTTTAATTGTTAAAATATGTACATGTACATGGATAGGGATATAGCACTTTGAAAAACCAAGTACTGAAGCCAGGTGGAGGCTATTAAGGAGACTTAGAATCATGGAATAGTGTCTGAATTAAGTCCAGTACCAATACTGTGACTGAATTGTGGGAACCAAAGTGCACTAGACTGATTCCAGAGAGGCAAACCAGTCCAGGTCAGGTTAAATAGTTTCTCTTCTGAATAGTACTAGGGTCAAGTCATGAATAATTACTATACTTCCAGCCTAAAGGAGATAGGGGGACTTTGACTCTACATATACATATGTAAATATATGCATATGTATATATACATGTGTGTATAAATGTTTCTATATCTATACATTTAGAGTTGTAGTTTCATTTAAAATAGCATGACTAAATACAGCCTTAAAGACTTTAATCCAACAAGGATTTTTCCATGCATATAGGAAGCTCAAATAAGATTACTTAATGGATGCCTCTACAAAAATGACTTTGTTCAATAAATATCTGCCTATTAAAATACAGGGATTTTTTTGAAAGGGAGTAAGTTACCAACTTACTATTAATATATATTAAATGCTTACTAGATGCCAGGTATATGGGGGTATTCAAGGAAGACTAGTAGCTCTGGTGTGAGGTCTTGCCAAGTCCTTTTTTTTCCGCACCTGTTCATGTACCTTTGGTGTCTGTCACCCAACTCTCAGCTGTGACTCTAAGGATCTAGAGCATGCACAGTGGCACCATAGTAACACCATCTAGGCTGATAGGCTAAACCAGATTGAGGGAGGCCATCAGACCTTAATTTGGTCCATAAGTTTGGGAAATGCCTTCCCCAAGGGTGTGAAGACTTCCTCCTGTGGAATGGTCAGATAAGAAAAAGAAATCTGTTCCAGTCACCAAGAAGGTGGTTGAAGCAGGTGCTATGGAGTGCTGAGAGCTTGGTAAGACACTGAAGATGCCACAGTCATTTACTGCCTAATCTGTCATCACCACATTGTTTTGATTTTTGTCCTGCCACTGGACTTTGATGCCTCTGGAAGAGAAAATGAAGCTGAAGACTGTGCAATTCTGCATTACTTACAAACAGTTCATGCACAAGGTAAGACATCATCCCATGATGTCATTGGTCCTCTTCAAAAATGGAAAAATAACATGCCAGGTAATGTGCTAAGCCATGGGGATATAAATATAAGCAAGAAGACAATCTGGGCCCTAAATGAATTTACATTTTCATGAAGAAATGGAAGAAATTCCATAGAAAAAGAAGTTGCAGAGCAAAGGTTTTGGTTCTAGAAAGTTTGGAGTGAGAAGCCCAGGTGGGAGGGTGATGAAGGATGGTCACCTTGGGCTTCTTTCTATGCACTGGAGGAAATTCCCCTTTCAGAGAAGGAGTTCAGGGTGGAAAACTTTTCCACGGTAAAAGAAACCTCAGGTCTAAAGGGAAGTTTCAGCATGAGAAGGCAGTTTAAACTTGATAATGAAGTTGGTAGTCAGAAACATATCTTGGAGTAGAGGAGAAAGGTATCTACCACTGTCAGGAAGTAACTCAAATAGAAAAGGGGTTATTTGTAGATAGAGGAAGTCCTCCAAAAGCTTCTGTTTGTGGAAAATAGTGGTGATTACAACAAGCCCTAGAATATTACAGGACTTCCTCAAAGATGCACTATTGAAAAGAGGCTGGTATAAAAACCCACACAGGAAGAATAAAAAAAGTATGAGGAAAATTCAGACTATAACAAAGCATTAGGTAATGAGGTGGACCCAGACTTGTATAGGAGCAGGAGAGAAACATGATAATGCTTCAGACTATTCTGAGATAACATAAAAGTTTATCTTTATCTTTTTTTTAAAACACATTCTTTGAAAGACTGGATAGACATCAAAGGCTGACATGCCTGGTGATGAATTAAAATTGTCTATGACTTAAATGATAATGGTGAGATACATAGTTGGTATAACTAGTCTGAGGCATATTTCTCTAATTTCTGGCTTAAGTTCCACAATATTGAAAATATTTGATTAATGAATGGAAAAGAAGAGGTATACCTGAAGATGCTATAAAGTTTTTGCTATAACAATGAAATAAATGGTCTCACAATAACAAAAAAGTTTCATCTCCCATGTCTTCATGCCCTCCCACATTAAAACCTCTTCCCAATATTGTAACCGAAAATTCAAAGGAAAAAAAAAGGCAAGTAAATTCATACACACAAAGATCATATCTGACAGTATACAAGGAAAAAAAATGACATAAGTTTCCTTATCTATAGCCCCATCACTGTCGCCTGAAAAATAGGACATTTGTTAGCTAAGCAGTTTAAGTGGGACCCTTACCTGGGATCGGCTATGACCCATGGCATGGTTCCTCTGTTCTTCCATCTTCTTGTCAAAGTTAGGAGTTATTTGGTCTCCAAGGGAAGGCTAATAGGGAGGGGTAGAGTCCTGATTGGGGTAATTTTGATTTTCTGTCCAAGCTCACTAGTGGCACCTGAGGCCAACAAAGCAATTATATTCCTGTTTTTCAATCATTTTTCAGTCATGTTGAACAACTCTTTGTGGCCCCTTTTGGCAAAGATATTAGAGTGGTTTACCATTTCTTTCTCCATCTTATTTTACAGATGAGGAAACTGAGGCAAATGGGGTCAAGTGACTTGTGTTAATGTCTGAGTTCAGATCTGAACACAGGAATCAGAGTCTTCCTGACTCCTGACTCCAGGTCCATATGCTATCCACTGAGTCACCTAACTATAAATAGCATTCCTTAATTGTCACCATGATCAGCCACACCTGGAGACCCATATTTCTTTCCCCAGACGCAGTTAATTAAGAGGCTTTTCAACTACCCTGATACCACTTTTCTGTTTCTTTTTTGGTGTGGGGAAGTCTCAATAGGGTCTCAATTAATATGGTTTGATCAGTCCCACAGTGGTCACTAACCCAACAAAAGGGAAAATAATCTGATCTACTTTTTTAATAGTTATGTGCATCACTGTTAATAAATTCTCATCTTGCCCTGGGAAAAATGTTGCCTTTGTTTGCCTCAATGTCATTTTACTTGCCACAATTATAGTAGTCATTGTAGATATTGTTCTCCTAATATGACTTCCTTTTGCATGGATTGCTGTGGCACCCAATAAAGAAATGATTATTGGTATTAATTATTTCTCATGGCACAATTGTACTTCATCACATTTGGATATAACATCTTGATCAGTATTTCTCTACTTTATGAGTATCCACAATGTTTACAGTTCTTTCTATCCCCTGACAACCCCCCCCATGGAGATTTAGTAGATTCTGTCATGACATCCTTAAGTAAAAATAGTAATAGCAGCACTAATGGTGTCCTGAGTCAAATTATAGAAACAATTAAGCCACTTTTATCATAATTTTTAAGAATTTTCCACAAATAATTTACAGCTTTACTAATAGCATGTAGTGTCTACCATAAACCCTCCAACACAGGATATTCATATTTTTATCATCTTTGCCAGTCTTTTGGTAAAAAATCAGAGTTGTTCTGAGCATAACTTTTTATTGTTTGGGATTTATGGCATATTTACATGCTTGTTGATAGTTTTAATTTTTTAAAGGTTAATATCCTTTGACTAATTTATTAGGAAATGATCTTTCTGTAGAGATAGCAATGATGGAGATGGAGACAAATGGAGATAGTTATACATTCACATATATAGAATTCTCTACATAGCTTTGTTAATATATTTTTTCAGATGTATTTGCTGCAAGGGATTGGTCTTTTGTTTTCTTTAACAATTTCCTCTTTTCTATTTGATGCTTTTGTTTTCTGGAAAAATATTTTTAAATGTTTTTCATTAATTTATATTACTATTTTATAACCATTTACTTTATTATTTTTTGGCTTATATGAGAAAGGAATTTGGTTCCACTTTTTTGTAACTGATATAGTTATAGAAAGAAAAGAGTACATATCAAAAGTCATGAGGTATCAGTTTTTAACAAGATATTTAGATCAGTAATCCTTTTTTTTTTCTTTTTGGAAGACAGAAGGTAGGACTATTGGCAAGTGACTTGCCCAAGGTCACATGGCTAGTTTTTAATGTTACATGTCTGAGATTGAATTTGAACTCAGATCCTCCTGACTCCAGGGCCAGTACTCTATTCACTGTGCCACCGAACAGCCCCATCAGTGATCCTTTTTACAACATCTAGGCACCTTTCTCTTAGTGAATTGGAGGGGACAATGAGATCTAAATGACTAAAATTGGCCATGCCTATGGGGATTTTAAATACCTAAGCTCTGGAGAGATTTCAGGTTTACAGAATACAGTTCAAATGAATCTAATGATAAGACTCCTAAAGGGGGAGAGGAGGAATATTTTTCTTTTTCTTCTATCCAAACAATGATTGTGGGATCTAGCAGCAGAATGACTCACCCACAGTGGTCTTCCTCCTTTATCTGTTCTTTACTACAGTCTGTTTTACATTATATTTCCTTTAAAAGTCAATATAGATGTTGTGAGGTAATTTTTTCCTGGTTGAAAGATTCTATACTGATGTTAATTTTTATGTCCATTTCCAGTATGGAAGCTAATAAGCACATTATATAGGTTGTGTTCCTCGAAGACTGGTATCTAAAATATGTGTGCTTAAAGGATAATATGGAAACCCATCCAAGTAACCTCCCTCCTTCCCTTCCCTTTCTTCATTTCCTTCAATTCCTTCCCTTCCCTGTCTTCCCTCCCTTCCCTTCCCTTTCTTCCTTCTCTTACCTTTTTCCCTTCCATTCTTCTTCCTCCCACTTAAAATAAAAGGGCAACTTTGAGGGAGGAGAAAAGCTCTCTAGCCACACCATGGATTTTGTGGTTTTACACAAAGTCCAAAGCAAAGTAATTGTCATTATTATTATTGTTACCTGAAAGGTAAAGGTGTGGTTTCAAATCTACTCTGAGTCTCTAAACCCTCTGAGGAGAAACCGGGCTAATTCTGAAAGCTCTGTAGAAGGAACCAGCGTCTCTTTCCATGGGAAGTGACTGAAATTTCTTCCCTTTATTGTTTTTATAATTGTCTTTGGGTTTAAGAAGACCACTGTGCATGCCAACATAGACAGTCTTCTCTAAGAATTTTGCAAAATTATTTCTGCTTGTTAAAACTGTGCTATAATGAATGTGGAAGTGATAATCACCAAGCTCATCAGCTAATTTAAATCTGAATCACATTATCAGAATGTTTTTTGTTCTTTTTCCAGATTTTTTGAGAATGCTACCACATGGTATTCTCTAATATGTTTTAGTAGAAGATATTGGGAAAAGTATTTGAGAGAAAAATACTTGAGATTGAAAGTGATTGGAGAGTTCTCCAGAACTGGGAATATAGTGTTTAATAAAAAAGCACACCTGCTTGACTTTCTGAGCAAAACAATCATTTAATTAGAAGGAGAGTTAAGCAAAGAGGAGAGGGATAGCAGGTTATAGTCTACCATGACAGTCAATATCGCAGAAAATAATAAGTATTTAATAGAGTTAATGAAGTGTTAGTAAGATAGCAATATGTGAATACTCAATGATAATTTTTCAGTTAGATTGTTTTTCCCTGAATGAATCAGAAGAGGCAGTGTGACTGACGGGATTGAAAATGGGTCTTGCACTTGGGGACTTGGGGACTCAAATCCTGTAAGGCTTTTGGAATTCAAGGAAACAAAAGTCAGAAGAATTCTTTGGAGTGTAGCCATGCTTTGGGTATAGAGGGGAAGACAACAGATTTCTTTTACCTCTTATTTGAGCTGTGTGTCCAGCAGCAAATCTATTCTCCACAGAGAGGACAATCCATCCAGTTGATGAAGGAACACCAGAAGAAAGCTAAAGGAAAAGATGAAGCAGCAGAAACGTACACTCAAAATATTCACATATATAGGGAGGTGGTTACTTTAGGGAGAAAATTAGATCTAGGAGTAGCAGCTCTTAGAGTGAAAATTTGAAGAAAATGCCTTAAACAGCGGTTCTCAACCTGTGTGTCACAACCCCTTTGGGGGTCAAATGACCCATTCACAGGAGTCGCCTAAGACCATCACAAAACACATATTTCCAATGGTCTTAGGAACCGAGACACAGCTCCTCTATCCATCTCCAGGCAGGTCAGCTCACATGCAGATATACCCACATATGAGTATTAAAGAGTCGTGGCATTAGGAAGGTTGAGAACCACTGCCTTAGAAGGTACTTGCAAAAAACAAATGATATAATGTATATCCAGTACTGTGTGAACCTCTCTTCCTTCTAGATTTTCTTAAAACGTTTTGGTTGAAACTTTCCTAGGGATTTATATCCCTGTTGCATATATCATAATAATATTTGCATCTGACTTTCCTATCAGTCGATCAATAAACCTTTACTTAGAACTTACAATGCCAAGCACTATGACAAGCACTACAGATACAAACAAAGGTTAAAGACAGCCCCTACTCTCCTTGAGCTCACAGTCTAATAGATTATAAGCTCTTTGAGAGCAAGTTTTACATTTTATCTATTTTTGTATTCTCTGTCACTCTGCAAAGTACTTTACTCATAACATGTGAAAAATCTTTGTTGAAATGAATTAAAAATGACTAGACACTGCCAGAAACTATGAAATGAATAAATAAAGAATGCAAGTGTAAATAGAGTTTGTAGTTTTTTAATTTTATTTTATTTTATTTTAATTTATTTTCTTGGTTACATCATTCATTTCCACAAGGTTTTGAGTTACAAATTTTCTCCCCTTTTTGCCCCAACCCCCCAGACCAGAACATTGATCCCACTGTAAGACCCTTCCCACAATCTGTTCCCTTTTATGCCCTCCTCCAACACGCCTCTAGCTTTCTAGCAGGGCAGGGAGGAGCTCTCTGCTCCCATCTCTGTATGTATTATTTCCCAGTTGCATTTCATTGTATAGCTTTAAATACTAGATTCTTGCAATTCCTCCCCTGTCACCCACTCCCACTGGGAGGAGCAGCAATTCTGTACAGGCTGTACCTGTATAATTGCACAGGACATCTCCATGGTGGGCAAATTGTGAGAGGCTGATTGTATGTCCCTCCTTCCTATCCTGCACCCCCCCTTGTTTTGTTCTCTACCCTGTCCCTGTCCCTTTACTGAG
>CM053593.1:76025806-76051883 GCA_028646575.1 Pseudocheirus occidentalis | reverse complement strand
GGAGCTGGGATTAAAACCAAGAATCAACTACCCAGCAAAATTGAGCATATTATTCCAGGGGAAAATATGGTCATTCAATGAGGTGGAGGACTTTCAAGCATTCTTGCTGAAAAAACCAGAACTGAACAGAAAATTTGACAATCAAACACAAGAAGCATGAGAAGGTAAACATGGGAAAGAAATCATAAGGAACTTATCAAATTTTAATTATTTACATGCCAATATGGAAAAATGATAATAGTAACTTAGGAAACTATTCTGAGTATGAGGATAGGGGAGAGGAATACAAATGTATATATAAGTATACTTACACATATGTCTAAATAGGAGGCTATATATACATATGAATACATATCTGAGCATTAGTGTATATGTGTACATAGAAGGTATAGGATGAACTGAATGTGAAGGGATGATACTTTAAATGGTGAAATTCTGAGGTGGGAGAGGACTAGAACAAGAGGAGACAGGAAGAGACAAAAATTTATTTATCTACTTATTTTAATACTAAGTTTATCTATATTGAACAGTCTAGAATTTCAGCTACTTCTGGAACCAATCACATTACTGATTGGCTGAAGAGGTTTGACCAGTTCTGTTTCCAATATGGACCCATTTGCCCTAACATAGGCCACCTGGTAGCCCATATTTCAGCTGCCAAGCTCACCAAATTTATATGAAGTAGTCACCCAACTGACTGGCATAGCTCACTGAATCTTATAACTCTCAAAATTAAGAGATCCATCAACCCAAGCCTGTCTGGTATCCTGGATTACACAATACATCACCATCCCAAAGGTCAAATTTATGTAGAGTGTGTGTTATTTACATTCTTCATAAAAGAAGATCTAAGACCTGAGAAGTAAATAATTTCCCATGACTACATAACTAGTAAATAACTTGAGGTTGTACTTGAACTTTGTTCTTTTGACTCCAAAGACAATTGTTTTTAAATGAAATGGTAATGTTTTAATAAAGTAAGACCTAAATAATTGAAGTAACATTTATTGTTCATGGGTAGGTAAAGCCAATATAATAAAAATGTGAATTTTACCCAATATATTTATTCAATGTCATCTCAATTAAATCACTAGTAATTATCTTATTGAATTAGAAAAATAACATTCAGATGGAAGAACGAAAAGTCAGGAACTTCAAGCAAATCAGGGGAAAAATGTAAGGGAAGCAGATTCAGTAGTATCAGATGTTAAAATATACAACATTCAACTATTGTTGAAGTATAAAATAGATAATTTTGATTAATTTAAATTAAAATATTATTGTAAAATAAAATCTATACAGCCAAGAATAGAAGGAATGCAGAAAATTGGGGAAAAATACTTTTATAGACAATCTCTCTGATAGGATTGTGATTGGATTGAATATTGCTGTGGTATAGGAAATGGAAAGCTGGTTGATTTAGAAAAAAGTGGGAAGACTTGGATTTATGAAGGATGATGCTATCCACCTACATAAAAACAGATGGCAAGTAGAAAGAAGCATAGTATGGTCTTACAAATATGTATATGAATGTATACATGTATATGTTTACATGTATCTATGTATAGCTACACACACATATTCACACTTAATTGTAGCCTTCTCTAGGGTGGGGGTGTCACCTCCTATGGCCCACAGCTATTGTCACTACCACATTGCACTCCCAGCTAGCTCCTACCTCAGTGCCACTGACCTCTTCTTCAATTTCCTAACTTGTTCTGTAACACTCCCACCTTTTGTTGATTATAATTCAATTTGATATGTTATTTAAAATTGTTTAGAAGGGAATGTTGGAAGGGCATAACTAGAATGCTCCCTTTATCGCATTACCTTGACTGCACCTCTCTAACATATATTGACTGAGGTCACTAATTTTTTTTTAAGTGCTACACCTGCCATAAAGGAAAGCAACTGCCCCCCATCACAGCTTTGCTCCATCAACAGATGTGAAGATTCTTCCATCTACCATTTCATCTATATTATTGATTAAAATTGCTAACAAAAGCAGGTCAAAGGACAAATTTCTGGGGCATTTTGTAGATATCAGACTATTAATGTTTACTTTTCTGAGTCTAGTCATTTGACAAGTTCCAAATTCATTTAACTGCGATATTTTCTAGTCCACATCTCTTCATTTTGTCTGTTATGAAAGCCATCAAACTTTTTTTTCCTGAAGTCTAGAAAAAAAAATTATTTACTTCCTTACATTCATTCTCAATGTGTATAATCAAAATTTATTCAGGCAGTCAACATATAATTATTACATTGTTATAATGTTTCAGGACCTGGTATGCAAAAACAAAACAAAAAACAAACAAAAAAGCACAAATATTCCCTACTCTTAAGGAGTTCATATTCTACATGTGGAGACAATGTTTACCTAAATAGGTATTTATAAGGTATATACAGAGTAAGTGATTTTAAGGGAGTAGTTGTATAGGGGCACAAGAAAGACCTCCTGTAGAAGAGTGAGCTTAATTTGAGTCATTAAGGAAGTCAGGGATTCTTAAAGGTTGAGGTTAGGAGTGAAAATATTGCAGGCTTTAAACAGAATCTGTGCAAAAGCATAAAGATGAGAAATAGAAAATTGAGTTTAAGGAGCAGTGAGTGTGACTAAACCATAGAGAGCATGGGGAGAATTATTGTTTTGTTATTGTTGCTTTTTCTCAATATTATTCTTTTTAAAGAAAACTGTACTTTTTAATGAAAAATAAATTTGTCTTCATTTCCACCCCACATCCACCATTAAAAAAGACTGGTGTGAGGAAAAAATGAAACTCTTCTAACATATGTGCAAAGTCAAGCAAAAAAAAAAATCCCATCTGGGCTACTTCCCAAAATAAAATAAAACAAACATGTCTCATTCTGCAACTTAGTCCATCACCTCCCTCTCAGGAGATAGATAGCATGTTTTATTATTGATTCTCTGGAATCATGATTGATATTTAAGACCAAAGTTCTTAAGGTTTTCAAAGGGGTGTGTGTGTGTGTGCACAAGTGTGTTTTATCATTTAATTTATACTAAATGTATTGCTTCCTTCACCAAATCTGGATCAGTTCATAAAAGTCTTCTTAGGTGTAATTAGTAATGAAATTTGAAGATCATTTTGTATTGCTAAGCTAAGGGGTACTTAGCACCTGGTTTCAAATTAAGCCTCTGTTAAAGTAGCAAAAGGTATGAACGCCTGTTGCTGATGTAACAGAAAGGAGCTGAACAGGGAGGAGAAATACCGTATATCAGGAAAAAACACTAGCTGGGAAAGTCAGAACTTCTTGGGATGAGCATCTGAAGTCTGGGCTGCTGTTGCTGGACTGGAACTTCTGTGGAGAAAGCAATTTTGATTTTGATAATGGGAGAAAGTGATTTTGATTTTGAGAAAGGTGCTGCTGAAGACTTCTGAGGGCCAGTTGGAGCTGTTGAGGATATCCAAGGGCCAAAAGAATTGTTTTCATAATTTCTTGTATTTTTCTAGCCATTTGTGTTATATATGATAATTTGTTCAGCCCATTCCCAATTGCTGGACAAATTTTCAATTTCCAGTTCAATGCCAATACAAAAAAACCTTACATATTAGATACATAGAAACATAGATGAATAGATAGAACTAAATATAGATACAGATCAATTTCTGTTTTCTTTGATCTCTTCAGGAAGATATGGCATAATGTTCTTATAGAGTCAAAGTATACACAATTAAGTACTTTTTTGTACATAATTGCAAATTGTTTTCCAGATCTGTTGAATAAATGTGCAGTTTTACCAATAGTGCATTAATACACCTGTTTGATCTTAGCCCCTGAACCTTTAATCATTTTCCCTTTACTGTACATAAGGTAATCTGATAATATGAGATGGAACCTCAGAATCAATTTAATTTGTATTTCTCTAATTGTGATTTGAAGCATTTATATGCCCATTAATAATTTGTTTTTTTCCCCCCTCAGGAAACTGCATGTACATAACCTTATTTTTAAATGGGTAGTGGCTCCTATTCTTCTGGATTTCAGTCATTTCCTTACACATTTGGAAATGAAACCATTATCAACGAAACATAATGTAAAGACCACACTTCAACACCACCAGCTACCTGTTTCACTACAAATGTTACCAATATTGGTTTTGTTGTGCAAAAACTTTTATTCTAAAAAAAAAAATTGATGAAAATTTTCCATTTTACTTTCCGTAATCCTCTTTATCCTGTGCTTTTCTTTGTATGTGCATCTATTCAACAGATAAGAAAGGTCTCCTCCCCATACCCACTTACCTCCTTTAATTGTTTATGTTATAACCTTTTATATCTAGGAGACTTACTCATTTGGAGTTAATATGGTGGCCAATTTTGCTTCATATCTAGTTCTGATAGACTGTTTTCCAGTTTCCTAAGCAGTTATTTTTAACTTCTATTTCTTAAACAGTAGCAAAAAATTTTAATGAATATTCTTTTGGGGTATGTTTTCAGATTTGAAATGGTTGATTTCATTTCTTCCTACTATTTTGCATTGTTTGTCTTCAAATTCTTAGAATATTTCATCCATAAAAACATCAACATTATTTTTTCTTGTTCTATAAATTTATTTTTTGGTAGCTGATAGGCATGAAAATTTAAATTATGCAGTATTTTTATTACATTTGCTTGGGCTACCCAGTAGCAATTAACATTTAATTATTAACAAAATTTCATTATTTCCTTTAAAAAAGTGTTTTATAGTTGTTTCATATAGCTATCGTCTATATCTTGGCACAGAGACAGACCCTCAAATATGTCATACCATTTGTACTTATTTTAAATTCAATTATTCTTTCTGTCTCTTCTGAATTTTTTTTTGAAATCTACAGAAATGCTGAGGATATATCTGACTTTATTTTATACTTTGCAAATTTGCTGAATTTTTCAATTAGTTTTTAGTTGACTCTCTTGGTTTCCCCAATTATACCATCATATAATCTGACAAATATTGATATACTTGCTATTTCTTTGCCTGTGCTAATTGAATCAGTTTCTGTTTCTTGAGAACTAAAGTTGGTGTTTCGTGGATTCTATTAAATAATAGTGTTGACAAAAGATATCCTTGTTTTATCCTTGATCTTATTGAAAAGAATGCTAGTTTCTCAACATTACATATAATGGTGACTTTTAATTTTAAATACATACCTTTCAAATAAAAATATCACACTCCAAAGAAATTCCCATTCATGCCAATGCTTTCCAATGTTTTAAAAGGAATAGACATTCTATATTGTCAAAAGATTTTTTTCTGCATCCATTGATATAATCATGATTTGTGTTATCCTGATTGATTTTGTCAATTACATTTATAATTATCTTATCCTAATAATAATTAATGTATTCCTGGGTAGAAATTCAAGTTGGTGATAGTGTTTATTTTCTAAAATCATATGTTATTGTAACCTTTAACTAATATTTTTAAATCAACATTTCTTTGGGATATTGGTCTATAGGTTATTTTAACTGTTATGATTTTCCATGGGCTAAATGTGAAAAACAACAATTGTATCATGTAATGGATGTTCTAGAATTTCTAAATCCTGTCTTTTAAAAAGGTTTTATAAGAGGATTTGATTATTCTTTGAGTATTTGATAGAATTCACTTATAAATTGAGCTGTTTGGAGCTTTTCCCCAACCCCTTTGAGACTTCTTCTATGACATCATGAATTAATTTTCCTGAGATCAGGCTATTAACATTACCTATTTATTTTTCTGTTAGACTATTTTTTTTGTCAATATACACTCATTTCATTTAACTTGTCAATTTTATGTGGTTTAACTCAGCAAGACAGTTTCCAATGTGAGTTTCCATTTTATTTTCCATTTTTGTGATTTTTTCCTTTTTGTTTATTTTTTTAAAAAATCAAATTAGCTAATATTTTTATTTTTAAAACAGATTTTAATTTTATTTATTCAATATTTTTATTGTCTTTTTTATTTTAAGGATTTCTCTTTTGGTGTTTAATTGAAAATCTGTGGGGTTTTTTTTTCTTTTAGTTGCAAGCTGAATCAATTATTCTGTATCCTCTTTTTTTTTCTTTTTTTGATGAAAGTGGCTTACGATAAAAAATTTCCCCCAGAAACTGCATTGGCATCATTTAAATATACTGCGGATATTTTTGCATATTGTTATTTTTTTAAAGGGAATTATCATGTCTAAGCTCTCTTCTTTGACATAGCATTGATTTAGAACTAATTAATTTAGTCTCTGATTTTTTTTGCTTTTCCTCAATGTTCTGTCATTGAATACAAACATTATAGCACAGTGGTTAGTAAAGAATAATTTTTTATTTTGCTTTTTTTTTGCATTTGATTTTGTGTTTTTCTAGCATATATATGGTTAGTTTTATTAAAGGTGCCAAATAACAACTGAGGAAAATGTTTACTTCTTTCAATTATTTTTCAATAATCAACAGAGGTCTATGTTGTCTAGTTTTTCTAAAGTTACATTCAATTCCTTAACTTTTTTCTTTATATATATTTATGGTTTTAATTTGTCTAACTCTAAAAGTATATTGAGGTTACTCATTATTAGACTTTTACTATGTATTCCTTCATACAACTCATTTAGCTTTTCCTTGAAGCATTTCTAAGCTATGCTACACATGCATATATGTTAAATATTGACATTAATTAATTAATCTGTGGTACCTTTTACCATAATGTGGTTTTCCTGTTTATTCTTTTAATCAAGACTATCTCTGTTGTTGCCTTATCTGAGTTATCTGTGTGTTGTTCCTTTTTTTCAATCTTGTCTGCCTCTTTGTGACCTCATTTGGGGTTTTCTTGGTAAAGATACTAGAATAGTTTACATTTTCCTTCTCCAGCTCATTTTACAGATTGATAAACTGAGGAAAACAGTGTTAAATAACTTGTTTAGGGTCATATAGCTAGTAAGTGTCTGTGGTCAAATTTGAACTCAGATCTTCCTCGCTCCAGACCTGGTGATTTATCCACTGCAACACCTGACTGCTCTGGGATTTGTGGGGTATTAAGGGAGGACTATCACCTCTGGTATGAGGGCTTGTCAAGTCCTTTTTTAGGCCTGCTCATCTACTTTTGGTATCAAACTGTTTACTCAACTCTCACCTGTGACTCCAAGAAAGTATAGCAGGCACAGTGGTGACAGGCTGGTAGACCCATCTCAGCAGATAGGCTAAACCAAATTGAGGGTGACCAAGAAAGAGGCTTTAAACCTGTCAGTGAGATAGGGGAATGTCTACCCCAAGCATGTGACAAATTTCCCAGCAAATGGAGGCATGAAACTATTTGTTCAATGGCCATGAAGGTGACTGAAACAGGTTCTAGTGAGCACTTATAACTTGGTAAGATATCAAAGACACCTAGGTTATGCACTGCATCCTTGACAATCACCAGTCATCTTAACTTTTGTTTTACCACTGGACTCTGACATTGTGCAGCTCTGCCTGACTTAAATCTAATTTTTGCTTGTCATTTGTCCTCTTCACAAGTGAAGGACAAACAACATCTGAGATATCAATTGTTACTGTTGCTTTTTAGAGTTCAGCTAAAATAACGCTTTTTTCCTGGCCCTTATTTTAACTTTGTATTTGTTTTTGTGCTTCATATGGATTTCTTATAAACAAATTATTGTTGGATTATCCTTTGTAATTCATTCTACTATTCTCTTCCATTTTATGGGTAAATTTACACCCTTTGTATTCACAGGCATATTCCATTCTATCTTATTCGCTTTTACTTTTTCTCCCGTTTACTTCTTCTATTGAAAACAGGTAGTATCCTTCACACAAAGGTCCTATGCTTGAAGCAATCTGCTTCCTCTGTTCTTTTCTTCTCAGAGTCCAATCTCATATTCTTACCCATTCTTTACTCTGACTTTAACTTTTCTTTACAATTCTTTCACCAGGTTTCAGATTTGTCTTCCATATTACTATTCCCTTCCCTTAATCAAACTTTCCTCTGATTCTACCTCCCTTTGCCCTTTATTTATTATATCCCATTTCCATGTTGAGTTGAATGCATCTATACATATGAGTGTATATGTGTGTATTCTTCCATCCTTTGTCAAATTTTTATAAAAGTGAGTTTTCAGTAAAGCCATTTCTTTGTTGCAATAAATTTCTATTTGTACACATCAGTTATTTTTAGTTCTTCCCCCATTCTTCACATTTGTCTCTGTACTGTATCCTATTTCCCTTCCCAGTTTAGGATCATCAAAATAAAATAAAATCACCCCTTTCCCCTATGCTCTTCAATTTGACTATTATCTATTACCTCTGATGATATTAGGATTTGTAGAGAATGTATGAATATAAATAATTCTTTCATCCTTATATAATCACCTCTGATCACACACTTGTGTTTACTTACCATTTTGTGTTGCTCTTAACTCTTTTGTATTTCAAAATTCCTACTTGGCTCTGTTTTGTTTTGTTGTCATAAATACTCAGAAGTCTTCTATTTTGTTTTAGCTGTACTTTTCTCCTTTAGTATTATATTCACTTCTGGGTAAATTATTCTTGTTTGCAACCCTATATCTTTAACCTTTTAGGATGTCATAGTCCATGAACTCTGCTGTTTTAAACTGATATCTCCTAAACCTTATGGTTTCCTAACCATGTTTCCCCAGACTTTGAGTTTTTTTGTTGTTTTGTTCTGAATACTTATAGAATTTTTATTTGATCTGAAAATTCTGAATTTTTCTTGGGCGTTCTTGGGAATTTTCACCTTAAGTTTTCCCTCAGGAAATGTTCTTTTGATTTTTTTTTTAATTTTTACTATGAGGTGATTAGAACTAATCCTCTTTTACTTAAATTTTCAACCATCCACCAAAAGTTGTTGGTATCTCAGATTTCTTTCACTTTTATTAAAAATATGGGGATGGATGGGACTAACAGATTAAAGAGCATGATTCTCTAAGTCAGTTATGGTTCTGCAATAAAGCTGATTTTTTTTTCCAAAACAATAAGCTATCAGAACTATTTGGGATAAGGGTTTTACAAAGGAAGGAAGGAAGGAAAGAAGGAAGGAAGGAGAGGGAGGGAGGGAGGGAAGGAGGAAGGGAGGGAGGAAGGAAAAGAAAGAAAAACAGAAAGAAAGAAAGAAAGAAAGAAAAAGAAAGATGGAAAGGAAGGAAGAAAGGAGGGAAAGGAAGGAAGGAAGCAAAGAAGGAAGGAAGAAGAGAAAGAAGAGAGAGATAGCAAGGGAAAAAAGAAGGGGAAGTCACCTGACCTCTCAAACTATTTTTTTTAATGAGGATTGCTTTGTAGAGCTGTTATGAAGAAAATATGTTGTTCAATTCAATGGGCTATAGAGATGTGAATATCAATTTACCCAGATTTCTCAAGGTTTTTTTCCCCAATAATCTTTTAAGACCTTTCTGTGTAGATACTGAATGACCATAATTGGGTCTGATTCAGTGATTGGGAAGATATAACAATTTTTATTTTTTTTATTTCTTTACTCATTTCTTCTAAACTGAAAGAATGTACTAAGTACTTGGATTCTAAATTAAGGAGATGAGAACTGAATCTATGATTTAACTGGAATAGAAAACTCAAAGGTGAGGTAACTCCCTCTACCAAAGCAGAACAGTCTCCAACTTAGAATTTTAATAAGTCACTTAGGACACTGTGAGCTTAAGTGAGTTGCCTAAGGTAACATAGCTAGTGTCTGTGAGAGGAGGGATTTGAATTCATTTCTTCCTGCCTTCAAGGCTAGCTCCCTTTCTATTAAGTCACTCTGCTTCCAAAATTAGACCCTCAATTCTAGACCCAAAGCAAATTTGTTGAGCCATGTTTTAATATTTTTAAAAAATACATTTCATATGAAGAGACAATCTAAAAAGCAACTATATTGAATTAATATTCCAGGTTCCTCAAGCTTGGGGTGTGTGCATGTGTGTGTGTGCATATGTGTATGTTTGTGGTGGTAGAAACCCCAATGGAAACACAAAATAAAAGCAAAATGTTGAAAGAAAGAAAAGGAAGGAAGGAAGGAAGGAAGGAAGGAAGGAAGGAAGGAAGGAAGGAAGGAAGGAAAGGAGGAAGGAAAGGAGGAAGGAAGGAAGGAAAGGAGGAAGGAAGGAAAGGGGAAGTCATGACCTCTTTAAAAATGTTTTCTTATCTGAAATGAGGATCATTGCCTTCCAGAGCTGTTATGAAGGGAACGCTTTGTACAAACCCTTGCACATCAGTGCTTCCAGCAGACACCAGATCAGGAATTTAAGAGTTCCAATGCAAATTGAACAAAATAAAGAAGCTCAGAATGGCATTATACTAATCCAAGCAGGATTACCAACAGTTAATGAAAGAAAATTATTGATTTGAGAAAGAACACCATCAAATCCACATTTGAATTAATAAATTCAATCCCTAGAGTTTATCCTTTTAGGATAATAGGGGTAACCCTACTACTGCTCCTCCTTTCAGGGTCCTAGGGATAACCCTGAGGGACTTAGAATGACTTTCTAAAATTTTAGCTCACTAACTTCCTTCTATTGTAATCCCTCTAATATAAATAGCCAGTTAACATCTGAAACCAATTGACCATTTGGTCTTTCCTCAGTATCAGTTATCTATTTAACATCAATTGTCCTTTTTCACAAAGGAATGTTTATTGGAAAGCATAGCAAGGACATTTGTAAAAAAAATGCCCTATAACCAGGGAATAATTTTTCCTTTACCTCTTTATCCCTAGGAATGAACCCAAATTCAGTGATAACTACCAAATATTTGCCCTACCAAGTTTACTTCTAGCATACCTTGCAAACCTTTGCTTATAAGATGTAGTTGACACCTCAATCCAATGTCTGACAGAATGAAGAAGGTCATTTCTCAGAGTTGCTTTATCACCAGGTATGGTTACTTTGGTTACAAGAAACCTCTCTAATGGATTCCAATTGCTGGGCCTCTGGTAGTTCTTCTGATTTTTGGAATTTCACAAGTTGTCAACTTCTGTCACCCATACCCATGCACCCATGATCAGGAAATAACAGACAAAAGTAGGATAGAAGAAGCATATGTTCTATATGTTCATATCAACTTAGTGTCCAGTTATGGATAGAGGGCAGCATAAGGGCACCTGTTGTTATTGTTTCCTTCACCTGGGAATTCATAGAATTTTTTTTTATTCTCTTATAAGACACCAGGGAAGAAAGACAGCTTTCATCTGTTCCAGTCATTTGTACACACACTTCCTATTCAGTAGCTAAGTAAAAGCTTTTTTAATACCTCATGTTAAGTCAACCAGAAACAGAGGATATCTGTGAATTCTCTGATGTGGAGAAGACAAGGTCTCCTCCATCAAATATTTCTAGAAACATGTTGCCCAAATCTGCTTAGAGATAGGCTCAAAACTGATATATGGCTTAAATATTAAAGTAATATTTTTATAAAATAGGAAAGAAATGGAAGGAGGTGGTTCTATCAATGACTAAGGTGTAAATTCCTTGTAATACAAGAGGCCCATGCATCTTAAAAGATAAAACCGATGATTTCAATTACATATAATTGGATAAGTTTTGCATGAAGAATATAAATGAAGACGTGACAAGAAGGGAAATGGTCAGCTCGCTATAAAATCCTTAAAACAAATATGTCTGATAAAGGTAATATGTCTAAGATATACAGGGAATATATAGATCAACACAATTCCTCCTTAGGTAGGAGGTCAAAGGATGTGAAAAATATGTATTAAATGAAGAATAACAAGCTACTGATATTTATATGAAATGCCCTTCTAAATCACTAATGATTAAAGAGATACAAATCAAAACAAATCTGGTTTCACATTACACTCAAAATATTAGTAAATATATTTAAAGATGGAAATAATGTGGAAGGGGCTCCAGGAACACAGATATACTAATATATTTTGATAAATATGTGAACTAATCTGATCATTCTAGAAACAATTTGATATTATAAAAGAAAAATGGTTAAAATGTCTATTCTTTCTGACATATAGATCATATTGTTATGTTTGTAGCCCAAGTTAGGTGAAGACAGAAAATTGCTACAGACACTATAATATCCATGACATCACCCTTTGTGTTAGCAAAGAACTGGGAGCAAATTAGAGACCTATTTGGGATTGCCCAAAACGTTGGCATAAGAATGTGATCAGTTACCATTGGGCTATAAGAAATAATGAATATAAGGCATTCAAAGAAACATGGAAAGATTTATTTTAAAAAAGGAAGTAGCGCTATGATAACAGTATATACAAAACTATAATAATATAAATGAAAAAGAACAATAAGAAGCTGAACAGAAATATTAAATGATAAATTTTTGCTTTAAGAAAATTACAAATAGTTCCCTCTCCTTTTGTTGGCGAGTTCAAAGTCCATAGTTCTGGAATGTTGCATACATTACCAGACGCATGCAGTGTGTTGATTGGCTTTGCTTTGTTATTTTTCTCCCTCCTTCATTGTCACAAGGCAAGTTTTACTGGCTTGAAGCAGGAATATATTCAGATATGGCTGAAATATAAAGTCATAATATTTCAATAAAACTTAAAAAATACCAAGATATGCACACATTATGTAAATTTCATATTCTGTGCTTGGTTTGACATAATTAGGGGTTGGAGAACAAATTCTATCCCTTTGATTCAGAATGTTAATGTCAATAGAGTACCAGTGAACTGGAAATACTTTCAGTTATTTTGTTTTCCCCAGGAAAGCTGCAGTTTTCCTTCATTCTTCTCTCCAGTGACCTAAATCCAATAAATGAAAGAAAAAAAACAAAACAAAAAAACAAGCATTCCAGTGTTCTCAACATGCTGATCCACCAGCACAGTACAGTAATTTATAGAGGTTAGTCTTAGCATGCTGACCTGCTATTGTATCAACTTTCCAGATTTTATGTATTCACTTAGAGAAAGGGTTGTGGAAGGGGAAGCTAGCTTTTAGAAAAAGAGAAAGAGAAAACAAGATTTATCTAATCTAGTCCCATTCAAAACAAGGTGAATTGATCTCTGTCACTTAGACTTGACAGGTAAAGCTCTGGGCCAACAAGTAGTATCACAAGATGTCACTGTATATCAACAGTTTTGAGGAGACTAAGATACAGTAGAAATTTTTAAATAGAAGACAAGGTTACCAATTAAGATAAGGAGTGAATATTGTAGGATTTTCCCCCCTACAGCTGAAAGGTTTAAGTCTTTTAAAAGTAGAAAAAATAAAATTAAAAAACAAAACAAAAAAACAGCCTTGGCTCAAGTATCTTTAGTCTAAGAAAAATCAGCTTGGGTTAGTAAAAACAAACAAACAAATAAAAAACAAATAAACAAATAAATAAATAAGTTGATAAATAAATAAATAAATAAATAAAGCCAGCAGAAGAATTGGAAGAAATTGAACTAATCCTATCATACTAGTTCATGGACCAAATGTTGTTTCAGCTACCAAATACTTTCAAAAAGTATCTGAAAGTTTAGTATCATTGCTATGTAATACATGGACCATTTTTAACTACTAATCGTTAAGGATCAAAGCCATCTTTCCATTCTTTTCATTTCTTTAACACTTATTGTTTCTTTCCATGGTCTATTATTCAAAAAGTTCATTGGGCAAATATTTAGTTAACTACAAGACTGACAGAAAAAAAAATTAAAATGCTAAAATGATTAGGCTAGTTTTCTCCCATTCCATGGGGCCAAAGAATTTTCACTTTCTTACTATCAATATTCCATGGGAAGTACATGGGAGTCAGAGTTGCAGTTCCCTTGTTCATCTCTCTTTAATGCAACTCTAGATCACTGAACCACTCATTTAGGGTACTGCAGAAGAAACTGGAAGGGGGTTTCTGATTGCAGATCAGGACAAAAATGATAGAGTGGTGTACAAAAACAACAAAAAATGAAAGAAATGAAAATTTAAAAGAAGCTCACTTGATGTGCCATCTCCACTGTTTTCCTATAACTTTCTGAGCTCCTCCTCTAAATTCCTTGAAGAAGCCACCTATATTAGGTACTTAACTTTCTCTCCTCTCACTAGCTTCTAAACCCCTTAAACATGGTTTCCTGCATCATCATTCAACTGAAACTTCTTTCCCAATATCATCAAAGATCTCTTGATTATCAAATACAATGACCTTTTAAAAAATCTTGTCCTTCTTGATAACTCAATAGTCTTTGAATGATTTTTTCTTGAACACTCTTTTTATCTATAGTTTTTGTTACATTGCTCTATTGGCTCTCCTATTTATATTATCCCTTCTATGTATTCTTTGCTAGTTGTTCATCAAGGTTATTCCCATTAATGTTAGGTTTTCCACTAGGTTCTTCACAGTACTCTATTTTCTTCTCCCTCCACTATATCATACTAGATGATTCATTAGCTCTCATTGTTTCAATTATCAGGCCTATGCAGATGATTCCCACATATTTAGGTCCAGCACTTATCTCACTCCTAAGCTCTACTTTTACTCACAAACATTGTACTGACCATTCTTAACAGGATATGCCATAGGTATCCAAATTAAAATGTCTGAAATAAAATTCAGCAACTTTTCTACAAATGCCCTATTCTTCTGATCTCCACATTACTTTCTAGGATACTATAATCCTCTATTACCTAGCCTTGAATCTCAATATTATCCTTGACTCCTTACCTTCAGTCACCCCATATATCCAATGTGTTGACCAGTCTTTGGTCATTTCAACCTTCACATTTCTTGAATACCCCTTTTCTCTACTTACACAGTCACCATCTTATTTCAGGTTCATACCACCTATCCTTTGGACTATTAAAATACTTTTTTTTAAATTTGACTCCCTACTTCAAATCTCTCTTCATGTCAGTCCATCTTGCTGTTATCCGCTAAAGTGATTTTCCTAAAGTCTGACCATATGACTTTCAAATCTAATAAATAGAAGCAGTTCTGTTTGGAATTCCATGACCTTCCCAGTTTGTCATTTTCCTACCATTCCAGACTACTTACACTCCACTCCACACACTCTACAATACCACTTGAAGACAAATAGGTGATATATTGGTCCTGGAATCTGGAAGATTTGATTTCAAACTCAACCTCACTGACTAGCTGTGTGACCATGGGGAAGTGACTTAACTTTTCTTTGTTTCAGTATCATCAATAGTAAAGTGAGGATAATAAAGGTTATCTCCCAAGACTGTGGTGAAGACCAAATGAAATAATATTTGTCATGCCCTTAGCACAGAGCCTGGCCTCTTAATAAACACTTCCTTCTAAATGCTTCCTCTCTGCCCTCCTTGTACTCAACACTCTCCTTATTCCCTGCCTTTTTAATGTCTGTCTTCCATGGAACACTTTTGTCTCTTAACACCTGACTCATGACTTCCTTCAAAAATCTCACCAGATGTGACCTCACAGCGTCCCAACATCTCCATGACCTCCCCTCCCAATTGAATTGAGGGCAAAACCTATGCTGGTTACCTAGGTGCAAACATTTCTATTTACAGATCTGTCAATCGAGGGCTGATTGTTTCACACTTGTGAAAGAGAGAAGACAAGGTGCGGTGCAAAGGAATTAGAATTCTAGATTTTTTTTAAAGTGCTTTTTGCTAGACTGGTTTACTTTTTTCCTCAAAGGTTAACAACCTGGTATCAACCATATATTCATATAGATTTCCTCTCTATGTGAAATCAAGCTTCACTCTCATACATCATTAAGTGTTAATTCAAAATGGTCAGTAAACCCCTTGGTTTTATGGTTAACAAAGAACAATATAATATATCAAACAGACAGGTCTGCCTTTCAGTGACCAGACACCTTACAGAAAATGAAAAGAAAGTGCCAGCAGGTTGGTGCTATTTTTAGTGTGTGAAGTGTCTGGTGATTATTTGATATGAGTCAATTGGGATTTTTCTGTTTTTCTAATTGCAAGTAGCTGTTCCTAAATACTAATGTTGTTTGTATAATTAGGAAAGTTTCATGAACTCAAAAATGAATTCTTATAGTCTGCTGGTTTTTCAAAAAAATGTTATTAAAGGTGTAGATGCCTGATTTAATCTGATTGAAAACTTAATATGTTATGATTCTCTTTTTTTCCCAATAGAAGCATTTATTTGGTGACTGCTTTGTGCTAGGCACTGTTCTACATGCTTTACAATCTTATTTTATCCTCAAAAAAACCTTGTGAAATAGATGCCATTATTTTCTCCAATCTGCAGGTGAGGAAACTGATTCCAGAGAATATGTGGAAAAAGATAATAATAATAATAATAGCTGATAATTGTGTATTGTTTTAGGATTTACAAAATGCTTTCTGAGCAAGATCTCATGTAAGTCTCAATTAAAAATCTTATAAAGTATACACAGTAGCAAATTAGCCCCATTTTATGAAAGATGACTCAAAACCCTCAAAACTCTGGCTTTTCTGAAAGACATAGATTTGGAAATTGTTTGGATAGTAAAGAAATGAGTTGAAATGAAATAATGTCTATTCAGCAAACTGTTTATTGGTCGTGTTACCATATCTGTCTCATTTTCTAGGAAAGTATAATTTTGGCTATTACTGATGCTTGTCTAACTTTCATTGTCAATTTAAATTTGTGTGAACCTTTCATACTTGCCATTTTTTTTGGTAGAGAAAATAAATGCCTGTCCCATACCTGACTTGTATTGCTAATTGAGTGCCTTTCTAATTCTTTATGGGAAAAATCCAGGCTTGAGTCAAATTTAAGCTTTAAGTAATTTAGGTGGGGCAGGTTATAATAAGCAAAAGTCTATAAGACTTTGTATATACTTTTTTAATAAGTAATCTGACCCTTCTTTTAGATAGCTCTCCAAAGACTGAACACTGTACTCTGGACCCACATAGAGGCCTCTTAATAGAGAAAGTACACAGTGCTCCAGCACATTATTGAGCAGTAGCTCAATAATTTAATGCATACTTCTTAGTTTAAAAAAAATCAGTCATCCACAAGAAATAGGCAATGCCTTTCATTTTATAACATTTAGGTATTCAGATTAACTGTGATCTCATCACAGTGGAAACTCCTGTGTGGGGAGCCAAGGAGGGCTGAGCCAGGATTCAGATGAAAATCTTGATAGTGTACCCCAATACCCCTCAAGGTGGCATGGCTTGTAAAGGCTGGCTCCCTGAAAGACTCCCCCAGGGATACACATAAAAAGACTTTTGTTTGATATCCTAACATCAAAGCCTTTGCCCCCAGACTTCAGGCACCTAAAAGAACATGTTCCTTATACTACTGTAAGTCAAAATACTTGATTCTTGGGAATCAGTTTCTATGCAGATGTCTTTGAAATTCTGGCCTGCTCTCAGGGAGCATCCTTTGTCCTGTAGATACACTTTGATAAGAGACAACTGACTTTCCCCATGACTTCCTGGGTCCTTGGTAACAAGCCTTGTCTTACCCAAGCTACTTCTAGGGTCTGGCAGACTATTACATTGATAACAAAATTCCAGGACATGATTAGGATAAGAATACTTGAATGTTTGTATTTTGGATCTTTAGAAAACCTTGTTCAAAGGATCAACAAATTGAATTTATGGTTCTTCCTTGAACTACCCACATGGCCTGGTCATTTCTTATTCACATCTCCAATCATGCTTAGTGCTGGACACTGAGCAGCCCACGACACTCCTGCTCCTTAGACAAATCACATCCCTCCATGTCTTTTATCATTTTGAAGCTTTATTATATATCTTTTATAAAGTATCAATATTATATGATGACACCTCAAAGATATCAATATAACATTTGTTCTGTCTCTTCATTTGCATTCTCCCTACATGACTGATTCTTTCCCTTTTCTGCTCATCTATGTCGTTGGTTAGCTTTGGTAATATGTTGTAGTCTGCTTCCATCCACCACCAATTCTCCTTTTCCTTTTCGTTCACCTGCTAGCTTATTCTTTTGAGTATCACTATCCCATGATTTATACTCATAGCACTGTGAGAATGTTGCTGCCAAAGAATTGGATTTAGCTAATGACAGCAGCTTAGCAGCTTAAGACAATAGATAATTCTATGAAATTCCCCAAACAATACACTCTTATCCTTCTTCCTAATCATTTCTGGCCCTTTTCCTATCCATAAAGTGTGTGTGTATGCATATATATATATATATATATACATATACATATTCATATGCATGCATGTATGTATGTATGTATACACACACTTTGTATTTGTTTTCCATAAAGAAAAAAAAAACTTAAACTCAGTGGCAAATAAAATAAAGTTGCATATCCCAAACAACACATTTTCCTTTTTTTGTAATTTTATGGATAAATTTTGTTTTGACAAATTGGCACATTCTCACAAATTCTTAAGAATATCAGTTCATAAGGTACATTGGATGGTGAAAAATCAAATTATCAAATATTCACAAAATAGAAATGTTTCCTTAAAATGTCATAGTATAGAAGTATTCTAATATAGGCGATTATAGTTGACAACAGCTTTGTTGTTTCTTCATGTTGACTTTATTTTCCAATTTTTATATCAATATTACAATCACTGTGTAATTCTGACCTTTGCTTTTTTTACACTAAATTATTTCATACAAGTGTCTCCAAATTTCTATGTATTATTCATTTTTGTTATATTTTGTTAGTCCTTATTGATAAGTACCATTTCATCACATGCAAATGCCATATTTATTCATCCAGATGTACCATAATCAAATGGTTAGTTTTATTTTCAGCTTTTTTGGTGAAAAAAAAACTGCTTCTATGAACATTTTTGTACATATTTGCATTTTATTGCTTTTTATAGAATCTTTGTGATATTGTTCCAGCACTGGAATTTGGAATTCAAAACATATGAAAAAATATTTTTTTATCTAGAATATTTCCTAATTTTCCCAGCCTTTTAAAATCTATTCACAACCACAGTAGCAGTGAATTAGTATGCTCACCTTCCTAAAGCTTCTTTAATATGTGTTTTCTCGTTTATTATCAACTTTGCTAGTTTGATGTGTATGAAAAGAGAGGTCTCTGTTGTGTTCATTTGAATTTCTCTGATTGAGTGATTTTTCAAGTGGTGATCAATCATTTGCATTTGTTCTTTGGAATTGTACTTGTTCATTTCTTTTAACCATTTATTTACTGGTAAATAGTTCTAAATTGTATGTATGTATAAATAAACAAATGTGTGTGTGTGTATACACACACACACACACACACACATTCCCTATAGATTTTAGGTATCTGACTTTTATCAATGATATTTAATATCTGAAATATCAAATCCTGAAATACTTTACTTTCTTCTAATTCGGGTTATGAGAAACCTTTTTTTTCCAGAAAAAAAATACATTATGATTGCCTATTTGTCTTGTGAGATTACTTTTATGCCTTTAATGGACATGATTTTGTTTTCTCCTCCTATCTATATCTGGAAGATCTGGACCCTTCAATTATACTCCAGTTTTACAATGAACAATATATTCACTCAGAAATCATCATAATATGTAGCACATGATACTAATCTAAACATATTTTTTACTACCACTTCCCAGAAGTTCTTGATGAATAAGCACTTCTTTTACAAAAATCCTGTGTTCTTCACGTTATTCGATACTAGACTGATACGCATGGCCCTCTAGAGGTTGCTTCTTTAACATATCTTAATTAAATGCATTTTTATCCACTACTAAATAATTTGGTTAAGTTTTATTTTGCAATACAGGTAGAGATATGATATACTTTCCTACTTTTGCTTATTTTTATTGCTATTCTTGACATGTATTCTTCCTTCCAACTGAGTTTTGCTCTTGGTTTAAGTATATAAAATGTCTCTCTCAAGGGAGGGGTAGACACCACCCAATCCTGGATAAATATGATACCCTAATAGGACAAGAATGTTTTAATAAAGTAAACAGAGTAAAGATCTTAGACTAAATGTGAAAATTCTTTGAAAAACATTTTGTGAAGTGAAATGATTCCATACAAGAAGGTGGTTCCAATTACCTGTGAGAATTTTTTCTGTTCTTTGGTTTCTTTGCAAAAGCATTGACTTTTGAGAAGCTTTTTCAGAAATTAAAACATATGGCTTTCTAGCACATCACTGATGATGAATGGTCTTGGGGTAAACGGAATTCTTACTTTGAGTCAGGTCTCTCCTTTCCTGTCCCTCTGATCATTGAGGATTTTCTTGCTTCTAAGAATCAGGAAGATATGTTTTTCACCTTCCCATTGGTCACCTAAATGGCATTTCTGGATCAGTAATAATGTGTACATCATTGGAAGCAAATGAAAGATTCAGTTCGGGGGCAGCTAGGTGGCGCAGTGAATAGAGCACCGGCCCTGGAGTCAGGAGTACCTGAGTTCAAATCCGGCCTCAGACACTTAACACAAAAAAAAAACTAGCCATGTGATCTTGGGCAAATCACTTAACCCCAACTGCCCTCCAAAAAAAAAAAAAGAAATATTCAGTTTGCAGCTCTTTAAGAACATCAGCAAAGAAACTACAACATGCTTAAAAGGAACTCCTTGAGTTTTCTACAAAAGACAGAACAGGATTTTAGAAATCAGGAAAACAAGTTACCATTTGTCACATGTGTTCTAAATTTCAGAGCACTTGCTTTTGTGCTAAGTATTTGAGGGAGAGCATATCATAGTTTTGTGGGATGTTTTGAACAAACTGTACTTAGTAAACCACCTCCTTATTAAAAAATAGATATGTATGTATGTGTGTATGTGTGTATGTATGTATGTATGTATGTATGTATGTATAATAACCACCTTAGTAAATACCCTTTTCTTAAAGGTACTTAAAGCTGACTAAATTGGTCCTCAACTAATTATCTTGAGAGGAAACATACCTGTAGGGGTTTAAGCTAATATTTCATTAACCCACAGACAAAAACTCTGAGAGACATGTAACCAGTGTAGCTATGGAAATGCAACTTGCTACTGAGAGTGAGAATTGGGATAAGAATAATCAGAGTATATATGGGAAACATAATTTTGGTAAATTCATTGGTATGAAATTAAATATGTAAAGTCATTTTGGTAGTATCATTATTTTTACTTTATTAGCACTGCAGAGCCGAGTGTATACATATGTATGTGTATATATGTATATATAGGTATATGTGTGTGTGTGTGTATATATATATATATATATATATATATGAAATGACTGAATAGCAGTATATCTATCTATCTATCTATCTATCTATCTATCTATCTATCTATCTATATATATACACATATATGGTCTTGGGTTAAATGGAATTCTCACTTTGATCCAGGTCTCTGGCTATACACACACACAGACATACATATACATACATATGTGTGTATATATATATATATATTGCTATTCAGTCATTTTCAATAAATCCAATACTTTGTGACCCCATTTAAAGTTTTCTTGGCAAAAATATTAGTGTTCTGTCATTTCCTTTTCCAGTTCATTTTACAAATGAGGAAACTGAGGCAAATGGTAAAGATCTAGTAAGTGTTTGAGGCCAGATTTTAAATCAGGATGACAAGTCTTCCTGACTTCAGGTCTGGCACTCTAGCCACTGTGCCACATATCTGATGTGTGTGTGTGTGTGTGTGTGTGTGTACACGAATGTATATGCAAATTATTTTATATTTGTATGTATGTGTCTTGCATGTACTCTCTTATTTCCTTTTTATTTGTATTTTATCTTAAATGGAACATCTTATCTCTTTTTAGTTATACAGAAAAATGATATATTTATGATATTTTTAACTTGCAAAATTATTTTTCATTCATTCTTTACATTGTTAAACATCATCTTCACATAGATAATTTTGCCAGTGAGTAATCCATACTGATTATTTCTATTTCTTCCTCATCTCTAAATTATAACTAAAATTTCTACATCAATGTCAAATAATTCTGGAGATAGGAGGTATGATTGTTTTTACTACTTTATAGCTGCACTTCTTGTGAAAAATTCTTGATTTTTTATTACAAATAATGTTAGAATTTGGTATGGAAAGAGTAATTTACTCCTGTACTTTTTAATATTGTTGACATAAATAAGTGATGTTTTTATTGAAGAATTTTATGTCTATTTATATATCCATTTATTTTATTAACAAATATGATTTGTTATGCTTATAGTTTTTCCCCCTAATTCTGAAGAGTCCTTGCATTTCTGGTACTAATCCAACTGGGTATAATATTGGGTATAATACAACTCTACAAATATAGCCTCCTTGATAGAATTTTAGCTGGTGTTTTTACATCAATATTCGTGAGTGATATTGTTCCATAATTTTCTTTCCCTGTTTCTTTCTCTCTCTCTCTCCCTCTCTCTCTCTCTCTCTCTCTCTCTCTCATTTGGGTACCCTATTTGCCTTGGGAAAGGACTGTGTCTCTAGAATTGAAAAAGAATAAAGGTTGTCTTTATGTCTAACTAAGGTTCACATAAGTCCGATAACTTGTATGAGGTCACAAAGCAAATAAAGGGGCAGTGCCAGGATTTCAACTTCAATTCGCTAACTCTAAATTCATTATTTTTTCCACTTCACCCTTGCTTATTTTTCCTCTTTCAAGACTGAGACCAATCTATGTTGAATTATGGTGTGCACTGAGAAGGTTTTATATTCTCTGGAGCTTGATGCTCCATTGCTTCCATTTTAAACTGAATTATCCTTTAAATTCAATATAAATTTAACTCTTTAGCCATATAAAATAAACTTTGGCTTGATGATCATTTAGAATTAACAATTTATTCATAAAGTAAATGAGTATCCCCAAAAGATCTGGAAGTTTACGCATTGGGATTGCTTAAAACACAGAAGAGCTGTATGTGAAACTCACAATTTCATCTTCACTTAGAGGTTTTCAAAAGTAATGGGGGAAGGGGAGAGAAATACGGAATTATCTAACCCCTTTTTTCAGAGAAGTGTTGAAAATCTGTGGAGAATAAACAACTTAACGACTATGACTCTCCCCTAAACACAGGGGCAAATGTTATTTAGGCATAGACTAAATAGAATAGGAAGAAACATGTTTGCTTGTTTAAAGCTTTTTTTAAGTGCTTTGATGGGTTGGCCATGTAAAGAAAAACAATTTTGATTAATTATTCAGAGTTGTTCAAACCTTATATTTCTATTCCTGAAAATTATTCATTGATTTATAAGAAAATTAAAACCAACAGTTCTTTGCATTTTTCTAATTTTTTAGAGTAAAAACTTCTTTGGATGGTGATTAAAATACTATTCAATGGTAAAGGCAGATGAAAAAGCTAAGTTTTACGTGTACAAATATGTCCATATGCTTATACAGATGTACATGTACATATATTCATTGAAATAGATATATATGTATACATAAATATGTGTGTGTATGTTGACTTGCTTTAAAAGTTCGCATGAAGTTATTTGCAGTTTTTTTTTCCCTCTTTACTCCCGCCAATGAACACATGCTTAAGGTATGTTGAGCTAGATGGTCTTTATTTAGAGGTATAAAATTAGGCGATTCTTTAGTTTTCATAGTGGTCTTTTGGATTATATTTATTTTAATTGAATATTTTATTTTCTACAATTACATGTAAAAAGAGTTTTCAGCATTCATTTAAAATATTGAATTCCAAATTCTTCCCCTCCTTCCCCACTCCCCTTATTGAGAATCACCTGAGGCTCAGAGAGTGGGCCTTATCTGAAATTACATAGTAAGTGTCAGAAGCAGAAGAGATATGGGAATTAGAGAGATGTGTGAAGTAGTTTCAAGGTTAATTATCAAACTGGTGAATCTATAAAGTATATTAATTTGCAGGAATATAGGTGGATAGCTTTTGTGGATATGATTGGATTTGGAGCAAGATCTGAGTTCAAATCCTGCTTTAGATACTTACTAGACATGTGACCCTCTGTTAAGTCATTTATCTCTCAGCTTTGATTTCCTCATATGTAAAAGTGATAATAATACCATTTACCTCCAGTGTTTGTGAATATTCTTTGTATATTATTTTAGAGTTTAAGTGGTCAATTCTAATTATATTCAAGTTTTACCTTTTGCATATAAAATTATTTCTAGGGTACCTGTTTCAGGGGATTCTTGCAATGTATCTTAAAGTATGTGCTAAGGGGAAGAGTAGTTCATTCTTTACCTTTGTATCACCAGAGTCTAGTTTTGTATATACTAAGAACTTAATGAATGTTTGCAAATTTGAATTGAACTTATAATACTTCTGTCAATGAATTTTAAGAATTCTAAATACTTTTGCACATATGTATATACAAACAAATGTGTATGTGCACATGTCTGTGTGTAAGTGTATATATATATATATATATATACATATATATAATGCATACACACACACACATATATATATATATATATATATATATGCTTCATATACATGAATAGAAACCTAATTAAAATTTTGGAAATATGAGGAACTTTTAGTTCCCAAAACTACGGACAAATGGAGGATTAAGCTGAATATTTAAATAGGACCATTATTGCATTCTCTGTTCCCAATTTCTAAAGTTTAGGAAGTATATAAAAACGAAAGTATTAAAAAATTTCAATTTCGAGAAGGAGGTTTTAAATTTTTACAAAAATCTAAGAAGCAACAACAACTTCTAATCCTTTTGTTTTCCATCAATTTTAGGTAATGATAAACCTTATTATTATTAAACAAATGTTATATTCTTTATCTTGTGGATTGAAAACCTGGACACAGGGAGAAAGGAGTCAATTTTTGTTCAGATGTGAGTGAAATTTATCTGTGTTTAATTTTCTATTTAACATACTTTATTTAGGATTCTCAGAGGAATCTAGTAGTAGTTACACCACAGAATGTAAAAAACATTCACCAGAAAATATCTAATTGTATATTCTTAGTTTTTCAAGCATGATTAGTTCTGTAAGAATGTAAATAAAAACACATAGACAGTGATTTGTCCAATAGCCTGAAGTAGCTAAGAAATAGATCTGTCTGCCATAAATGTCATTGTTAATTGACAGACCATATACTTCTAAGAATTTGCCAACTGCAGAGGGAATATATTTGAGGCTAACCCTTATGTCTAATTACTAGTAACCATTTTTGTAAATTAGTTATTGCATCATTGCTGTCTTATGTCTCTGTTAGTAACCAATTAGCTGTTATTTCTGAAGCTGGAATACTGTGTACATTCTGGTCTTTCAAAAATAGAAATATGAGAAATCTAGCAGTTGATTCAAAGGGACCAACCTATTGCAAACTTTCTTGACATTAACTGACTTTCCTACAAAGTAGCAACAATCACATAGGATGGCCCTATGAGGAACTGTTTGATAAGACAAAATAGAATGAACAAAAAATCCTTTGAGGGTGGTGACCACTTTTTATTTTGTTTTTGTGTCCCTAAACAACCACAATGCTAGCACATAGTAGGTGCTCAATGAATGCTATTTGAATTAAGATCAAATTTTAAGTGAAGCTTCTATGACATTCAGACCAAATTACAGGGAAATTTGAACCCAAAATGTCATCTTTCATTCTGTGCTTCCTGTTCCTGGAATAAATTTTATTTTATTTTTTAAATTTTTAATTTGTTTTCTTCTTTACATCATTCATTTCCATTACATTTTTGAATTACAGATTTTCTCCCCATCTTTCCCCTGCCCCAACACTAAAACAGCAATCTCACTGTAAAGCCCCTCCCCTCCCCTGCTCTGCTCTCTTACTTTCTACTCTATCCCAGCCCCTGTATATCTTAATTCCTAGCTGCAGGTCTTGCAGAACTTTAAATTCTAGTTTCTTTCGATTCTTCCCTTGTCCCCCACCCCCACTGGAAGGACAATCAATTCAATACAGGCTGTGGATGTGTGATTATACAGGACATCTTCATAGTGGACATATTGTGACAGTGATCATATGTCCCTCTTTCTAATCCCTCCCCCCCTTATTCTGTTCTCTACCCTGTCCCTGTCCCTTTCCTGAAGTGTGTGCTTCCAGCATCCCTCCCCCAGACCCTGCCCTCCCCTTTGTCATCTCCCCTTTGTCATCTCCCCTCTCATCCCCATGCCCCCTACTCTCCTGTGTGGCATGAAGCCCAGTTTAGAGTTTATGCCATTTCTTCCCTAAGCCAAATTCAATGAGAGTAATTGAAAGTAAAGTTGTAATAGTTATCCCTTGCCTCTTCT
>CM053593.1:75999645-76025306 GCA_028646575.1 Pseudocheirus occidentalis | reverse complement strand
CTCGCGTTCCATGCTTTGATCCTTTTTGTCCACAAAAAAGGATTCTAGAGTTTTATTGCTGTTCTTATTGTGCTTCCTTTTCCTCATGTTGGCCAGTCAATTAATTGGTTGGGTTTTTTTTAAGCTTTGTGGAACTTTGCTTCCAGGGAGGAAAGCTCTGTTCCAAATCACTGAGGTTTTCCCAGCTGACGGAGCTATTAGGGGGTTGTTGCACCCCCCCCCCCAGCTTTAGCTTGCTGAGAGCACACGCCAGTACCACCACCCAAGACCATGATCTGGATTCAGGCCTCTCAATGCAAGAGCACTTGGCCCTGATCAATCGACTTAGCCCCCCAGTGGGGTCCGCAGGCCAGGGGCTCTGAAGCAGCCCAGTGGGGGCAACCACCAGTTACAGAAGTTCCTGCTCTTCCCCCACTGCTTCTTTGCCCTGGGGGCAAATTGGCCAAACTGCTTTTCTTCCCCCCAATTAAGTTTCAAAGTTCCACTTTCACTGACCTTCTATAATCCTTGCTTGCTAGATGTGAAAATCCCTCAAGGTGCTGTGGATCTTCTCCCTGGGGTAGACTCAAGCTGTGGCTTAGGAGGCCTGGCTCCACCTGACCACCCTGAGGCCTGGCCACGGTTTTGGTTTCAGGCTAGGCTGGTCTTTGCTTCAGGCCTTCGGGCCTGCAAGATGAGCCCCTTCTGCCTTGCTACCTTTATCTAGTCCTTGTTTTTCACACCTTTGTAAATGTGGCATTGCTCCAGGTGTTGTAGATCTTCTCTCTTGCAGACTGGCTGTGGCTTGGCTCCTCTAGCCACCCTGAGGCCTAGTTGCATTTCTGTTTCAGGCTGGGCTGGCCTCGGCTCCCAGCCTGCAGTGGTGAGCCCCTCTTGCCGAGCTGCCTTCAGCAAGAGATGTGTTTTCTGTATTTTTGTGAGTTTGAGAGTCCTAGACTTTGTTGAGAGTCATATTTTATGGGAATTTTGGTTGGTTGTGTGGGAGCTGTGGGATCTTGCTGCTTCTACGCTGCCATCTTGGCTCCACTCCCGCTGATTATTTTTATACACACAACAGGTTCAGAAATGACTTCTATATCAGATGTAATTCATCACTTATTAGTTCAAATAAAATCAATATGCTTGGGTTTTGTCTGTGTTGTTATTTAATGTTTCTGTATTTAGCAACCATATTCTCTTTTCAAAAAAGGAACTCCCTGATGTACAGGCTCAAAGCTTCTTAACAAGTTTACATGTCTTCAACTTTTTTCATTTAATGAATCAATGAGCTGAAAAGAATTAGACAGACATATAGGTGACTGTAGAGAAGAGCTTAATAGTAGTTATTGAAATGGGGAGTTTTTAGGTACTTGAATTAAGACTAGAAAGAACCTGGGAATTGCAAGAAGTAAAACAATAATAGGTGGAATGTTTAAATATACAGAGTGGTCAATGGGAATTATGCAGATGAGAAATTCAGTGTCTGGGATGTATAACAGTAATAAGTCCAGATGATTGGATCATAGAATAAATTTAATGGAATCCTATGTTATAGGACCATAAAGGTAGATTGGGATCAAATTGTGAATGGCTTTGAATGTCAAAAAGAGGAGAATCTATTTGCTCCTGTCTCTTATAGAAGCCACTGGAGTTTATTGAGTAGAACAGCAACATTGTTAGACCTCGGCTTTAGGAAAATCACTTCCTAATTTCTCATTTATATTTTCCAACCTCTTTTAAGTCTCACTTATTTCCATATTTGCATCAAAACCTGAGCATTTTAACACATGTTGATTTAATTTGAAGGGTCTTATTGATTTCTTAAATGAATTCTTCTCTTTCATCCTTTGCAAAATATTTTGGTACATTGTCTATCATTATTTTTATGCAACCTTTTACAAATACTTGTCATATATACTGGAGGAAGAAATTACCAAATACCTGAAATTATTTTTCTCATTGCCTTTAAAGGCATAAGACCATATTATCACCTCCATTTTTTTTACTCTTTAAGGAGAACCTGAGATATAGTCTATCTATCAAATAGTTGCAACTTCCTTCCATATGGTTGATAGAGCATTGGACGTTAATTCACTTGAAATTTTTTTTAAAACAAATTCAGGCTCAGCAAATTATTACATGTGTCACATGTATGAAATTGAGCAACTCTCTTAACTTCTCTGTGTTTCATTTGTAAAATAAAGACTTTGGACAAAGTGGTCACTAAAGTATTTTACAACTCTAAATCCTCTGGTACTCTCCCATCTGAATATTACTGGGTTATTATCCTTAGTTTGAGGAAAAACTATTTCAGAAATTGTTATAATGGATGCTTAGTCAGTAAGGATCTAGTCCTTTAAAGACTCTTAAATATGCTTCACTTTCTTTCAACTAATGTGAGAGAGTTGTTGAGCCTGCCTCTGAGACTGCAGAAGGCCTCCTTTTCACCATCACCACCACCTTATGTTAATAAGCCAGTCATACAGAGGGAGATGACTAGCATGGTGAAGAGATTCCAAAGTTGATATAAAAAATGCACAAGATGAAGATATTAGTTACATTCAGCTAGAACAAAAACAAGACTTGAGGAGAACATGATAATATCATAATTGCCTTCAAGTGTAAGGATTGTCATAGGGAAAAGAAATTACAAAATATGCTAACAATGAAGAAAAGTTGCAGAGCAGAAGTTTGAGGTGGTAAAAAAAATTACAAATGTTCAACAATATAATGAACTACCTTGAGAAGTTACATTTTGTATATTTGTTTTCTTTTGTTTTCCATCATTCCAAGGCTGGAGGGCTATTTATTGTTTTATAGTAAGAGCTTTATTATTTGGTTAGTGGTGAGTGGGACTAAATGATCTGTGACATCTCTTACTACACTGAGATTGTATGAGGATCTAAAGAAACTCTAGTTATCTTACTACAACTTAATTACTTTGGTGCCTAGGGAAGGAAAAAAAGTGATTTAAGACAATTTAACCAATTCTGAATCAATTTTTATCCAATGTTTTATCCAATGTTTTCTCTAGGACTAGTTGACAGTTAAGGACGTTTTCACTCATAATTTTTATTGTTTTTGTCAATAAGTAGTTTTGATAATTGTTAGTATAAAACAAGAAAACATTACCTTTCCACTGAGATTTATTGGCAGAGCTTCATCCCTGGCAAAAAGTTTCACTAATGGGAATTAGTGGTCCTCCATTAAAAAAATCTATAACATTTGTTTAAAAACCTTCCCCATTCTTGAACTAAAGATGGTGCTTAGAAGAGTGATTTCAAAACTTGAGGGGACCAACTACAATAGTCACGTAAATAAGTTTATATTGAGACAAAAAAGGAAGAGCATGGGTCAGTGCTTCAAATAAGGATATGAAAGCCCTTAAAGTTTTCAAAGTTTCTATTTTAGAAACCATCTAGTAAAACACATTACCTTTAATTATAGGTACAAGTTCATTCTACTTGCATTCAAGGGGCTAATTGGCACATATGTCCAGTTTCAGGGTTTGGTAGATAAGACAAATGAACAAAATATACTGTAAAGTGAGCTGGGTTTCATGAATGCAAGAGCTATGTATGTGTTATCTGGTAATTGTTCTGTGCTAGGACTAGGTATTACATTGTCATAGCCATATGAAATCTGTGGAGTCAGATGCTTCTGTAAAGCTTTAGGTTCCCATTTCTTTGTATAAAAACCAAAGCTTGGGAATACCTTTTACATAATGATATGACCTTATAGCCATGTCTTGATTAGTTTGAATAATGAATCTCATTAAGCAGTCACATCAATTCAAATGTACGCTATTCAGAGTTAAAATTATTTAATATAAGTTTGTTGCCTTTAGCACAATGAAAATATTCAATAAAAACTTAAAGGAAAGGGGAGAGAATGAGAACTTATATAGAACCTAGTATATTCCAGTTACTATTCTAAGTACTTTTTGCAAACTCATTCTTAGAATAACCCTACAAAATACGTACTCTCATATTTTTTTTTCTTGAGGGTATAAGGTCTTCAGCCAGGACTAGCACCTCTGGTATGAGGGATTGCTGAGCTTGAACAGGGTTGCTTGTTCACATTTGGTGTCCACTTGTCACCCAACTCTCATCTTTTGCTCCAAGAAGCTTAAGCATGCCCAGCAGTCATGCTTCTATTAAACCATCTTGGCAGATGGGTGAGGGTAACTGACAGGCCTGAAATCCATCAATGAATTAAGAGTATAGCTACCTCAAGCATGTGAAGACATCTCTTGGTGGAATGGACTTCCAATAGTCATGAAGGTGATTGAAGCTTGGTCAGACATTGAAGACACCAAGGTCATCCACAACATTTCAAGCTACCTTGCCATGAGACTTGCTCTGACTCTGGAAAAGAGAATGAGGCTGATAATATTGTGTGATTCTGCCTCATTTAAATCCAATTTACTTGCAAGTCATTATCCAGTGACACCACTGGTCTTCTTTGAAAATGAAGGACTAATAAGACCACAAAAACATTTTTTTCCATTTTACAGATGAAAAAACTGAGACAAACAGAGGTTAAATGACTTACCCAAGGTCACACAGGAAATGTCTCAGGCCATTTTTGGACTCAGTGCTCATTTACTCCAGATCCAGCCCTCTATTATATCATAAGCTGTTTCTTCTTTCTCTTTCTTCTTCTTTCTTTTTCTTCTTCTCCTTCTTCTTCTTCTTCTTCTTCTTCTTCTTCTCCTTCTCCTTCTCCTTCTCCTCCTTCTCCTTCTCCTTCTCCTCCTCCTTCTCCTTCTCCTCCTCCTCCTTCTTCTTCTCCTCCTTCTTCTCCTTCTCCTTCTTCTTCTTCTTCTTCTTCTTCTTCTTCTTCTTCTTCTTCTTCTTCTTCTTCTTTTTCTTCTTCTTTTTCTTCTTCTTCTTCTTCTTCTTCTTCTTCTTCTTCTTCTTCTTCTTCTTCTTCTCCCAACTAAATAATGCAGGACCTTAAAATACTAATATGGAAAAAGTAAAATAAAGGACATGGATACATGAATAAATGAAAACTGAATAAATATATGAATAGATTGGAAAACAGTTAAAATCAAGATAGATGTTGAAAGGTGAATTAACATTTTCATTGTGATCAGAACTTTTCACTTTCTCACATTTCATACTGAACAAAATGAAATTAAAAGATTCCTGGAGCAGATAGAGAGCCACTGACATTTATGGAATTGGGAGATGACATGGTCAAATGTGCATTAGGAAGATCATTTTTTACAAGAAGATGCTGGATAGACTGGAGTGGGGAGATATTATAGCAAACCAACCAACCAACAAGCTATTGCCATGGTCCTGGCATGAAGTGATAAGGACTTCCACTAAGATGGTGGGTGTATCAGAAGAGAGATCTTTTAAAAAGCAAAATCAACAGATGTTAGTAACATATTGGATATGGGGCATGAGAGAGAATGAAGAGTAAAGATGACACCTACTTTGGAATGCTGTGTGCAACAGTAATAGGGAAGGAAGGAAAAGAGAAAGGTTTGGAAGGAAATATAATTAGCTCATTTTTAGACATACTGAGTTAAATACATGCACAGGACATCCAGTTCAATATGTTTTTATATGTATTTAGAGATACAGGACTGAAGGTTGGCAGACACTTTAAGACTACATAAGTAAATCTGACAACCATCAGCAGAGAGCTGATGAATGAATTCATAGAAGTTGAAAAGGTCATGAAAAATGGAGAATAAATGAAACATTATTGTGAAACAGAAGAAAAAGAGAATAAGACTGAGGATACTCATGTTTTCAGGCATAACTTGAACAAAGATGCACCAAAGGAGACTAAGAAGGATAATGAGAAGGATGATGAAGACGACCTGGAGACAATACTAATAAAAAAGAAAAGAGGATAAAAAAGATGTTGATCAACAGTGTCAAAGACTGCAGAGAGTTCAGGAAAAATAATGATCAAGAAAAGGCTATTAGATTTGGTAATTGATTTTAGAAAGTAGATATAATATGGAAATTTTCTTCATAGACGGCAAAGGGCAAATCATATACTTAGATAACTGCCTGGGCTGCCAAGATGTTAGTTGATTATTAAGATTTGCCAAAGAAACATTTTACATATAAGTCTACGTGACTCCAAGTCCAAAGTATTATGCATTATATCATGCTGCCTCATTATTTTAGAATCCTTGTCGCATATTTTGAACCAAAAGAATGTAATCTTTATATTTGATATATTGAAAAACTTTACTTAATGTCAATGTAACTCAACTCACATAATAATGATTTACATTAACTCTACTTTAAATCAATTAAATAGTTAAAAAACACAACTCAATTATTCCAACTTGTCTACATCAGAATTATCCTTTCATTCATTCTCTTTGTTTTTATGAGAGCGATTTTTAAAAACTTGTTTTTAATCTTATTTATGTATATATGCGTAGTCAAGCAAAACAATTCCCTCAATGGGAATATATACCAAAAACAGCCTCACTCTGCTCTTAATCCATTAGCTCTCTGTAGCGGATAGCAAGCTTCATCATCAGTCTCCTGGAATCATTAATGTTCATTGTATTGATCAAAAATGTGAGGAAGTACTGTTTTTCAATAAGAAACAAGGAAAGAAAAGACTGCAAAAAGACTCAGAAAGACATAAAAATGACAAAGAGGGAAACCAGCTGAATGAGAAGAATAATTTATATAAGACCAGTAGCACTCTAACAACTAAACAAAATATCATCTGCAATCATTTCTTATGTAGTCATGATTGGTTCAATGGTGATGGGCTTTATTCACATATGGTCTACTAATATGTTTTATATATATACATAATTTATATATATATACATTATATATATATATACACATAATATATGATATCGCTAAGTTAAAAAAAAACCCTAACTGTTCTGACTTTAATAAGAGATGACTGGCCTAAAGTATATGTAGAAATTCAGGACAGTGATTAAAAATGTTTAGAATGTATACTTTCACATAAATTTAGCAATGCTGCCATGAATAAGTATTGTAAGGAGTAAGGGAAACATGAGATAAAATCACTTAGGGATGAACTGAGCTAAGGGTGTCATAGAACCTTTCCATTTCTTGTAAAAACCTTCATTAATTGTCTTTCCTTAAGTCTCTCCCCAAACATCCCCTCTTTCCCCATTTATACTTATTCTTCCCTTTTAATTTATACTTAATTTTCCTGCTCTTTCTCCCTAGTTGAGATAAAGGGCTTTGTAAGAGTAAAACCTAGGTTTTCATGTGTGACACTGTAATGACCGGCTGGAGAAGCATAATAATCTGAAAAATCAGGAATAGTGCCTGATAATATCACAATGACTGTTACTAAAGAAAGGAAGGGTGAAGAATCTTACTTATTTAACAAAGTGAAACAGTTTATCAATTTTCAAGCTTACTGGGAAGGTAAAGAAGGCCCCTCGTAAATGTTAGTCTATATTAGTTCAAAATACAGTTTAAAATGCATAAACTGCAAATGCAAAGCAGGAGCTTTATATGTTCATATTTTCTTCTTCATGAATAATCAGTATTTCATAACTTTTCAAAATTAATATACTGCATGCAAGAAACGATGAGAAAATTACAATTGGAAATCTACTTTGTAAAATTTAAAGTTTAAAATTAGACCATTTTCATAATCATCATGACCGTCTCAAAAAGCCCTAGAGAAAGACAGAATGCAAAAGTCAAATTATTTTTTCTTCTATTAGTGGTTTTTTTCCTCATCTTAATAAAAACCTCATTCTTTCCTTGCATATGCTAAGATGAATAGCTCACAAAGCTTGGTCTCGACAGAAATTAGATTGAACTAAGACACCCTGTTGTGAACCATATGAGTGACTTGAGGGGTTTCTGTTTTGCTTTGCTTTAACCCTTCAGCTATTAACCTCTGTACAGGATCATTAATGTAATCATTTTGGAGGAAAGAAGGTTTCCCTCTACTTTCTTTACAGCAAATGTTCCCCAGGCTTCTTACTTATAATTGCATGGTTAAGCATTTTAAAATGCATTGCTTAATGAAGTCTAAATTGTTATGCAAAAGAAAAAAAAGATGAATTATGGGTAGCTATAAATGTACTTAACTTTCAAGAGGCACCAGCATGCATTTGGTTTTTATTAACTGGCCTACATAGGTTTCTCCTATAAGAACGTAGCAGAGGGAAATTATGCTATTCCATGCAACAGAATTTCTTTCTAATAAAACTAGCTTGACTTTTTTTCCCCTTGAAGTTGCTTTCACCTCTGCATTTTGAAGGGTTACATTTTTTTCTAGTAGGAATTCTAAAGTTTTCATTTAGAAATTTTCATTTCATTTTCATTTCATTTCACATTCATTTTCAAAAGTCTGTACTATAGCCCTGTCTAAGCTGCTAGCACTTAGTGAAGGCACTTTTGCTTACTTTTTTGAAGACTCAAATTTTGACTGTGAAATTGAAACAAATTTTATTTATAAAACTTCAAATGAAGAGCAAAAAGAAAGAGGGAAAATAAGAGTTAAATCATAACTAGATAAGCAACATTTTTTTTGTATACAGATTACCCAAACCAATATAGATCAGCCACTGTTGTTGAAACAAAGGTAATTGCATAGATGGATCCCTGTGGCAATGAGAACTGGGGCATTAATATAAATTAATTAGATTTTAATGTCTTGCTCCCTGTTTCAATCAGTTATAAAGATCTAAGAAAACAGAACAGTTATTCTCAATTTTAAATATCATTAGATTTGCTTTATGGGGTAATGATGTAACATAGAATTGAAAACCAATTAATGTCTCATAAGTGAATGGAATTAACAAACCAGTTTGGTTCTTCGCAATGAATATGAATACCCTTTGGGAATTATAGGTACTTAAAATCAAAAGTAGAAGCAGATATTTAAATTACCACTTTGCATCAGTAACAAACTGAACATAATTAACTTAATATTCTTGGCACAACGTATTAACAAAACCAAATATTTCTTGTGGGGATGGATCTTTTTGTCTCAAAACAACGTTCTAATATGTGTGTGTGTGTGTGTGTGTATACTGAGAATAATAAGAAATTTTAGATTTATATTTAGTCAAAACATATTTTTAAAAAATTGTTATTGATGAGAAATAAAAGCTGAATTATTCTGATTGTTGTTTAATGTTGAGCATTATCCACAGAAAATCCAGTTGAATTCAAGAGGCACTTAATAAATGTATATTTTGCATCAGATTCTGTGCAATTCAGTAAGGACAGAAAGACAAATATAATCACTGTCCTTAAGCATAATTTATTATACCAGGAGAAAGTAATATGTGCAAAAACAAGATAATATAAATGTGTATCAAGTCATATGTATACACAGAAGTAATTAAATTGCACAGTGCGCAAAACTTGGAAATGCTGAGGCAGGAGCACATGAATTTGGATCCTGCCTCAGTTACTAGATGTGAGATGCTGAGCAATTCACATATCCTCTGTTTCCCCATGCATAAAATGGAATAATAATATCACTACTTTATAAGGTTTTTATGAAGATAGAAGTAGATATTTGTAAAGTGCTTCAGAAAGCTGAAAGAACTATATAAATGCTTTCTATTACTATTAATATTCAAAGCACTGAAAGGTATTGAGTTTTGAAAGGAACTAATAAATATTAGTTGGTGGTTAGGAGAAAGAAAACAGAGGGAAAAAATAGGATTGTTTTTCTAAAACAAAACCAAAAAAATGTGCCTTGAAATCCTTTAATAGTCTGCCGAACTGTAATGGACCTTTTTCAGAATAATATCTATGTATCCATGTATCCATCCATCCATCCATCCATCCATCCATCTATCTATCTATCTATCTATCTATCTATCTATCTATCTATCTATCTATCTGTCTATCTATCTATCTATCTGTCATCCTTCTTATCTGCCCGTTCTTCTGGGAGAAGTCTTCATATGTTATGTGTAGATGCTCTCCTAACTCACCAATAAAGTTGAGATCTGTTGGTCACCCTCAACCTGGTTTGGCCCATCTGCCAAGATGATTTTAATGAGGTGTCACTGCTGTGCATTCTTCTTGGAGTGACAGGCAAGAGGCAGTAGTTGACCAATGAATCTTCTTTAGCAAGAAGATGACATGGTAAAACCTGTACTGTAGGAATACATGTCTTTTTCCTACTCCTCTGTAGAACATAATTCCAATTCTGTTGTCTTTGGATTATCATTTGAAGGCTTTCATGACTCATACAGCAATGAAGTCTGTTGCCATATTTTTTTCTCATTATAGCACTGTTTCACCCCATAATTATTTCCCATTAACTGTTCTGCCCAACTTTTCATTGAACTCTTCCTTTAAAAAAGATTAAAATGCATTATAACATTGAGTTATTTATAATCTAAAGGACCTTTTGTATTACTTCAGTTTCTATTTTTGTGTTGCCTATCTGAAAATCATTTATAGGTATTAAATCTTCCTTGGGAGTGTGTATATGTGTGCATGTAGGGAGGGAGTAGGGAAGCTGGTAGGGAATATAATGGATTTGAAGGTCATGTGGGAGGATGAAAATGTATCATAGAATCATAGATTAAATCTGGTCATCATTCCAATTCTTTTTATAGCTGAGGGAACTAAAGCCTGGAGAAGTTAATTAACTTGCCCCATAACACCCTGATAATAAGAGGCAGAGACTAAATTTGAATATGTTTCTTCTGACTTCAAATCCAACATCTTGTTCCCTTCATTACTCTAGTCCCAGTGAATGTCTCTACTCTGAAATATCAGAATTTTATGATAAATTTTTCACTGAGCACCTCAGAAGTAAAATATTTTCAAAATAATTAAACAACTGAAAATGAAATTGAATTAAAACAATGAACCAGAATAACCTCTCACAGTATGCTACAGTAGATTATCTAATGATGATAAGCATGAATATTTCAGTCCTTAAAGACTTAGAGGCAGAAAATGAAATTAGTCACCAGTTATGCTTACCCGCCAAAAATTCAATGAGCAATGGTTTTGTGTCATTTCTACTATAAATATGCTCTTGTGTATAAGAATATTTGAAGGTGAGAAATAGTCAAAGGTTCTGTGCTTTTGTTCGGACGTGAGTAGAAAATAAAAATGAAGTTTCTAACTTTTTATTCTATATAATTTCTCTACATTAGCACAGCTCATTAGTTTTTTGTCTATATGATGATACATAAACACATGTACATGGATGTGTGTCTACACATGTATCTATAAATTCAGTATGTAGACATGAATGTGGAAGGATAGATATTTTGTTGCTTTTTTTTTTCCTCCAAGATTTTATTTCCTGGAGTTTCTCCACTGGGATCTGAGGAGAGATGGTCAAGGCTGAAAATACATCATCTTTTGAACAGGTTTGTAAGTTTATAGTCATCCTTGACTCTTGAATTAGTATTATTTCACATTACTTTCTTTACACATTCCACATATTAGCTGCATTTCCTGAATTTAACATTCAGTCTCTCAAGACTGAATATTTTTTTGTACAGACCATTCTCTCATATGAGAGATGCTTATACCTTTCAGGATGTGTTATGGGTAATTCAAGCTATCATTTCTACTAAATCTTCACTGATCCCACTCCACTTCCTCCTTCCCCAATGCTAGTACTTTCTTACTACTTAAATTACTTTTTCTGTATCTAATCATCTGTATGTTGTATTCCCCTGATTGAATGTAAACTCCTTTAAGGCAGGAAATATATAATACTCCTCCTCCTCCATTTGTCTGCATGTGGAGTTATACCTTTACATGTGGGTGCTTTCTCCAAAGGAATATACATTTTTATGAACTGTACTTCACAAGATGTCTTTGAGGTATGGAGCTTAGATTTTTGTTTTCCCTACTTATTCATTCTAATTTATGAATATGTGTTTGTTTTTAAATACGGGTAATTAACTGTTTCTCAAGTAGTTTTTATATATGTTTTCTTGAAATACAGCCCCAGAAAACCAGGCTTTGATAAAGTCCATTGAGATTCAAATGGAACTACTTAACTATACTTTTAATGCCTAATCACTGGCTCTCACTGATTGATCAACAATAGGTTCAAGCCCAAGCCTCACTTGTTCATTGTTTGGGTTTTTGATTGCTTGGAATGAATGTAAACAACACTTGTTTCTATTATTACTAAAACTCTGAGGTTCTCCTCCTCCCAAGTTGATTGTTTTGTGAAGGCAAACTAGGCCAAGTTTTCCCTCAATTCTTACCTAGCCTTCAATCACTGAGTAAGTGTTGTCTCAGACAAATTGAAGTCAGAGAAAGACTTAGCTTTAAATGATCAGAGTCTCCTACTGCATCCAGGACCACTGTGAGTCATGCTGACATGTCTTGCTATTGGACGCTAGTGACTCCGGAGTAGAGAGTGAGGCTGATGATTTTGCCCAGCCCTGCCTCACTTACATCCAATTAGCCTATAGGTCAAGATATCTTTCTCCTGATGTCACTGGTCCTCTTCAAGAATGAATAATGAACAACAACAGTCTTATCTGTCCTGATATACACACATATATAAATACATATATGTATATATTTATATATACATATAAATGTATATGTGTGTGTGTACAACAGAAACAAAAAAGTCCCTACTCTCAAAGAGCTTGCATTTTAATGTAAAATATTATACATACATATATGCATGCATGTATATATACACATATATGTACACACACGTGTATGTGTGAATGCAAGCTCTTTGAGAACAGAGAATTTTTTGTTTCTATACTGCAGAACTTCCTAAAAGAGATTCATAATAAATCAAAGGCATTTGACCTAAATATTCACAATGGAAAAATCAAATGGATGACATGCACAACTGGTATGCAGTATCTAACAATATAGAATACAGCCCTGGAAAGTTTATTTGGCAATCCTTCAGAGATTCAATGTCACACAGCATGGGAAAATATGGATAAATTATGTTTGGAATTATTAGAGGGAGTCCTTCAATTAATGAGATCACACATAAAATGGGAATTCTGTGGATATTGTTTGAACATATTTTCCTACTGGCATTTATGCCCATATTCTCTTAAAATTTTAAAATTTCATTTAATTGGCAACATTCTTGTTTGCTCATTTCTTTATGTTATATTTGATTAAAATGCCTTTTGAGGATGTCATATTTTTCATCTTATTTATAATATTAGCAATGTTTTGAAGGTGCTATTGAGGAACTAGAGTCTTCTGTGACTTCTCTTTCCTTCCTCTTCCCTAAAATATTTAGCTTTAATTTTTCTATTTAGTCCAGTTGTACAGGAAGAATCTCATGTTTAGTTGCTTCTGGTCTTAAGGAAAATGATAGTATGTTATATGAAATATAAGCAGAACTAATTTCAAGTCTGAGGAATCCCAGGGCTTCTGTGGGGTTGTGATATAAACTTTGACAAAGGATATGCTCTGGTTAGCTTGACTATGAGACCAAAATTTGTCTCTTTTGGATGTAATGTTTCTACTCATAATTCCAGCACTCAGCACTCTAGGAATCACAATTAGAAATGTAATAAAAACCTATTTAACAAAATATAGGACAAATGCCCCCAGACGTGCAAGAAAGAGTATAAAGGTTAAATGTCCTCTCTTGAACACCGGCAGCTTTGACACATATAGGGAATGGAAAATATCCCAGTTGGGTTCAAATGAACCATAACCAGCTTGGGGTGAAACAAGAATCATAGATCCCAAGGAACAGAGAAGTTTCAGAGAGAAAAAGGCAAAACTATCACCTCAGCTCCTCTCCACACTGGCAATGATAGATGTAGCAAAACTAATGTATACCCCTTGTCATTCTTTTTGTACTCATCTACTTGTATTCAATAAAACAGAAAAAAATGGTTAAATTTAGCATGTTTTACTCTCTGAATTTAGTTTCTCTCCTTTCAATCCATTCTATAGATAACAACCCTTTTAATCTTAAAACATGACTTCCATAATATTCTTTTGTGAAATACTAAATTTTATTTTGCATTGCTTTTTATGATTTTCCTGCATAAGCTTATTATACTGTTTTTCTTCATGTAACTATTGTTCCAAAATATGCTCTGATACAGTCTATGGAGATGGTTGTTATCTCTTTCATAGTATACATGTCAAACTTTGAAGATTGTTGAAAAATGTCTTACTAGTAAAATCATCTATAGAGAGAATTTTTTAAAAAGGTGAGGATAAACTTCTTTCTTGTGAGAAATGTCCAAAATGTTATTTTATGAGGAACTCTAGAGAATACTATGAAGAGTAGGTGGTATATCGAAGTTATTTTGGAAAGAATGTTTCCTGTGATCACTGATGAGAGGGAGAAAAATAAAATCTACTTTGTTTTCTGAGAGACTAAACTTAACTGTTGAATAAAAAGAAATATGAAAATTCTCAAGAGACTTTAAATCATTATCTAGTATGAACTGAGTTGTATTGATTCTGTGTTTCCAAACAAGTGAAAGAAGTCATCTACTGATTTATTGAGAATTTGGGGTGAATCTAGCTATGAACTTTTGCATAACTAAAATAATATTTTAGGTTTATGTCTTGGTTTTAATTTGTTAATTGATTGAATATACTCATTGATTTAGCATTTACTTATAGCTGAATAAAACTAATTAACACTGGGAAACACCATTCCTCCAGTTCATTACATAAATAGTATTCAATGAACTGAGAAGTAAGGTTGACTTAATTATTGAATTAATGAGAAAGGGATTATAATTGCATTGGTGACAAATAAACTAGACAAATATATACCTGGACAACTTTAAAGTTCAGTAAGGTAAAACCAAGTATGAGAACAAGTCAAGTATCAAGCTAGAAAGAAATTTACAAGTCATTTGTTAGCTGAGCACATTTGACCTTGTCACAAGTGGGAGGAGGTTTTTCTCTTTAATCTGATATTCACATTCTAGACTTCCTTTACTTTGGTTTCAGACTAACTATCCAAATTAACTTCACTCACTATACACCATGATACATTGATTTTAATCAGATCATTCTCTTCATTTCCCTACACAGACAGCATGTTCATTCCTGCCTTGATATCACAATATATGATGCTACTTCCCATTTTTACTACTCTCCTGCTTTTGCCTATCCATCAAGGTTTAGTTCACATCCCACCTGATTCATAAAGCATTTCCTACCTACTCACATTCACACTGTTCTCCCTCTCCCTCTCTCTCTTCTTTGACAACCTATATAACATTTTCTGTCTGCAATATGCATTTTGATATCAATTATATATCAGCTTATAAATTCTCTCATTTTTATGACTATATGGCCTATATCCCCAACAAGATTTCATCGTCTTCGAGGAGAGGAACTGTGGTTTGTTTATGAGTCCAAACCCCACTTTGAATAGTGCTTAATATTACTAATGTATCAGATTGAATTGAATTTCCTTGAGTTTGCTTCAGTCCCATGTTCAGTTTTGTTAGAGATTGTTTTCCTTTTCATCAATATAACTTGAAATAAATTTCATATTGATATTTATTTGCATTGATAATCACTGAATATGTTCCAAGGATTATGTTAAGTACAAAGGACACTCAAAAAAGAAAAAAATGAAAAAAAATATCCTTGTACTGAAGTTCTCAGTGTATTTGAGAAGACAAAATACAAACAACTTTGTAAAAAAAAAAGCCAATTACAGATAATTTGGTGTCTCTGAGGGAAGTCCATAACATTATGAAGCAGAGGGAGAGGGTTCTTAGAGAATATGATGCTTTAGTTGAGATTTGACCTGGGAGTCTGTGATGGAGAGGGAGAAAGAAGAGGGGACAGTCAGGGACAACAGCCAGAATTGGGAGATTTGGTGTCATCACAGGAAAAACAATGAGACCAGTGTCACTCTATTGCAGAGTACATGGAGGTTAGTATAGTATAAAAAGACAAGAAAGGTTGTAAGGGACCAGGTTATGATGGGTTTTAAAAAGCCAAATATGTTTAATAAGAAGTCTTTCATGAAAAATAAATCATCTATACAAAACTTATCTAAATCTAATGTAGACTAGTCAAATACACCCAGAGAGAGACCTTCCTATAAGGCAATCTTCAGAGTCCCCATTATGGGATCACCTTACTAGTGAGCCATTTTAGCCTCTTAGGAATTTATACTTATTAGAAGGGATGCAAGTGACTCTGCTTAGTACTGAATGCAATATGCAAGTATGGTCATGATGGGGAAAAAAGGCCTAAAAAATTAGCAGAATGCTACCAATGACTTTATGCTGAAGTTATAAAGTAAATAAAATTAAAAGCAGAAAACACATAATTTTGATAATAAGTACTATGGGTAGTAAGAATGTACACTATTATAAAGAAAACATATTCTAATATTTGTCAGATTCTTTCTGACTTTACATCCCAGCACTCTATAAATCTATGAAGCAAAATCTTAAAAGCTACTTTTTTTTTAATAAACAGTTTCAGGAAACAAAGTGGATGCCCATTGATTGGGTAATGAGTGAAATAATTGTTTATATCAAACACATTAATGTTATTGAATGTATTACTTTAATATTAATTATTTCTGTAGCTAGTCATTACTGAACTAATTATATGAAATTGTGCATATTAATGTAATAGAATATATTATTGTACCACAGAAATAAAGAATATGAAGGATTAAGAGAAACATTGGAACAATGGAATACATTATTGTATTATAGAAGAAATGAATACAAAGAATTAAGAGAAACATTGGAAAACATAGTATATTAACTGATTCAGTGAAATAAATAGGGATGGAACAATGCAAATGATGAGTAAACTTATGTTCAAGGAAACAATTATACAGGCATCAAATTTCAAATTCAATTATCATCATTGGGTCCAGAGAACAGATGATGAAATGTACCTTCTTCCTACTGGTAGAGAGTTTTGCAAATTCTGTCCGTTGTTATCATTGTTTTAGTTTTTTTAATTATTATTATTATCCTTATTTTTTTTTTACAAAGGAGGGCTCAGCTTGAAAAAGGATAAATGTATATTGGGAAATGACTGTAATGTAATAAATTGACAATATCAGATTATAGATCCAGATCGAGAAAGAACCTTAGAGATAATGGAGTAAACCCTCATCATTGTATAGATACAGATAGTATATAGGGAATTGAGGAACAAAGAATTTAAATGTCTGGTACAAGGTCTTGTACCTAGTAAGGGTCTCTGAAGCAAGATTCATACTTACTTATTCCTGACACAAACTGTAGCACTCTTACCACTATACCAAATTGCCCCATTAGCATTGAAGAAGTATATAATAACAAAATGATTAACTCTCAGATCACTACTAATTTCAACCAACTAGAACATCCACTCCTGAGCATTTTAGGGAATCAAAGTTTGATTATATTAATTCTGTCTCTCATGAAAATTAGCTAGATTTTTACAAAACTCTTAAAGTCTAATAATAAAAGGATATGTATAAGTAGAAAAAGAAATAAGACATTGTCAGTTTAAAGATCCATCTATATTATCAAGTAGAATTAGATTTTACAATGGGATATAATCTAGTTTCAGTCTACTGGATTGTGAGTAAAAGACTTGATTTGCCTGCTACAGAAATAAAATGACAGGAAGAAAATTTCTAGATCTAATTATTCAAAAAGCAACTGCAAGGAACAGATTAGAATAACATAGAAGTTATAATGGTCCAATGAACTTTGAGTGGAATCATAGATTTTCAGATGAAGAAAAGACATTAGAGACTATCTGTCTAGTCCATCTCACATAAGGAAAGGAAAATCCAATGAGAGTAAGGAATGTGCATAACATCACATGACTAGCTTGTTGGGAAACCAATAATAGAGTAGAAGATGCACACCCTTGCGACAAAACTCAGTGGAAAATGTTCATTTCAATAAAATCTATCTGTCCTCCAATTCTGTGATTCTGCACAACCTGCTAGTTTGCTTTTTAATACTCCACCATCAGTGGTCCAGTGGCTAACCTTACTTCCCACCCATGACCTGGTGTGTTTTTTCTTTACCTTTAAAATATATATAAATTGTGTGTGTGTATGTGTGTGTGTGTATAATTTGAACTATTCTAAAGGTTACATGCCATGATTATCCACTATATAGTACAATACTTGTACTTCAGTGTTGGCCAAACTCTGGAGGAATTAACTGGTTTACTTTAATGCAGTGAATATATATTTTATCTGTACTGATCATGGAACTAACACATCTCTTAAAAATAATAGAAAACTGAGGAAAATAAGATTGCATGACTTGGTTAGGGTCACACAGCTAGTAAGTGTCTGAGGCTGGAATTGAACTTAGATCTTCCTGATTCCAGTCCCAGGTATTCTATCCACTGTGCCACCTACCTCCCCTTTTATTAGGAAGGCCATTAATCCTTCCTAATTCACAGGAGGAAAAAACCATAATAAAGCCCTGGGGATACTTCTTCCTGGTATAAAACAACCTGAAACAGATGTGACATTGAAAAAAATCAGAAAATAAAACACAACAAAAAAATGAGTGAGCGAATGAGAGAGGGAGAGAGAGAGAGAAAAAGAGAGATAGAGAGAGAGAGGGAGAGAGAGAGAGAGAGAGAGAGAGAGAGAGAAAGAGAGAGAGATGCAGTTTTCTGGTTTCACAATTAATCATTCCTGTAAAATGAGCTGGAGGACAATGTGACAAACCACTCTAATATCTTGGTAGGAAAACCCCAAATGGGGTCACAAAGAGTAAGATATAACTGAGAGTACTGAATAGTAACAGTACTTGGTATCCCAAATACTTGTTGTCATCTTATCTCACCAATTATAATGAGAACTCTTTGTTGGGGTTTTTTCTTTTACATTTTTTTTTATTCTGGGAGCTTACCAGAGTGCCTCACACATATTACATGTTTAGTAAATGCTTGTTGATGAGAAGGAGGAGGAGGTAAAATTATAATCTAGTCTTAAAAGTCATGAGCAAACATAAAATTATGCCTAGGGATAATATGTTTATATCCTCAGAGTTGTAACATGAACAGCCCTATGAAAATATTAAATTTTGTGGGAGATGTTTCTCTTTTGTTAGTCTATTCCAAAGACTCCAAAATTTTATTCTTTTAGTAGCCTAGCCAAAGTTTTATTCTAGTGACCTATACGTTGCACCTTCACTCTGGATATTCAGCTTACTTTGTGAGTTATCTTCTCAATTAGAATCTGTAAATTCTTTGAGGGTAGAAATTGTCATTCTTTTTACCTGTCTTTGTATTCCTAGTCCTCAGCACAGTGCTTGGCACAAAGTAAGCATTTAAACTGTTCTAATTCACTGACTGACTGAAATGTCTTCTACATTTATGTCTTGCATTGTCGAATATAGTTTTAGAAGAACAGTATCACATGTGATGGGTGAGGACAAGAGAAGAGTTAAATCAAGAAACTCACCGAGAAGTTGGCAGAATGCACATTCTTAATTTAAACTGGGCTGCAATTAGGGGCATGCCAATTGTTTCTCTGCAGTAAATTTGAATTCAGACCCATTCATAATCTACCACCTAGTTTATACAGTAAGTTCTAACTGAAGAAAAATTTGGGCCTGAAAGAAATCTTACTATAAAATGAAAAAAAAAACCTAGAATAATAAAAGTTCCTTGTAGTCATGGCTAAATAAGATGAGAATATGTTTAGGGAAAAAAATAAACCACAGGCATGTTTTGACAACAGAGCTGAATCCCCTGGAATATCTGATCAAATCCTTGGTTTTGCAATGCATGCACTCTGCTATAGTGAGGAAAAAATATCCTAGCAAAAATACTTAATTAGAACATAACCAAGGCAGATGAAATATCTGTGAAAACTCCATGACTTCTCTACATTAGCCTGAATTAGTTGTACATCATATCAACAGATAATTTCTGCATAGAGACATTTCCTATAAATATGGGAGAGAAATCACATTCAGACCTAAAATAACTTTCAACACATTCTCCAAGCAACTGTACATTTATCATGATCTCATTATAACCTATATAGGAGCTTTCAATTTAATGTTTAACATATACCAATATATTTTCAAAAGATTTTTTAAAATCTAGCCAGAAAAATATGTCGATATTATTTAACACCTGAGGTGCCCCTTTCACACATTCTCTTCCCCCAAATACACCAGGTTCAAAACCAGATGTGGGCTGCATCTGCTCAAAGCTGGAACTCACACACTTCTACTAGCATGTTTACTTTTACAAGTCAGACAGAAGATGTACACTAAATATCAAAGCATTTGACAAAATAACATAGTAAGAGAAAATAATGTTAGACGATACCCAACAAATCAGAAGCTTCTGACAAATACATATGATTATCAGTGGAAACAATAAGAACATATAGGGATTACACATTAAAAAACCATGTAGAATCCCTTTTAATATGCCAGTTTATAATTTCCAAACTGCATTCTTCAAAAATATTTGAGAGGGTGAAGAGCATTGATTTAAATAAATAGCAAAGAACTTTGTAGGTCTGAGGTAGCATGGCTGCATTTCCCCTTTTTTCTGTCTTGCCCAGATATTTCAGGTTTAACTTTGTAAATGAATGAGAGGCTATGAGAAGCCATGGGGAGGTAATCCTCCGTGGGCTACAAAATTCCAATCCACAACAAGAGACAACTGAGTGTGTAAGTGAGTTCCTTAATCCGTGTACTTCCTGATTGAAAATGCTAGATCTTCCCTTTTCACAGAGGAACCAGACAATGAAATAGCACACCTATTCCATCAAGAGGACTTCTGAAGCCCAGGGCTGCTTTACATAGAAGTGATCCTTTGTAAGTAAAATATTAACTGAACTCATAGATGCCTGCAATTGCTGAAAGCAGTCTTGGCTTGCTCAGAGAAAGCAGCGGAAATCTTGGTTTCTGACTTATTTATACAGCATCCATTTCTAAGTTGTGCTTGCCGGTGTCTTCTCCCTTGACCCCCACTTGCCTAGTTTCCTGGTCCTTAGTATTTCTATCTGACCCTTCCCCCCCACTTAGCAAAAAATATCTCAAATAGTCATAAATACCTCAAATATGTATAAATACCTCACTCTTTTTCCACTCCCCTTTGAGCAGGTGAAAACTTGCTTCTTTGCTCCAGCTTTCAAACTTCTCAGACGATAAATACAGTTATAATCTTTGTAAACTGTGATCAGACTCTGGCTTATTCCAGATCCCTCTTTTTGGACTTATATTTTTCTCTTTTAGCAGTTCATAGGGGGTACATGTTTTAACATAATATAGTTCTGAACAGTGATCCATTTATTAGGGACAGCAATAGTCCTTAAGCAATTGGACAAAAGACCTTACTCTTGGCCAAGAAACCCGATGCTCAGGGCTAAGGGATTTTATAGACCTCGGGGTGTCCCTGGGAGGTCTCCTAGTCCTTGGGAGGTTTCTTCAGAAGTATAGAGACTCCTATGATTGGCTAATCTTCAGTAGCAGGGGAGCTCCCATGATCAGCCAAGGACAATGTCCATCAATCACAACCACTTTTGGAGGAAGTCTTTCACAGATCATCAGCTATGAGCCATCAACCTCACTAATGTTCAGCCAACAGTATCCTAGGAGATCAGGAAAGTTGTGGATTGAAAGAAAAGGTCACATGGAAGTGGGGCAGTGATTCATAGGGGGTGAGGGACTATTGTGAGGCTCATGAACCTTATTTCAAGCAGAGTATACTTTCGAGTGGCTGGATTGGTGGCGACATAGCAGTAATAAATACTTTTTGGGTTTCTTATATGCTATATTACATCAAATCAACTCACTGTCTTCTTCAAAGATATAGCTATTTCTCCTTTTATTGTATGTGTACTTCAAAGAAAATAAATTATAAGATTACTAACCTAAAGATCATCACTAGTATACCATTCTGCATCAATTGTATCTTATTTTAAAACTTTCTTTTCCCATTTCATTTCAGCATTTAAAATATCTCATCTATGTTCTTTACATAGAATTATACTTTGATAATATTTAATCAAAACTAAAATTGTTTCAATGTACTTTACTAAGTTTCAGAAAACCAATGCAAATTCAAATTTCTTATTAAAAAGTCCAGTAAGTAGAGAGTAATTGAGTCCTCTATGTTTCACTTTAAAATGAATCTATCTTGTCCAGTAAATTAGCACAATTTTTGCACATGAGAATATTTTGCAATTCCCACTTTTTTACTGTTTTGCTAATTTATATAAATTTTTTCATTAAGAATAAGTTCCGGGGCAGCTAGGTGGCGTAGTGAATAGAGCACTGGCCCTGGAGTCAAGAGGACCTGAGTTCAAATGCGGCCTCAGAAACTTAACATTAACTAGCCGTGTGACCTTGGGCAAGTCACTTAACCCCAACTGCCCTCAAAAAAAAAAAGAATACATTCATTTAAATTGCTGCATAATTGTTCTAAATGCCAATCACTATAATGATCAGTCTGGAACCCAAAGAATGGCAGAAGAAGCAGTTGGGGAGAGATGGATTTAGAAGAATTTAATATTATGGATGTGATATCCAGTGTTTCTGCCAAAATATTTATCTTTGTTACAAGGTAAGATCTGATAGAGCTGTTACTGCATCCTTGCATAATGTTTTGATCATTAGACTTGGAGATAGGAAGGCTGAGTTGAAATCCTTCTTTGCATATTTACTCCCTGTGAAACCATTGCCAAGTCTTCTAAACCCTTTATACCTCAATTAATTTGTAAAATGAGAATGATATCTATAGTATGGATTCGTGGTGTTGGTGTGAAGCTCATATGCCCAACCTATGATTTCTTTAGTATAGAGAACTCCTTCCCCCAATACAGGTTGGTAACTTCTCTATAACTTTTAGACTCAAGAAGTTGTTTGGAGAATTTAGAGATCAAATGACTTACTACAGGTCACAAAAAGAGTGTATGTCAGAGACAGGACATAGATCTAGGTTTTCCTTACTTTGAAGGCAATTCTTTATCTACTATGCAGCACTGCGTTTCATATAATGTATATAAAATATTGTATAAGTGTGCATTGTTAATTTTATTAATGGCAAAATCAAATAATAATATTATTAAATAGTATTTAATTTTAAAAACTATTAATGATCATAAAGGGAAATAAACTGACTGGTGTAAAAGTATAAGGCAGCAATATATTTTTTTCCTTAGGGAATCATTCACATGTGAACCAGCTAGTCAGTCAACAAGCATTTACTAAGTGTTTTCTACATGCTAAGCATGGGAATACACTTGCAAACAGACAAAAAAAGGCAAGTCCTCTTCTCTAGGAGCTTACATTCTAATGAGGAAGACCTTACATTAAAAAAAAAGCTGGAAATTTGTTATGGCAGTGAAGGCGAGATTCCTGGAATGAGGGATGATGAAATCCTTAAGAGTGCAGCCTTATGTAAAATTAAAAGATGACGGTCTTGGATGCCATCCTTAAATGTAGATTCTGGGAACAACTTTCTTCCCTTGTATCAGAGGAAGGAGGCCAAGGAGTAGGGGATGCTCCCAAGGTGAGAGTTCCTATGCTGATGTGATCTTATAGGATTGGAAAGGTTTTCAGGGCATGATAGAAAAGTGCAGAGAAGTGCAGCCTGGTGAAGGTGGAATCAGTGAGAGGGCAAGTGGTTAGCAATGTGTTTGTTGTACTGTAGTCTTCCTACTTCTTCATAATGGGAATTTTCCTTCGTGTCAGTATCAAAAGGCTTTCCTTCACACAACCAGGTCCCCTAACATAATGGCACTTGAATAGAAAATATCAGTAACTTGCTTTAGGGAGAAGACATTTCTGTATTTCTCTACTACATGGGTGGGCATGCCTTTCCATTGGCTGTGCAGCCCAAATACAGAAATTTGAATATATGCACCCACACAATCTTTCAATGTCATTGAAAACTAGAGCATTTATATGCTCTATATATGAGTAAAAGGAAGCTCCGTGGATGAGTGAATAATGCACCAGGCATGGAATTTGGAAGACTTCAGTTGAAATCAAGCATCAGATATTTGCTTATGTGTGTGATACGAGATAAGTCACTGAACACTATTTGCCTCAATTTTCTCATCTGAAAAATGAGTTGGAGAAGGAAATGGCAAACTGCTCCAGGATCTCTGCCAAGAAAACCCCAATGTAGACAAGAAGAGTCAGAAACAACTGAAATGACTAAACAAGAACACATGAGTAAAGTTATCATTAAATTCTCTAAGCAGTTTGACTTCTTTTAGCATTAATGAGAATTTCTAAGCTTTATCACCGAAATGTACTAAAATTGGTTAGTTGTTTTCCTTCATTCTTGAAGAGAACCAAAATTACATCACTATGTTAGACTCAAGTTACTGTTTGTCCAACTATATTTGATCAGAACAATAAGAGTTCAGAATGCTAATTTGGGTACAAATAGTCTGAAAACATTTTGGGTGGATTCTCTAAATTTTTACATCTTGAATTTCTTTTGAGAGACATCAATTCTGCTTTGCTCATAGAGCACAGCACTTTCTCTGATGAGGCCACACTGTACTGGGCGGTCTTGTGCCATAGACTCTCATGTCACACAATCAATTCCAAATTTCTCTCTTTCTTTTTGGAAAGGTGGTGGTGGTAGGGCAATTGGGGTTAAATGACTTGCCCAATGTCACACAGCTAGTAAGTGTTAAGTGTCCAAGGCCAGATTTTAACTCAGGTCCTCCTGTCTCCAAGGTCAGTGCTCTATTCACTGCACCACCTAGCCACCCATCAATTCCAAATTTCTTAAGAGAGACCTTGAGAGTGTCCTTGTATCAGTTTTTCTGACCAACATGCGAGTGCTTGACCTGTGTGATTTCTCCATAAATCAGTCTTTTTGGCAAGTGTGCATTTAGCATTTAAATAATGTGGCCAACATATTGGAGATGCACTCTGTGCAGTAGAGTTTGAATACTTGGCAGTTTAGTTTGAGAAAGGACCTCAGTGTCTGGTATCTTATTGTAAAGCCAATCAGCAGTAGATTCCTGAGAGAATGCTACTGTGAACAGCTTTTAAGATTTGGATTACACAGTATTAGTGAGCACTCTGTTTATTCCATTACAAATCAAGATTCAGTACAATATTCACAGTATCAACAATTCACAATATTATATACAATATTTAGAACAAGGAAAGTCTCAATATTATCTCTTATTACTGAAAGGAAAAAAGAACAAGAGAAGAATCACCTAGTTTCCCTAAGGGAGATACCAGCTTCACATTTAAAGATTCAATCAATCCAGCTAAAGATTCAATCAATCAATTCACCTGGTTCCCCTAAGAGGGGAACCAGCTTAACTTCTCATTTAAAGATTCAATCAATCAATTAACAAAAGGAATGACCTAGTTTCCCTAAGAGGGAGCTGACTCAATCAACAATTCACAATATACTGATCTTCTACCCATGGGGCAACCACTAACTTTAGTTTCCAAATAAAATTCTTAGACAACCACACAAACTTTCCACCCCTTGATTTCCAACAAACCTCAGTTTAGTCCAAGGGGAGGCCTTTTCTTCATTTTGACTCTGGGCAGTCTCTCTGATTCCCTGGATCCTCTTCCCTGGTCCCAGCTCCCTCCTGAGTCTGTCAAACAATCACCTAGAGTCAGGAGCAGAAAGCTGACAGGTTCTCGTCCAGTCCTCAGAGATGAACAGCTCCCAGGTCTTTGTCCTCAGCAAACATCAGTTTCATCCAAGGGGAAGCCTTTTCTTCATTTTGACTCTTGATGGTCTCTCTGATTCCCTGGA
>CM053593.1:75962383-75999145 GCA_028646575.1 Pseudocheirus occidentalis | reverse complement strand
AGTCCTTTTTCAGTTGATGTATAGCTTCTAGGCATTCTTCAATTGTCTTGGAAGCATGTCATGTGGGAGTTCTGACTGGGTCGTCTTCCTCCCGATCCATGCTTTTATCCTTTTTGTCCACAAGAAAGGATCCTAGAGTTTTATTGCTGTTCTTATTTTGCTTCCTTTTCCTCATGTTGGCCAGTCAGTTAATGAGTTGGTTTTTTTTTAGCTCTGTGAAACTTTGCTTCCGGAGGGAAAGCTCTGTTCCAAATTGCTGGGGTTTTCCCAGCTGCCAGAGCTATTAGGGGGGTGTTGCATGTCCCCCCAGCTTTGGTTTGCTGAAAGTACACCCCAGGACCACCCCCAAAGACCACAATCCATATCCAGGCCGCTCAATGCAAGAGCACTTGGCCCTGATCAAGTGATTCAGCCCCCCTGCAGAGTCTGCAGGCCAGGGGCTCTGAAGCATCCCAGTGGGGGCCACTGCCAGTTCCAGCAGTTCCCCTCACCCACTGATTCCTTGCCCCGGGGGCAGATTGGGGACAGATTGGCCGAACTGCTTTTCCTCCCCCAAATTAATTTTCAAAGTTTCACTTTCACTTTCACTGACAGTCTAATCCTGGTTTGGTGGATGTGAAGATTCCCTCAGGTGCAACAGATCTTCTCTGAAGTAGAGAGGATTGTGGGTCTCGGCTCCTCCTGACCACCCTGGGGCCTGGCCTGGCCGCAGCTGTGGTTTTGGGCTTGGCCGGTCTCTGCTCAGGCACAAGTTGCCCCTCTCCCGTCTCCATTCCTCACGCCTTGGCAGATGTGGAGGTGCTGGAGGCTGTAGATCCTCTCCTCTGAAGACTGGCTGCGGGGTGTCTCAGCTCAGCCCCGCTCTTTCCCACTGCCCGAGGCCTGGCCGCGGTCTTGGCTTCAGGCTGGGCGACGCAATGAGCCCCTGCTGCCGAGCTGCCTTCAGCAAGAAATGTGTTTTCTGTATTTTTGTGAGTGTGAGCTTCCTACGTTGTCTGGGCTCATATTTAATGGGTATTTAGGGTGGCGGTGTTGGAGCTGCAGGACCTTGCTGCTTCTATGCCGCCATCTTGCCCTGGAATAAATTTTAAAAATAGTTGTGGAGTACAGCAAATATAAGTGCAAATGAGACAGCCTATGTACTATACTAGGCTTCAAATAACTCAGGTTCTCCTCTTAATAACTAGCTGTGTGACCTTGAGCAAGTCACTTAATTTTTCTGTGACACAGTGTCTTCACCTGTAAAATTAAGGTTTAGACAATGTTTCTTCTCAAGTTTCAAATCTGTTCTAATCTGATGCTGATTCAGTCCAGTCCTCTGGTAATTTAGGTTTCATGCTGGAAGCAAATGAAACATTACAAAATCATTCAACAGTTCAAACAATTACTTAGCTTTAGCACAAAAAGGATATCTAATTTGGATCTGCACTAGGGAAAGTAGGATATACACTAACTGAAACCCTGAGCTGATTCAAAACATCCTTGTCTGAGTAGCCCATTATGGTCAATAAAGCATCAAAGAGTGACGAGAATTCCTTGTGACTATGTTAAGGTGATCAGGAAGTGGTGTCAATAAATTGAAACTTTAGTCCCCTGATTAATGAAGTCTCAAATACAGTTTCAATGCTTTTTTAAGGAAAAACAAATCCCAATTTGTATATGGATGGGGGTTAGGTCGTTGGTTGTACCACAATCTACCCCTCAGTGTTAGAATCTTTAAGATACATAAGGATCCCTACAAGCCACCTATTGACTTAGTTTTAAGATGTAATGTTATCTGTGTTTCATTCTATTTTTATTTATTTTGTTGACTATTACTGATTACATTTTAATCTATTTTAGACCATATTCTTAAGTAGGTTGTATCAACCAGGCCAGAACTGGTCTATAACCTGTGGGTTGCCAGAGCCAAACAAAGAAAGTTAGAGACAGGAGAGTCAGGAATTAAAAGTATAATTTCTAAGTGAGGAAAACACTTACAACTGGAAGTCCTCCTGAAAAGATTTGTGGCTGCCATATATGGTTGTAAAACATGAAAAACACAAAAAGGTAGGACCCAACACAGTCATTCTTAGGTCATGAGTAAACAGTTGCAACGGCAGGTTCATGCATGCAGATGTTTTGGGGACAATACATTCTTGGGTCCTGTGGCAATAGTCCTGAAATTATTAAAATCATTGAGCTTTGTAATTGTCTCAAGTCTTAAAGGTTATTGAGCCTTGCAATAATACAGTGGGGTATAGAACGAGAGTTAGCATGGCAGGAACAGGAGAGCAGCACCTGGTTTGGTTCACTTAGCATTTACAAGTGTAGAGATTGTTCAGAGTGTCAGGAGATGTGATTGATCACTTTCTGCTACAGTATATTGGCTGCAGTCCCCAATTCTCAGGTAAGGATCCCCTGGAAATTGTGAAATCATAAGTCCCAATTCTGGGATTTTGCTGTGGCTGATATCATCCAGAGGATGAGCACAAAGGATTGTTTTATGCCAAACTTAATCTACTTGCTGGGTCTTAGGTCTAGAAAACAGGGTGCCTTCTAATATACTGGCGGCTGCATGTTTTACCCTCTGTTCCAAAGGACCTTCTATTACTTAAAAGAACTTTGGATTATTACCAATTAATTCTGAGCTCTAGAATTTAATACAGCTGAAATAAGCAACAATAAAGGGAGAAAAGACAATACAAAACAGGAAAATAACACAATTAAAGAAAAAAATTAGTAGCTCACAGACAGAAAGACTGGATATGGGTGAAGAAAGACCAGAAATTCCATCCACCTACCAATCCACCCAGTTTTAAACAATTAAGATTCACATGGTGGATGATACTTTTTTGTCAATAAATAGTGGACTTCCAAATGTTAAGAGGTAAAATGAGAGTAGGACTAGAAACATCAAGGCTGCAAAGATGATTACATTTCTTGAATGGTCATGATGCTCTTCATGGATCAGGGAAAATTTTCAGATACATTTAGAGATCCTTGGCCTATCAACTAGTATCTTCCCCTTTCTGGGAGCCTCATAAGAGTGAGTAGAATATGCAACACAAAAATCTGTACCTTAGGATAGGCCTCTGAAATAAAATTTTAACATCCTTCTTGCTGCCATTAAGCAAGTCATCTCCCTACAGTGTTATGATGCCATCCTGTGGTTCTTTAAGTGTTCCCTGGAGAGGCATTATACAATAATCACTGGAGAATACTGGCAGCAATGTCAAGAACTCAATCAGTTCTACATTCGAATAAGTAATGTACTATAGAGAACCTACCATTTACCACTCTCCATTCCAGCTCAGTGCTCAAGTGTTCTGCACCTGGGAGTCATTGCTCTGTCTTCTTCTCTCTGCTGTTGCTGGGACTGGTTTGTGCCCTCTCTATGTCCTGGAACCGGCACCATCATTATTATTATCATCAAAATAACTTCCACTATTATAGATGGTAGGAATAATGGCATGGGTCACAGAAATGAGGAAAACAAGGCACAGAAAGCAAGAAACAGTTGCCCAAAGTTTATGTCCAATAAAACGTTGACTACATCTCAGGTTGCAGAGATTTGCCAGCTTTTGTTGGCTCCTTTCTGCTCTTTAGAGGATAACACAGGTCCTTGGGACAAGAATTCTGCTATATATACATGGATGCCTGCATACATACACATATATGTCCCCCTGTGCATAGTTTTTCTTTTTAAAGGAAAGATATAATAAAGAATATAGTCATGCCCTTACAAATATTACATATATCATTTTGTTATCACAAGATGCTGTTAATTTAATTTATTTTTTCTCATTGTTAAGCCTATCCATTGCTCTTGCTTTTGAAAATTATCTTTCATAACTTTAGTCTCTTCAGTTACCATATTAACAAACTGTACATGGCACAGTTATTCATTAAACAAGCCTATTTGTCATTGAGTTTGGCATTACTGCATTCCTTAGGACAACATTCATTTTTCAATTTTTTTTCTTTCATCAAGTGCACTTTATAAAGGAGTCTACTGTCAGACAGGATGGTTGCATAACCAGTGCAATGTTTTATCTTGCATATCTTTCAGGCTTAGAATAATAGGTTCACTTGACAAGTACACTGATGAAGTAGAGAGGGAAAACTTCAAGAAACGCTCGAGGAACACTTTTTCTAGAATTCAATTAAATCTACCAGTTCTCTCAACAGGACAGTTCTTTTCACTGTGAAATTCACTGAGCCAATACGCATCTTACAAGCCTTTCAGAGGTAAAGATGTTCCCTACCAATTATCAGTATTTGGTTATGGTAAAAGAGTTAGCATGGATTAAACTATAAGCATGTGATTCATTGTTATTCCTCCATGAACTCATCAGAAGTTATTGGATCTGGGAAAATGGTTTAAAGTATAATAACTAATGGGCCTTTGACTAGAAAATAATTACCTTTCATCAGAGATACCATAAGTCATTGTTTCTGCAGTTTGAGAGGGAACATACTTCATCAGCAGCAAGTTTAATCTTCTTACTGTATAATAGCTTTAATACTGGGCACAAGCATGCAATTATAGACTTAAAATTTAGTATCAATAAAAGTGCAGAATGCCTTTGGGTCCCTCTGAGGCTAAGACTGAGTTGACAATAAGATTATGATGCCAACAGACTTTTAAAAAGTGAAAATTTCAGTCAAACCACAATGTTGTTGTATTTATACCAAGAAATGTTTGATTTTCCTCCTTGAATTGCCAAGGACGTATTTGATTTAACTGACTAAAAGCATTGGTTGTTTTTTCCTCTTTGATTAAAACACGGGATAGAAAATTTGTTTTTCCTCCAAGACTTTTGACTGCTTGTTCATTTGAATGGAAATTCAACAACATTATTGATATAATATGTAAGTTCAACCCAAGTGTGTACTGAAAATCATTGAAGATAATTGCAAAATCATCCAGTGAATGTAAAAGAATGTCACAACTGTGTTTGCAGTGGCAGTATCACAAAGGAAGCATTAACCTTTTCTGTCTCATTTTAAAAGGGAGAAATACCTTTCTGCTGCTCCAGTCCTCTGGCTTAAGCATTGCATTTTCTACAGTCACCTTCTTTTCAGGTATAGAATTAAGAACTAAAAAGCAGTTTCCCAATTGATATGTGCACTGATAAAGATGGGTAAAGGAATGGAGCTAAGCTTGAATGATTAAGTAAAAATATTACCATTAGGATGCTACTTTCCTGATAAATGAAAACACACATACAGGAATGAGAGTTCATCATTTACACTAATGTGGTGATCCTTCAAGGAATATCACCCAGAATTCTTGAGGGCAAGATTACATGTTTTCTGTGAAGGCAAGTCCTTACTGAGATCAGTGAGTCCATATAGAGAAAGGAAGGGAATACTGAGTTCTGAATTTTGAATTTATAGTAGGCCAAAAAATGTATAAAATCAAAAGCAAGTCAAGTTCCTCCTTAGTCACATATATATCAAGTCTGTACATTTCCACATCTCTCCCCAGGACAAATTATGATATTTTATCATCACAAAATATAAATATAGAAGACGATGACTGATAGTAAGGCCGTATCATTTGGTCAAAAAAATCTCATACATTTTAAGAGAACATATATTGAACATGTAATTTCCTAAGGAGAGGTAGGAATAGTTACTTTGAAGAATAGACACATGTAGTTGTTCAACAATGTACACTTTCTTCATGACCCTATGGAACAAGGCCCTCAGGGCTGTTCTATCATCCATCATCTCCCAAAGTCTATATCAGTTCATGTTTGTCACTTCCATCACACTATCTATCCATTTCATCCTCTGCCAACTGATTCTTCTTTTGACTTCAATCTTTTACAAGAATGGGGTCTTTTCCAATGAGTCTTGCCTTTTCATTATGTGGTCAAAGTATTTAAGCTTCAGTTTCAATGCCTGACCTTACAATGAAGAGTCGGAATTAATTTCTTTAATTACTGACTGGTTTGATCTTCTCGCTGTCTAAGGGACTCTCAAAAGTCTTCTCCAGGATGAGAAGTTGGAAGATTCTATTCTGTACTGTTCAGCTTCCTTGTCATCCAGTTTTCACAGTCATACATTGCTACTTGAAAAAATATAACTTTGACAATACAAACTCTTTTTAGCAAAGTGATTTCTCTGTTTTTTGGTATGTTGTCCAGATTTGCCATTTCTTAAATTCCAAAGAGCAAGAGTTTGTTGGTGATGATGTTGTTTTTAAATTTTGTTTCCTCAGTTACCATCTGCATTGATCATTGAGCTCAAGAATATAAAATCTAATGCTGCTTCTACTTCTCTCTCCATTTGCCAGTAAGTGATGGGACCAGTTGCCAAGACCTTGGGTTTATGGTATTTTTTTTATTTTAAGCTTCAAGCCAGCTTTTATACTCTCCTCTTTCACCTTTATGAAGAGGCTTTAAAATTCTTCTTCACTTTCTGGCATCAGAGTAGTGTCATCTGCATATCTGAGATTGTTGATATTTTTTCCCAGGAACCTTAATTCAGGCTTTTGATTCATCCAGCCTGGGGTTTCACATAATGTACTCTGAAAATAAATCAAATAAGGTGACAGCATACAGCCTTTTTGTACTCATCTTTCCAATATTAAACCAATTAGATGGTCCATATTTGGTTCTAACTGTTGCTTCTGGATCTGCATACAAGTTCCTCAGGAGATAACTAAGATTATCTGGTACTTCCGTCTCTTTGAGGATATACTACATTCTGTTGTGATACACACAATCAAAGTCTTTAGTGTAGTCAATGAAGCAGAACTAAATGTTCTTTTGGCACTGTTGCTTTCTCTATAATTTAGTAAATGTTGGCAATTTGGTTTCTAGTACCTCTGGAAATCATTAACAATGGTAAGGCACAAGAATAAAGAGGCACTGGAGAAGGCTACTGTAGAAAGTGGGATTTTACTTGAGACTTAAGGGAAACCAGGAAGCCCAGTGGGTGGAGGTTGGGAAGGAACAAATTACAGGGATGAGGGCCAGCCAGATAAAAAGGCCAAAGCCAAGAGATAGAATTTATTGTTAATGAAATAGTAAGGAAGTCATATAACTAGATTATTAACTGTTTATTGTAATATCATTAAGATAGTAAATGTTTTGGGGCAGAGACAATATGGCAGTATAGTAGCAGCAAAACTCCACAGCTCTACCACAACAAACTCAAATGCCCATAAAATATGACTCTAAACAAATTTTAGGGCTCCAGAACTCACAAAATTACAGAAAAACGTATCTCTCACTGAAGTCAGCTCAGGAGGCAGGACAGGAAGGGCTCATCACAGGTTGCTCCAGCCTGGACTGAAACCCTGGCTTGGCCTGGGAGCTACCAGGACAAGCCACAGATGGAATCTAAAAGAAAGTGGATCATCGGCAGCTGTGGCAGTTTTCAGAATTATCAAGCCATAAGAAATAAGGACTAAATCAAAGGTTAGTGGAACATGGCTAAATTTGGGAGAAAAAAGCAAGTCCGGCCAAACTGCCTCCAAGGCAAGGAAGCAGCAAAAGTGGCAGCCCTGCAGCTACCTCCACCTGGCTGCTACAGAAGCTCCCAGCCTGCAGATTGCAGGGGGGCCAAGTGATTAATTCAGAGGCTACGTGTTCTTGCCTTAAGCCACCTAGATCAGGACCGTGGTCATGGGTGGTGGTCCTGGGGTGCATTTTCAGTGAGCCAATGCTGGTGGGGGCTGCAGTGGCCTCCTAATTGCTCCAGCAGCTGTTAAAATCCCAGCAATTTGGGACAAAGTGCTCCCCTCTGGAAGCAGAGTTCCACAGAGCTGAAAAGTCAAGTAATTGACTGGCAACATGAGCAGGCAAAGGAAGCACAAAAGAGCAGCAATCTAACTTTAGATTCTTTTTTGGGGGACAAAAAGGATAGAAGCATGGAAAGGGAGGAAGACAACACAGGCAGAACTCCTGTACCAAAAGCTTCTAAGAAAAATGTAGACTGGTTACAAACCATAGAGCAGCTTAAGAAGGATTTTGAAAACCAAATAAGAGAAGTGGAGGAAAATTTGGGAAACAAAATGAGAATGATGCAAGAAAATCATGAAAAGAGAGTCAACAACCTGACTGAAGAAAATAACACCTTAAAAATAGATTGATTCAAATGGAAAAAGAGGCCCAAAAAGCCAATGCAGAGAAGAATGCCATACAAAGTTGAATTGGCTGGATGGAAAAAGAAATCTCAAAAGCTTTATGAAGAGAATAATTCCTTCAGAGTTAGAGTGGAGCAAATGGAAGCAAATGACTTTATGAGAAATCAAGAATCTATTAAACAGATACAAACAAATGAAAAAAATAGAAGGCAATGTGAAATATCTCCCTTTAAAAACACTGACCTGGAAAATAGATCCAATAGAGACAATTTAAAAATTATTTGACTACCAGAAATCCATGATCAAAAAAAGAACCTACAAAGTATCCTTCAAGAAATTCTCAAGGAAAATTGCCCTGATATTTTAAAAAGAGGGCAAAATAGAACTTGAAATAATTCACCAATCGCCTCTTAGAAAAAAAAATCCCCAAAAGATAACTCATAGGAATGTTACAGCCAGCTTCCGGAGTTCCCAGATCAAGGAGAAAATGTTACAAGCTACCAATAAGAAACAATTTGAATACTGGGGAATTACAATTAGAATAGCCCAGAATCTAGCTGCTTCTACATTAAGGTCTTGAAGGGCCTGGAATATAATATTCCAGAGATCAAGGGAGATCAAAACCAAGAATCACCTACCCAGCAAAATTGAGTATAATGTTCCAGGGCAAAATATGGTCATTCAGTGAGGTGGAGGACTTCCAAGCATTCTTGCTGAAAAAAAAAAACAAACTGAAAAGAAAATTTGACACTCAAATACAAGAAGCATGAGAAGATAAACATGGAAAAGAAATCATAAGGAACTTATCAAAGTTGAACTATTTATATGCCAAAATTGAAAAACGATAATTGTAATTTATAAAACTTTTCTCAGTAAGAGGATAGGTGAAGGGAATACAAATGCATATATACATATACATACACATATGTCTATATAGGAGGGTATACATAGATATATATGCATATGAATACATATCTGAGTATGTATATATATATGTGTACATAGAGGGCAAAGGATCAATTGAATAGGAAGGGATGATACTTTAAAAGGTGAAATTGTGAGCTGGGAGAGGAACAGAATGAGAGGAGATAGGGAGAGACAGAATGAGGTTAATCATCTCATACAGAAGAGTCAAGGGATAATTGTTACAGGGGAGGGGAAGAACAGGAAGGCAAAAGGGAATGGGTCAACTTTTCATTAAATTTGGCTTAGGGAAGGAATGACAAAAACTCTAAATTGGGTATCTTGCCACACAGGAGAGGAGGGGGGATGGGGATGAGAAGGGAGATGATGGAGGGGAGGACAAGTTTGGGTGGGAGGGTTGCTGGAAGCATACACTTCTGTAAAGGGACAGGGACAGGGTAGAAAGTAGAACAAGGGGAGGGTGGAATAGGAAAGAGGGACATATAATCAGTCTCTAACAATATGTCCATTGTGGAGATGTTCTGAATAACTGCACATGTATGTCCTGTATTGAATTTTTTGTCTTTCCAGTGGGAGGGTGTGACAAGGGGGTGTGTGAAGGGAAAGAATCTAGAATTTAAAGTTCTATAATCAATTGTTAACATATATATGTGTATATTATTATTATTATTGTTATTATTATTAACTACATGCAACTGAGAATTAAGATATGCAGGCACTGGGTTAGGGAGATCCATCTGCTCTAAAGTCAGACGAGCAATGGGGGAAGACATAGTAGAAGGCATATTAGGGGAGGGGTTATACAGTGGAATGGTTGTTTTGGGGTGGTGGATGGGGGAAAGATGGGGAGAAAATTTGTAACTTAAAATCTCATGGAAATGAATAATGTAAACAAAAAATAAATACATTTTAAAAATAATTTTAAAAAGATAGTAAATGTTTTCTATATAACATCAGAGTACTATAGTATATAAAGTGCTGAAACAAGAAACAAAAAATCTACAGTTCAAATACTGTTTCCGATATTTATTGTATTTGTGACCATGAGTGATTCACTTAATACCTCTAAGTCTCAGCTGTAAAATGGGAACAAAAAATAAAATTAAATGACATTTGCAGAGAAGAGGGTTAACTGACCAACTTTGTGATGGCTCAGCTTAGTTGAAGGTAGAAGGAACTCCATTATCCCCATTTGTGCTGCATAGGAATCTGACTGACTTAAGGACACCTGTGCTGATGATGATTTTTGATGGTCCCTGCTCTTCTCCCTCTCCTGAACTCCCCTCCATCTCTGAGTCCTTCAATGATGGGGAATGGATAGCTCTGCCAGATGGCTGTTGCTACAGGACTCAAATAGTGGTTATGAACCAGGAGGCTCAATGACTGGATCTTTAAAAGGGCTCCCTGGTGGAAGCAGGATCAGAGGTGAAACTTTATTGATGTGGATTCAGGTGAGTCAAGAATTAATACCATGGATGGAATCTTTCCTCAGGGAAATCTTTGCCATTTGCATTTAATATTTATAGATTGATTTTTCAACATCCTCTATTTTTAGCACAATTCAGGGTATTTCTCTAAACCGTGTTTGCCTTTCTGGACTGTTTTGGGTACATGATTTTTTTTTTTGTAAACCAAGGCCTTTTGGTCCTTTTGGTAACATGGATAAGTGGACCTTGACCATACTACAGAGCTTGGAGTGGAGAGATATGTTGTCTAATTAATCCTTCTCTTTAGCCTAGGTATAAAAATCAAGAGATGGTCAACGGAACCACTGAAAAAGTTGGGGATTAATATATTCTTAGCTAATGGCATTCTTTCATTTGCCCAAGAGTGACTATGATTTCCCACCTCCCTTCTCTGGAGTTTTCTCTGTGAACTATTCCTTATAGGAATTTTTATTTGCTAGTACTAAGAACCAAGTTCTGGGTTACATATAATTAGGCATAAAATGTAGTCTTGGTTCTTATGTGGTAATGGAAGGACCCAGACTAATGAGTGGAATGCTTGAGGTGTTATTTGAATTTTCCAGGCACTGGAAACTGAAGAGTTGATTAATCTGCATGGATAGTTATTTTAAGCACACACACACACACACACACACACGCACACACACACACACACACACACACACATATATTTATATGGCCCTTAGTCATGGACTAGGTCAGGGGATAAACTTTTTGGAAATACATAAAATTGCATCAGGAAGAGAGATTGTTAGAATTCTTCTCTATGGTTTTCAAATTAGAAGATATTTATTCAGATTCTGATTAATATTATTATTGACCTGAGTGCAACTCATTCTTCAAGGACTTCTTCCAACAGCATGTGCTCACATCATGTCTCTGTGTCACATTTTAGTAATTCTCACAATAATTAAAAATTTTCTGCATTATTATTATATTTGTTGTGGTGATCTGTGATCTTTGATGTTATTGTTTGGGGGCACCATGAACCATACCCATATAAGATGGGAAACATAACCAAAAAAATTGTTGGTATGTTCTAACTGCTCCTGTGACTAAGTGATTCCTTTTTTTTCCTACTCCTTGAGCTTATATATTCCCTAAGACCCAACAATATTGTAATTAGATGAATTAATAACCCTACACTGACCTCTACACTGTTCAAGTGAATGAGTTAATTAATGAAGCAAACTTCATTGTTGTCTTACTTTATTACCATAGTCACTACAACCTTTAGCAACAACCACCCTAATGAGTCAGCAGCCATCAATGTCACAGGAAGACCCCCCCATCCCCCCCCCCACAAAATATGATGACCAGGGCCAGCCAGCGGTTCTGAACCTGTGTGTTATGTTCCAATTTGTAACAATTAAAATACATCCTGCATATCAGATATTTACATTACGATTCATAACAGTAGCAAAATTACAATTATGAAGTAGCAACAAAAATAATTGTATGGTTGGGGGTCACCACAACATGAGGAACTGTATTAAAGGGTTGCAGCATTAGGAACATTGAGAACCACTGGCTTAGATCATGGTTAGCATTTTTATTATTAAAGTATTTTAATTAATATATATATGTTTTTAAGACACAGTATTATTGCACACTTAATAACCTATAGTATAATGTAAACATAACTTTTATAAACATTGGGAAATCAAAGTATCTGTGTTGTGACATTACCTTTATTGCAGTAGTCTGGAACAGAACCCACAATATCTCTGAGGTATGCCTGTATATTTTATTATTTTGTATTTTAACAAGTATCATTAAAATTAAAATTGTTTCTTTATAATATATGGAGTAAGTAGAAAGTAGTTAAGGAGATAACAGACAGATGTGACTAGAAATGCAGTGGAATGGGCATGAGAATTGTTGAGATTGCATCATCAAGGAATAACATAGCTCAAAAGGGATAAAAGAATTATATGTCAAAGGAGGAAATATTTTCATCTATAGTTCAAGAAAATGACTTCTATTTTCAGAGAAGTCAATGTTGCATAGGATACAGAGGTCTGACTTTTCACTCAGGAAGACATGGGTTTAAACTCATACTCTTGACACCTAACAGGTGAGTAACCATAGTCACTTCAACAAATTTCCTAGTGTCTTAGACAAGACGGACCTATATCAGTGAAGGGAGCTCCTTACACAGATAAAATTACAAATATAAAATTCTCCTTAACCTCCCCCTCCCCGCCAAGAAAAAAAAAGGTTTATCACTTATATTCCTTTACATTCCTTTTAGTGTAAGAATGTCTGAGAACTAAGAATATACTTCTTTTGGTCTTACAGAAGCCAAATGGAAAATTTTGCTATACCATATGACCCTTCCTAAATGTGAAACACCTGTGAAATGGCTGAATCCCTTAGCATTTTTGCTTTACCCATTCCTTCAAAAATTTCTCCCTTCATTCTCAGGATAATGAATGTTTTCCTGCATCTCCTCCTGGCTCCCTGTTCTGTTTTATTTACCCCTATTTTTCTTCTTTCCTCATATTTCCTAATAATCTGGCCTGGTGGGGTATTTTTTGTGTTTTTCTAAACTCTTCCTGAGTTTAGCTCATGAATTTTCTCAGTTCAACTATGAACTCTATGTTAATATTTCACAACAAAATAGCTAGTTTTGACATCTCACTAACCAATGACATTTTTACTTTTTTGCCTTCCCCTCAAATACAACAATGAACCCTTCCTATGCTTCTGATCCCAACCAAAAATCAGCTTCAGATTCCAACAGCTACTTCTAAACTTATAAATCTTAGTCATCTTTTTAAGTTTCTAATTTCTTTATCCTTATATCAAATCTTTCCCCATGTACCACGAGTATTTATTAAATTCTTATTATTTCTGAGGCATTGTACTAGTCCCTGAACTGATAAAGTTGGTCCCTTGAGACCTTATTGAGATTTGTCAATTAGACTAACTAACATGTTCTGGGGAAATGGTAAAAGTCACATAAAGAAAGGCCAGGACTAGGATTCTCATTAAATAGGAGTGAAATAGAACATACTTCAGGCTTAGGGTGGCAGTGAAGCAAGGATAAAATGCTGAACAATATAATGAAGAGAAAATGACTATGGAAGATCCATTCATTTGGCAGAATAAAGTCTGGGAAGTTCAAGCAGTTGTACACTGTGGGTTCTAATTGGGTGATTCTCAAAAAGGTCGAAAGAATTTTAAATAGCAAGAAAGCAAAAAATCAGTGGTGCTGATAAAAAGGACTGGATTATGACTTTTGACCTTAGCTCAATGACTTCTGCTTATCTATAAAATTAAGTGAAGCCAAAAAAGCATTTTTAATTGCTTACTATATAGTGGACACTGTAGTAACTGCCAGGGACAAAAAAAGGTAAAAGTAGCGCCTCTGTGAGGAGCTCAACTGATGATGAGGGAAATAATTTGCAAATAACTATGTACATATGCAATATATACAGAAAAAATCAGATGTAATGGCAAATGAAAGACATGAGTATTAAGGAAGTATTAAGGGAGAGCAGAGAAGACCTCTTACAGAAAGTAGTATTTGAGCTGAGTATTGAAGAAAATGACATAAGACAGGAGATAGACAAAGAAAGGATAATATTCTAGGAAAGACTGACAATTAATGGGAAAAGGTCTAGAGTTGGATGTGCTTTATGGGAGAAGCAAGCTACCATAAAGCACTTCCATCTCTAGACCAAAGTAATAGATTGTAAAGTATGTGGAGAGAAGTACAATTTGAGAATAATGGGAAAGTAGGAAGAAGCCAGGTTATGATGGGCTTTAAGTCTAAATAAGGGTATTGCATCATACCTGATTCTTACTTCCCTTGGTCTTACACTCCCTTCTGTATGTGAAGAGTGAAGAACTTATAACTTTATCTCTCTGCATTAAAGGAAAACCGAAGCTTCTCAGTTTTTGGTTGATCCTGATTAGAGGTGGGACAGATGTCTGTCTTCTAGGAGGAAACCCTTGAATATCTTATTATTACTGGTACTCTTATGATTTTGGAAATACAATACAGAATGTGCCTACTACTATAATCATTATGACCCCTACCCCCACCAAAAAGAAATCTAAATCTCAGGCTATGGCTTTGAATTCATTCTCTCTTCCTCTTCCTCCTTCACTAACAAAATGAGATAAATAAAAAACAAAGAATAAGAGCTGTTATCTAGCCAAGAGAAACTAAACAACTTGCAGCTGGTGATTCCATCTGTGCCTACTGTTTTCCAGCCAAAACAATCAAGTTTTCCCAGTGGGGGGAAAAAGAAGAAAGTTCAATAGTGGCTCATAGTCAGAGGGGAATAGAAGAGCTGGAATGATGGCATTGAGCCTATTATGTAAAAAAAGAGGATTATTATTGCTTATGGTTATAAACTGCCACACTCTCTAAAGCAGGTGTACTTGATCTATAGGGAGGTAATGAAAAGAGCACTAGACTGAAAGTCAAGAGCATGTGCTAGGAAACAGGGGAGATGTAAAAAAATGATTATAATATGGACCCTACCCTTGGCAAGCTTATAGTTTTGTAGAGGAGATAAAATATGCACATAAATATTTATAATACAAAGTATTTGACAATCAGCAATCTTTTAGGCTTGCTGGGTACTGGGGATATAAAACAAAAAACAATCATTTCTGTCTTCAAGAAGCTTATAGAATACCAGAATTCTAAGATAAGTGCATATAAGGCATGAACAAAATGCTATGAAAATTGTGATAAATCATATGTGGATATGGATATGCAGAATGTGACGAACATTAAGGACTTGAAAAATGTGTATGATTCTTTCAAGTAGGATTATTGTAAGTGGGAGGGGGAGTTGATGAAAGGCATTCTAGGTATAGATGATGAGTTGAGTGAGAAAATATTTGGAGGCATAACATTCTGAGCATACCAGATGTATTCTGGATGCCTGGCTGATGTAGGGAATGATGGGAAGCAAAGGTAGCAATAATGCCTTGATATCATGATTTAGTTGTGATGGGGAACTTTATTTATCCATACATCTACTAGAGTTCTGTCTCTCTTCCAAATGCCGAACAATTCCATCAAAAGGTGGAAGAGTGAACAAGAATAAATTCTATTTTAAATGTTATTCTCACTAACAACAAAAGAACTTGCTGATGAGTTAAGAAATTATTGGAATCTAGAGAAGAACCTTTTTCATTTAAAAATTTGTGAGAGAGGGAAAAAATGGGAATAGTTTAATATGCATTAAGAGTTTTAAAGACCTCATTTGTCAAAGAGTTTAGAGTGGGGGTGAGGAGGGTCCAAATGTTTTATTGGTGTTGCTAGTGTCTGAATTAGGAAATTCCCTCCACCAATGCAAGTTTGCTGTTCTAAAATTGATAGTCTTGGAGTGTTGCTTGGGTCACTTTAAGATTAAGTGGTCTCCCCAGTCATATAATCAGGATATATCAGACATAAGACTTCAACTCAGACTTCCCTGACTCTGATGATAGTTCTCTAATCTCTAGGGTAGGCTATCTCTTAAGTAAGTTTTTACTTCACATAAATTATCATTCCCAAATAGAGATGCTGATGGAAGTTGTAGGGCTTGCTGACTAGGGGTAATAATGAGTGCAGATCTTGAGATATTCACTATTCTATAGATTTTACAGAAGAATCATAGATCACTAGTCTCCATTGATGATGAAACAAAGTGTTTCATCAAACACAATCCTATAGGAATCATCCCATATTTTGTAGATTCCAGAATTCTCTTTTGTAATAAAATTAGTTATTTTGTTCACTTTAAAACATTATTCAGTCACCTAAAACTGAAGGGGAGAAAGGAAATTTTTTCCCTTGTCATGAATATTTTCATCTGATCCAGAGAGGTAGGCACTTTTAAAAAATATATCACTTAAACTAGTGAACTCCTTGAGTTTTAGTTCCCTTGGAAAGGTCACAGGATATGTCTTCTTCAAATTATAAAAGAAACCTTTTATCTTTCCCCTTCCTCCCACTGATAAAACTACAGACACCAAATAGCTCCAAACTTTTATGAATTGTCGTTTGAAAGTAAAACTCCACTTACTTCAAATTAATTAACTTGCATGAGAAGCAAGATTTTAGGCACATTATTTCCACTACAAATCCCTGCTATGCTCTGTTTTGTCTCATCAAGGAAATAGTTAAAAATCAGTGTAAGAGTTTTTGCAGCATATGTCAAATCTCTTCATCTTTTGATTCCATTGAAAATAACTGTCTATGGACCAAACCATATAATCAATTGGTATAGATCCCAAGCTATTAGTGTTTCTTCCAAGTCTGTAGCATAATAAGATTTCTAAAAATAAGCGTAGGGATGGTTTTATTAGAGTTGATTCATTCCTAAATTATAAAGACTGTGGACCGTCTTTCCCTGTTGTTTTCAACTTACATTGTAAAAACTTGACACGTAATAGATTAAGTAAATGTCCTTCACCTACAGCAGATATGAAGAAACATATCCTCTCCTTTTCTGATGACTCTATTGTCTTGGCAGAAGCTACATTACAAAATGAGATGGTGAACCTATGAGCAAAGAATAGTCAGAAAGAGCCACTTAGCTATTCTAAAATGAAAAACTTTTTGGGGGGCAGATATTCTCCTATAGTTAAGTGGATAATTCTGAGTAACTCATTTACAATGAATTGATCTATTCTCTTCTAGGACATGCATTTTGCAGCTAGCCTCCTAGGATGGATCCATTAAGATATAATAGTCAAAATCAGATATTTTATAGGTACATAGAAGGTGGGATCTTTCTGTCCTCCTAAGCAACTAGCTCTATTCCTGGAGACCTTAACTAGGTCCTTTCTCATAATAAAGTATAGAATTTGGAGTCTTAATAAAATACTTTAATTGCTCGGTCTGATTCAAAACTAAAAAAGAAGGCAACATTTGCATTATTGACTGACATCCCTGCAGTTTATTTCCATACAGAATCAGGCATAGAAGAAAACACTGTAAAATCTTAAGACAAATAAGCAAATTCTTCTGCCCCTCACACTTCTGATGTCTTAAGCATGTGAATTCTTCTTTAAATAGGAACAAAGATTATTGGTGTACCAACCTCTCTACAGAATATTGACCATGAATTGACAGCAACTTTACATTCACCAAATTCTTATGTAAGACCATTGATATTTTAGAGAAACAACAAAAGCACTTCTATACTTTCTATTCCATATTAAACGAGGTTATCAGAAAACAGCATTCCTGGATCACATTAACTTAGCACTCTGGAATGCCTTCATTGAATTAGTTTAATGTTATGCACTCAGATTTCAGAATGGGTCAATACAAAAAAAATCCATTTCAACCTTTCTATGTCTTCTGCTAAACCATCATTGATGAAATTGTATTTATATTACTCAGAATCCTGTCTAGGAGGATTTGGAAAATAAGTTCCTCCTTGAATTCCAAGACAACAAAGTTTACTTGTGCAGATTTAGATAGTCACATGCTTTATTTTATCACATAAGAACTATGTAATTCAATACAATATCCTCTTTACATCAAGTGACAGGGAATTTATCTGCTTTGATTATAAATTCCTTTAGATATGGCACAGTAAACACTTTAATCTTTATATTCCCCAAATCTAGTATAGATGTTCACATCTAGTAGGCATAATACAAGTTAACTGAATTGAATCAAAAACTCTGAGACCAGCATTCAGCATCTAGTTTGAGTAACTTGCTTTTATCAGATGCTAGGTAACTTCTGCTTTGGCCTAGTTTAAAAAAAAATCCCTGTAAATTCCTAGGAGAAACCAATAAGAGCAGGTAAAAATTCAAGAAAGGAGTCATTATCTAAGACACTTAGTCAAATTTACTAAACATAAGATCAGTTAGAGAACCTAATACATGGAAGCTACCTTTACTTTACGTTCCATTATAAGCTGATGGCATGAGACACATAAATAGAATACAGTCCTGGAAAAGGGGTGTGTGTTTGTGTGTGCGTGTGTGTGTGTGTGTGCGAGTGTGTGTGTGTATGTGTACCTTATTCAAAAACTGCAGGACAAACAAAAGGGGATTAAGGTGACTCAGGGGACAGAACCAGTGGGTCTGATTCAGAAAGATCTGTGTTCAAATTCAGTCTCTGACACTTACTAGTTATGTGATCCTGGGCAAGTCATTTAACTCCAGTTTGTCTCAATCCACTGGAGAAGGAAATAGCAAACCACTCAAGTATCCTTGCCAAGAAAACTTCACGGACAGAATAGTCAATCAGGTCACAAAGAATCATATATAACTGAATGACTGAACAACAATACATATAAGCACATGATAAAATCCAGGAAAACAAAGGTAGAAAACGTAGTAGAGAGAATGTAGAGATGGGGGTTGAGGAAGGGAAAGGAAGGATTGTATTATTGTATTAGAAGATAATTGAATAGAAGATAAATTGGTAAAGAATATGAGGAACAGATAGCAAACCCTCATTAGATAGCAAATAAGCATTTATTAAGCACCTACTACATACTAAATGCTGAATAATAGTATGGCATATAAGTATTGGGGAAATTTACTTATCTAGAGATCTTCAGGATTTCTCTGCCAAAGCAGATCATCATTTTACTTACAATCTTACCTTAATAAAATGATCATCTATAAATAATTTCTTTGAAATTAATATCACATTGGGGCAGCGAGGTGGCGCAGTGAATAGAGCACTGGCCCCAGGGTCAGGAACACCTGAGTTCAAATCTAGTCTCAGACACTTATCACTTACTAGCTGTGTGACCTTGAGCAAGTCAGTTTAACCCTGATTGCTGTCTTCCCCCTTTCACCTAGACCATCATGGTGAAGTTCATACCAGATGTAAAGTAGGCTGTATTTTATAATAAAAGAGGAAATTTGAAGAAGAGGAGTAAAAAATGCAATTGAGAAAAACGTATGATAAAGGTGAAGGATAACAGATAATTAGAATGTTCCCACTGTACCTTCCTGATGCCAAGAAGAAGGCAAGAGAACAGTGGAAAAGCGAAGATTAGAAGACCAGTTAGGATGCTAGTACAAAATTCGATGCAGGAATAACAAGGAGCTTTTCTTGAACAATAATTCTAAAATGTTTTTTTAAAGGTGTTCAGATGTAAGAAATATTATGGAGGAAAAAAATCAACAGACATAGGAAATCACTGGATTGTGAGATGAAAAAGATACAAAAAGTACAAAATAACACAAAATTTGTGAACATATGACAGAGGTATTATTTAAAAAAGTGAAGTCAGAAAGAGTAATAGGTTTGAAGGGAAAGACAATATGAGTAGTTTGTTATATACTCTGACGTCCCAGGAAGTGATCTAAATAATTGATTAGAATGATAAATGGTAAGTGATATGATCAGGGTGAGAGACTGACTAAGAATATACTTAGGAATCATCTGAATAGAAATGATGGCTGAGTTGATACTTGAGAACTTAAATTTTAATTGCTATGCTTAAGTTTTGAATGTTGATGAACTAAAATTTAATTTATAGGCCCTAATCTAATCAATCTAATAAGTGGACAGGAAGGTATTTATTATAGTCAAGTTGAAGGAGCACAGTATTTGGAGCCAGAAAAACCAACTTTGATTTACAGTACTGTTGTTTCCCAGCAATGTGACTATAGGAAATTTATTGCTTTTTAAAAATAATTATTTTTAAAAGCATTTTATTTTTACACTTTGCTTGTATATTACCTACAAATCCCTGTGCGTCTTTCCTTCTTCCCTCACAAATAACCATCTCTTATAATAAAAAAGAAAAAACAGTGAAGGAAAATTCTCCTATAAATTGAAAAATATGACATTAGCTACAGTGTTCCTGTAGTTCTTCATCTCTGCAAAGAAGTAGGGAGCATATCTTCTTTATTATTTCTCTTCTTTGGGGACATACTTGGTTCTTTTACAGGGTGTCCCTAAAGACTGGACACATTGCATATTTTCAAGAAATGAATGAAATTTTCAACAATATTTTACTTACTTAGTATAAATGAGACTTCATAGGAAGACATAGGAGACGCATAGGAAATATCATTAATTAATTAAAAATTAGTCTTGTAAATATGGAAAATAGTCCCAATAGCTAATGAAAGCTTTTATTCCATATGAAACTGTCAAGGCTAAAATAGATGCTAATTAAATAAGATGTTGAAAATGGCATTCATTTCTTAAAAATATAGACAGTTAATGAGATTTCCTGTGTGTCCACACTTTACAATTAGTGTTTCATTTCAACTCTTTTGTTGCTATAACATTTTCCATTTCCACTAATAGAATTATATATATATTGTTTCCTTCATTCTACTATATTTCACTTTGCATCAATTCATATACATCTCTCTATGCTTCTCTGCAGTCATCATATTCCACAACTCTTATGGGAAAACAAGAGACAATTACAATAATACATTTTAGTTTTGCTAGTCTCTCAGCAACCAATAATTATCTAATTCATTTCTACTTCTTTGCTACTAACCAAAAAAAAAGAAAAACTGTTACGTGCATTCTGTTGTAGAAAAGATTTTGCAGTTTGTCATTGACCTCTTTCTGGGTCAAAGTGTATGGATGTTTATTACAAGGGTAAACTTAGGTTAGTCATTTAACCTCTACACTTCTACAGTTTCCACAGTATAAAATGGATATAAAAATCCTTTTCATATTTATATTGCTGAGTTGATGCAAGGCTTGAATGAGTTTGATATGTATATGGTACCACGTGAATCTTAAGGCACTCCATCAATCAATATTTTTAAAACACCTACAATGTGTTAAGCATTGTGTTAAGTGCTGGGGATACAAAATAAGGCAAAAACAGGCGTCATAACAAATAAGCCCCATAAATGTCAACTACTATTATATTTCCTCTAAATAATACCCAAACTATGAAGGCATCCTAATGATCTTTTCTTATCTCTTCTAAATCAGTATTTCTGTTAAAGCGGAAAATGATGCATTATTTTTTCTGGTGAGGAAAATGCAAGAGCAGAGGAATTTTTTCCTACTACAGTGGCTGTGGAAAATAAATACAGTTATAGTATTAATGATCTTGCTAATTCATTTATTAAACAGACTTTAGAATTTCACTCTCATCGAAGGAACAATTCTATAAGCAAAAAACCTCTGCTCCTCTTGTGCAAGCTAGTCTATTTTGGTCACTTTTATGCAATAAAAAGCATATTGAATTTTCTGTCCTAATAGTATTTCTATATTCCACTTTGCTTTATTCTATGAGTTTTCATAAAATGAAAAGAAAACGTGTTATCTAAGTTCTAGACAAAGAAGTGATATGTAATCATTGTTTTAAACTGTACAGAAGCAATGTGCCTTGATAAAGATTACAATTTCTAGATGTAACAACTCACAATTATTTGTCAGTTAAGCATTCCTCTAACTAGCATTTTATTTAGTTCATACTATATACCAGGTAGTGTAGTAGGCATTGGGAGTTCAAAGACAAATGTAAAAGAATCTGTACCCTAAAGTAGCTTCCTGTTGTTACCCTCCTTACCCATTTAAATATAAGTTCCATGAGGGAAGGGACTGATTTTGTTTGTTAACTTAAAAAAAAATGTTTGTTGACCAAATGATTGGCTGTTGGAGCCTTAATAAAAATGATTAATGATAATGATGATAGCTAGTATTTATATAATCCTTACTATTTTCTAAGCTCTGTGCTAAGTGCTTTACAAATATCTCACTTAATACTCTCAACAAACATCTCTGAGAATTAGGTACTATTATTATCCTCATTTTAAAGTTCAGGAAATTATGGTAAACAGAAGTTAAGTGACTTGCCCAAGGTCATAGACATAGGCTAGATTTGAACTTGAGTCTCCTTCTGTCCTAGGCCAGCACACTATCAGTTATGCCACCTATCAAGAGATTGCATATGCATAGCTATATGTACCTGTATATACTCAAAATAGACATAAAAGTGGTCATACTGGCATCTGTGTAGGACGATGGGGCAGTAAAATGAGGATGGGATCAGGAAGGGCTTCATGTAGAATGTGGTACTTAAATTCTGGAAATTAAAAATGTTAAGAGACACAGGAGGAGGGAGAGAATTTCAAACATGAGGAAGAGATAATACAAAAATGTGGGTCAGGGAGCCACAGTGTAGAGTACAAGTAACAGTAAGAAGGCCAATTTGTATGTGCCTGTACAAAGATTGGAGGTAAGTAGTAAGTAATAAGGTTAAAAAAAAAAAGTAGTTGGGGTTCAAATTATAAAAGGCATACAATGCTAAAAACTTCTAAAACATTTCTTCACAGTTAACTCTATCAGGTAGATAATATAAGTAGTATTATGCCCATTTTATAGATGAGGAAATTAAGGCTATGAAAGATAAAGTCCAATTATTAATGTTTAGCCTTAGAATTCAAATCCAGGTCTCTCAAACTTCATTATTATCATTCTTGCCACTATATCAAATTGCCACCATGATCTTAGATGTTATATTAGAATCAATTAAGCCTAACCTCCTCATTTGGCAGATTTGCCCAGGTCACATAGGGGGTAAAGAGCAGGGGCAAGAGTCAAATTCATATCAATCAGTCAATGAACCAAGAATATATTAAGCACCTAATGAATTCGCAGATGATTATGCATGCAATGCTGCCTTTGAGGCTGAGATGCAGTAAAGTATAGCTTAATTTTCTCCTGCTTTCAGTAATTTTGGCCTAACAATTAATACCAAGAAAATGGAGGTTCTACAGCTAAACTGCCAAGCAATTGTACTCTACTGCAGGGAGTACAACTCTGATAGGCTAACCACACTGTTTGAATCTCAAACATGTTTTCACTTAAAAGCCTATTTCTGGGGAACTCACACAAAACAATCACTCATAGAGAGGTCAGAAGAATCAATACAAAGACATTCTTAAGGTCTCTCTGAAAATATCTGGAATCAATTGTGAAACATGAGAAATCCTGGCACTTGTAATGGTAACAGAATTTGGAGATGCCCCTGTATTGGCTTGGTTTTTGGGTTGAGTGTTAAATCCCAGAGCTTGTGAATCCCACTTGTGGGATGGACTTGTTGATGTGAAGAGAGAGGGCTAAACTTGGAGGAGTCATGAATTGGGACAGAGGCTCAAGCTGAGCAGAGGCCAGAAGGACTTTTGGAGAGTAGTATCTAGTATCGTGGAGCCTGAGTTGCTGAGAGAAAGACTGCCAAGGGCCAGTTGGAGCTGCCTAGGACTTTGAAGAACTGCCACCCCAGCTGCCAAGAACTGAGGAGGCATGGCTGTGATGCCGGTATTTTGTCTGTCTGTTTTGATGTTGTTTTGCCAGATTCACCTGCTGGTGAAGGACAGTGCTGCTGTTATAGGGGTCCTGGAATATTGCTGTTGGTTCAGAAGCCCTGAAGGAGGATTATCCTGTTGTATGTTTACAGAAATCCTGGGAGAGGGCCTTGCTAATGTTTTCAGGGGTTCTGGGACTGTTCTACAGGCAGAGAGTGACTTGATAAGGACACTGGCTTTGGCTTTGTTGAGCCTTGTCTCCCCAGGAACTGAGATTGCTGAGGGCTTGCCTGCAGTCAAGATGAAAGAAGGGCCTTTCTTTGGGTTTTCAATGCTGAAAATGTTGTGCAGAGAATAAGAGCAAGCCGAGACTTGGGTTCAAGGTAAATTTAGGTGTGGATTTAATGATCAAGTGCGCAACTACTCGAGTGAAATCACTCAAATGAGCAGCGCCCATTGGGCCTTACAGACTTAATTATATAGGCCAAAACTGCAAACCACAATCAGGGAGGGGGCTAGCAAAAGCTCTTAAGTTACAGAAGCTGAGAAAGCTGATTGGTTAGCTATTTTGGGAATATGGCACAGGGGTACAAAAGCATAAGGGTGCAACCCCTTGATGACATAAGGGTCCCTCCCAGAACAGGGTGGAGGGCCATAATCAGCACTTTCCAGAGCAGGGTGCAGGGTCATGGGGAAGGGGACTGGAAAGTCCCAGGGTCATATTCTGGGCAGAGGGTGTGGGGACTCTGCTTGGTCAGTGGAACAGGATAGGGTGGTCTCTAGTCTTGCACCCCAGGCTGATCCTTGTACAGTATAAGGAAAAATACAGAATGCTAATTTGAGGAAGTAGGGGGTAGGGGACTATGCCTTGGGCAACTTGTCCAGACTTGCCTTAAGCAATTACAGGCTATGACAGAGAAGTAGGAACAAAAAGCAAAAATAAAAAGGGGCTTAATGGTGGGACACAGGTGGGCCACGCTCAGGTGGTGGGCAGGTGACCCAAGACTTGAATTAGGGCACAACAAAATGACATCTTAACCTTGTTGTACCTTAAGGGTGGATGGCCTTTTGTGCTCTCCTGCCCCTCTTGAAAAAGTGCTTGGTGTTAATGGATGGTATTGTAATTCAGTAGTGTCCAAGGGTAGGAAACCTTTGGTCTTTTTGTGCTCTGTGGTTGACTAAATGAATGTACTTTGTTTATGACTGGAAACTATTCTCCATTTGAGAAGAGACTAAATGAATGTACTGCCCAGGAATGGGCTACTTTGACTACTGATCCAGGAGTGGGATACCTGGACTTTGGTACTTTGTAATTGAATTGAGAACTTACTTGCTCCATGAATGAGTTACACTGCATTTTGACTTTCTCTGTTCTGTGAATGTTTTGCTGAATAAATGAGGTTTGTTATGCTGGTAATCCAAACCTTGGAAGTTGCCTTTGCTTGGCATTACAGTACTTGACTGCCCAGCATGCCAGACACACATTAAAGAAGGAGCTATGTTCTATGAGCAAAGTAGAATCGCAATAATTCAAAAAAAAATGTGAGACGCACAGTTTTAGAGACATCTCTGCTGCAAATGATCCTGTAGACTATTTGTACCTGACCTGTGGTAGAACCTTCTGAGTTTGTATTGGTCTGATCAGCCACAGTTGGGCAAACTGTACACCTTGACTCCAACATAGTAATGTCATTTCAGTCCTCTTTGAGAATGAAGGGCAACAACTGAATATCTGATACTGTGCTAGCTACTGGGAATATTTAGTGAAAAAAATGAAACAATATTGCCCGTGATGATATTACATTAGTCCCATCATATGGGTAAAGAAGCTAGGTTTGTGCCACTAATTAGTAGAAGATAGTAGATTTGTACTCAGGTTTCCTAACTCATAGTCCAATGCTGTTTTCAGCATACCCAAACTGCTGTTTAAATGACTATAACCATCTACCAAATGGTAATCAAATTTATTTAGTCAAAAATCATCAAATGAAAAGATAAGCTAGGAATTATGAAAGGTAATATATTAATTTTATCATACAGCTTATATTTCCAACTGTTAAAGCTAATTCAGACAGTATTGAAAGGAATTTTTCATATTGGAGACCCCTAATTGGATGTGAGGAAGTTAGATGACCCCCTTTTCTTGTGGTTAGCTCTTTCAAGATAGAGAATAAAGATAAAATACATTTTCAGCAATGCTTACTTTTTATCTTCCCCCTTTTATCTTCCCCACTATTTTGTATCAACCTCATTGTCAGAGAATCTTTCTTTTTCTCTATTTGATAGAATTTATTCAAAATGGAAAGTGTGGAAATTAGGAAACTATCTTATTGGGCAACAGCTAAATAATTTGTAGTTTATGAATAATGGTCTATTTTTGTTCCAAAAGAAATGACGGAATGGATAATTTCAGAAGAAACTGAGAGGACATTTATAAACTTTTTAAAGGTTGGCTGTCCAGAATTGGGAGAAAATAATTATACAATGATAACATTATACATAAAGAAAAAAACTTTAAAGGACTTTAAAACTGATCAATATAATGATAAACCTCAAGTTCAAGAGAATGAAAATGAAAAACAGCTTTCTTGACAAAGAGGTGATAAAGTGAAAAAGAAGACATATATTTTCCAACACAGATGTGAGGATTTCTTTTGTTAGACTATGTAGATGTGTTTTGAGGAATTTGCTTACAGTTAAATTTTAAAAATTGTATACACAATGATATTTTATTTATCCAAAGATCACTTATCCAGCTATATAAATGACCAGGAAAATATCATAGAACTAGAAAGTAAGTTTTTTAAAAAAATGTGATCTGAGTAGCCAAAATCAAGGTCAAAAGGTTTATGCACTAAAATTCATGTACTTTTACAACAGGAAAAACTCTTAATTTTCACTTAATGCCTGCTTGTTTTTATGGTTATTCATATGATTATGGTTTGGTATTGAAAGGGCTCTCAGAGCAAGTTCTGGAAATCTGCAAGTCTTTGTTGTTTCCAAGGTGGCATGATATAGGGTAGGGGTGTATTAACTATTCTATTCCTTTGTTCCCTGGAATTTCCTCTTGCCCCTAGACCTAGGACCAAGTTCCCTAATCACAGCTACAAGATCTAGTGCTCCACTCTACCCTGGAACTGATACCTAGAACTTTGTATGGACAAGACAGCTATCAATCAATGCCAGCTGTAAACCCATCCCATCAAAGGGTCCCTCTAATCTGTTTCTGAATTGTTGTCTGATCCTCTTACCAACTCTTTGCTGAGAGCTCTGGCATTAGAGAGCTGCCACCACTCACAGCCACCTCGATGGCACAGTGTTAGTGCTATAAGCTGACTGCTACTATGGTGTGACAGACCACCTAAGGCAGTGATTCTCAACCTTCCTAATTCCATGACACTTTAATATGGTTCCTCATGTCGTGGTGAGCCCCAACCATAAAATTATTTTCGTTGCTACTTCATAACTGTAATTTTGCTACAGTCATGAATTGTAATGTAAATATCGTATATGCAGGATGTATTTTCATTGTTATAAACTGAACATAACACACAGGTTGAGAACCACTGGAAAAAATATCTCATGCTGACTTTTGGTTCTGCAGTTCTAGAATTTTATTTGAGGAGTTATTTTAAAGGTTTTGGATGGAAATGTTGATACAATTCAGCTGGTTGTCTGCCTATACTCCACCATCATGTTTCCCTACCTTTTGTTTTGTTTTATGGGGTTTTTTTTGTTTTCTTGTTTTCATGTACTCAATGGAAAGGATTATAGGAGAGATAGATAAATAAAGCAACATTTATGACTTGACAATTAAAATATTTTAAAAGTGGTTGAAATTTTAAATGGAATTTATTTTAAGACAACTTCATCCTTGATATATGGTACAACAGATAGAGCTCTAGACTTAGATATAGGCAGACCTGTTTGAAATACTTCATGGAACACTTACTAGCTTTATGATCTCCCTTGGCCTCAGTTTTGTCATTAAAAATTAATTCGTTTTCTTGTTTACATCATTCGGTTCCACAAGATTTTGAGTTACAAATTTTCTCCCCTTCTTTCCCCTATCCCCAACCCCAAAACAGTGATCCCACTATAAATCCCCTCCCCCGATCCATTCTCTTTTATGTCCTCCTCCAACGCCCCTCTAAATTTCTGGTAGTGCAGGGAGGGTCTCCCTACCCCAGTCCCTATATATCTTAATTCCTAGTTGCATGTATTGTAGAGTTTTGAACTCTAGATTCTTTCGGTTCCACCCTTGTCACCCACCCCCACTGGAAGGACAAGCAATTAAATACAGGCTGTACGTGTGAATTTCACAGGACATCTTCACAGTGGATATATTGTGACAGACTGATCATATGTCTCTCCTTCCTATCCCCCACCCCCAGTTCTGTTCTCTACCCTGTTCCTGTCCCTTTAATGAAGTGTGTGCTTCCAGCAACCCTCCCTTAAACCCTGCACCCCCTCCATTATCCTGCCTCTCATCCCCATACCCCCTACTCTCCTGTGTGGCATGATACCCAGTTTAGAGTTTATGTTGTTCCTTCCCTAAGCCAAATTCAATGAGAGTAAATGAAAGTAAAGTTGCAACGATTATCCCTTGCCTCTTTCTGTATGTGATGATTAACCCCATTTTGTCTTTCCCTGTCTCCTCTCACTCAAGTCCATTCCACCTCAGAATTTTACCTTTTAAAGTGTCATCCCTTCATATTCAGTTTATCCTTAACCTTCTATGTACACATATACACACATGCTCAGATATGTATTCATATGCATATATACCCTCCTATATTGACATATGTGTAGGTATACAGATATATACATTTGTATTCACTTCACGTATCCTCATACCAAGAAAAGTTTCATAAGTTACTATTATTGTTTTTCCACATTGGCATGTAAATAGTTCAACATTGATAAGTTCTTTATGATTTCTTTCCCATGTTTACCTTCTCATGCTTCTTGTGTTTGAATATCAAATTTTGTGTTCAGTTCTGGTTTTTTCAGCAAGAATGCTTTAAAGTCCTCCACCTCACTGAATGACCATATTTTCCCCTGGAATAATATGCTCAATTTTGCTGGGTAGCTGATTCTTGGTTTCAATCCCAGCTCTCTTGCTCTCCAGAATATCATATTCCAGGTCCTTCGATCCCTCAGTGAAGATGCTGCCAGATCCTGGGTTATCCTAATTGTGTTTTCCACAGTATTGAAATTGTTTTCTCTTGGCAGTCTATAATATTTTCCCCTTGATCTGAGAGTTTTGGAACCTAGCTATAACATTTCTAGGAGTTTTCTTCTGGGGATCTTTTTGAAGAGGTGATTGGTGAATTCTTTCAAGTACTATTTTGCCCTCTGATACTAAAACATCAGGGAAATTTTCTTTGAGAAATTCTTGAAGGATGCTTTCCAAGTTCTTTTTTTGATCATGGCTTTCATGTAGACCAATAATTTTCAGATTGTCTCTCCTTGCTCTATTTTACAGGTCAGTGGTTTTATCAAGGAGATATTTCACACTGCTTTCTATTTTTTTTCATTTTTTTGTAGCTGTTTAATAGTATCTTGGTTTCTCATAAAGTCATTAGCTTCCATTTGCTCCACTCTAATTCTGAAGGAATTATTTTCTTCAGATCGCTTTTGAGACTCTTTTTCCATCTGGCAAATTTGACTTTTTAAGACATTCTTCTCCTCATTGGCTTTTTGGGCCTCTTTTGCAATTTGGGTTATTTTGTTCTTTAAGGTACTATTTTCTTCAGTCAGGTTGTTGACTCTCTTTTCATGATTTTCTCACATCATTCTCATTTCTCTTTCCAATTTTTCCTCTACTTCCCTTATTTGCTTTTCCAAGTTCTTTTTAAGTCAATCTATGGCATGTAGGCAATCTTCATATTTCTTAGAAGCATTTAGTGTGGGAGTTCTGACTCTGTTTTCTTCCTCCTGCTCCATGCTTTGATCCTTTTTTTGTCCCCCAAAAAAGGATTCTAGAGTTTTTTTGCTGTTCTTACTTTGCTTCCTTTTTCTGCTCTTTTTGGTCAGTCAATTAATTGCTTGATTTTTTTGCTCTGTGAAACTCTGCCTCCATGGGGGGAAAGCTCTGTCCCAAATCACTGGGGTTTTTGCAGCTACCAGAGCTATTGGGGGGGTGCTGCCGCCAACCCCCGAGCCTTGGCTCACTGAAAGGGCACCCCAGGACCACCACTCAAGACCACAATCCAGATCCAGGCCGCTCAACAGAAGAGCCCTTGGCCCTGATCAATAGCCTCAGCCCCGCTGCTATCTGCAGGCCAGGAGCTCTGAAGCAGCCCAGTGGAGGCCGTTGCTGCTTTCAGCCTTTCCTGCTACCACAGCTGCCTCCTGCTGCTTCCTTGCCCTGGGAGCAATTTGGCCAAACTACTTTTCTTCCCCAAATTTAGCAAAATCCACTGACCTTTCTCTTACCCTTATTTCTTCTGGCCTGATAAATGTGGAAACTTTGCCTCCAGTGCCACAGGTCAGCTCTCCTGTAGACTTGAGCTGCTGCTCTGCCCAACTGCCATGGGGCCTGGCCGCAGGTTTGGGCTGGGCCGGCCTCTGTTCCCAGCCTGCCAAGATGAGCCCCACCTGCTGAGCTACCTTCAGCGAAAGATGTGGTTTCTGTATTTTTGAGAGTTTTTGGAGCCCTAAAATTTGTTTAGAATTGTATTTTATGGGTATTTAAGGTGGCTGTGTGGGAGCTGCAAAACTTTGCTGCTTCTACTCCGCCATCTTGGCTCCACCCCCCAGTTTCATCATTTGTGAAATGACAAGATTGCACTTTTATGTCCAGTAAGGTGGCCATAATATAAGCTTGAATATCCTAATATTTAGATTATGAGAGATAAGTTAATAAATGAAAAAAGTCACAATATGCAAATCACACAGCAGAGGTAGGTGGTCTAGCAACACTGCAGCTAGGTGCTGGGCCTGGACTCAGAAAGACTCATCTTCATGAATTAAAAACTGGCCCCAGACACTAACTCTGTGACTCTGGGAAAGACACTTATTCCTGTTTTCCTCAGTTTTCTCATCTGTAAAATGAGCTAGAGAAGCAATTGCCAAGAAAACTCCAAATGGGATTATGAGGAGTTGGACACAAATCAAAAAATGGCTGAACAACAAATATACAAAGCATGGAGCTAACCAGTGCAGATACAAATAGAAATGTGAAACAGCACTTTTATCAAGGAGTTCATGGTCAAATAGGAGACAATACATATGGTAGGTTTGAACATCAAGTCAAATAGAAAGGATTGGTGTTTCTTAGGGTAAGGGGGCAATGCAAGTGGAAATGCAACCTATTGCCATTTTCATTGATAAAATCATATCTATTTATAATGCTGAACTATTTAACAATACCAAGTACTTTAAAGATGAGAACATGTTGGGGGAGAGCCTTCCCTAGCTGTGACTACTGCAGGGTCTGCAGTACCTGAAGATTTTCTCTAGGAATGGTAAATAATAAAGCTGGCAAGGACATAAGTTATGTGTAGGTCAGTAGTATGAATAGAGTGAAAAAGTACATTGGGGTCAAATTATGGAATAACAAGTATATTTTATTCAATAGGCATTGGATAATTATTAAATATTTTGGGGCAGTCTAAAGCTGTATAAAATTGTTTCCCTGGATTTTGGTTTAGGGGCTAGGCTTGAAGCAAGGCTGGCATTTTGAGATGGGAGGTGGTAACTCCATTCCTGGGGAGCTCTAGGGTTTACCTGCCCATTTATGGTAACTAATCAGCGATTAGCATTAATGGTGTCAGGGATTGCTAACTTCTTCTGCACAAGGGTTGCCCTCTTTATTGATGTTTGCAATGGTTAGGAAACAAAGCAAGTAATCTGGGGAACACTGCTATTGTGGGAGTTTTTAGGTGTAGAAATCTGGATTATCTCTATCTATATCTGAGAGAAATGGTAGCCTGAAGGATGAAAACAGAATGAGTTCATCTGACAAATATTTATTGATGGCTTGCTATGTGAAAGGCACTCTACTAGGATCTATGAAGGAAACAAAGATGGATAAATTAATTCAATTCCACCAAATTTTAAGTACTCTATATTTTCAAGTCAATGACCCTGCCATCAAGCATTTTATGACCTACTGGGCAATTAAATTAAAGTATGAATATAAATAATTATAATCTAACTGAGTAAATCATATGTGCCATTAAAAATCATTCATGAAATGTACCATAGCACTGCAGAGAGGAATAAGAGTTCACTTCTTGGTCTGTGATATTACCAGGGATAGCTTGACTGCAGAGATAGCATTTGAGCCTTGAAAAAGGATCATAATTTCGACAAGTCAAGGACTGGAATCAGAGGAAGGGCATCACAAACAAAGAAAGAGGTTTAATCAAGGGAGAGGCAGTAGGAAAAAATTATATATACATATATATGTATGTGAACATATATATGCATATATATTTACTGGATATGGTAAGTAATAAAGCTTGATTAGGAATAATGCATGCGGCCTATAGCAGATTAGAAAAGTACTTTGGGGACAGATCATAGACTGGCTTAAATGGATTTTATAGTTAGTAGTCAATGGAGAGTTAACTCTTTATATCTTGACCCGAGGTAGGCTCTCAGATACCCTGGATCCCCTTCCATGGTCCCAGATCCTACCTGGATTCACCAAACTGTCACCTGGGTTCACAGGCAGACAGCTCCCAGTTCCTTGTCCAGCTCTCTGCGCAGTTCCTATACTACACTGAAGCTCATAGAGTCCAGTCCACCTTAAATCCTTTACAATCTCTATTCTTAGCCAAAGCCTGACAAAGTCACAGATAGATTTATACAAGTACCAACATCACAGTCATGCTTCCTCAGTCTTCAGCAGCTCCAGTTGGTCCTTGGAAGTCTTCAGCAGCTCCCAGAAGAAGCTGGTAGATCCCTAGCAGAAGCTCTGGCTGGTTCCCAGAATCAAAATCATTTCATCCAGGTTCACAAAATCAAAATCATTCTCTCCAGGCTGGGCCTTTCCTCTTCAGCCTCTCTGGTAGCAGCTGCTTCTGCCTCCACAAAGCATATCCCAAGAAGTTCTGATTCTCCCTCTCTGAGGCTTTTCCTTATATATAGTATTGCTCCTCCTTTTTTAGCTCCTTCCTGTTAAGTCAGCAACAGGGGTTCTCTGTTCAGTCCCTTTCTGTTACAACAGCAACAGGAGTCTATACCTTCTATTTCTTTAACAGAGGCTTAATTTGAACTAGGTACTAAGTACCTCTTAGCTTAGCAATACAAAGGGATCTTTAAATTTTATTACCATTACAACAGTGAGTACATAAAAAATACCCAATGGATTGAAATGAGCCTGTAGAAAAAAATTATGAGGGCTAAGGCTAATGATAGTACCTGAAGGAATTGCTACATTTAGGGTCTGGAATGGTGAAGAAGAATGAACAAGTGACAGTGTAGGAATAGTCAGAGTATTAAATGGAAAACTGGGATAGTGCAATGTGAAAATGGTCAAAGAAATATGAGTTTAAGAAAGTAGCTAGTAGTATCAAGCTCAACAGGTGGGAGAAGGGAGATAATGACTTAAAAAGACCCAATGGTGTTTATGGCCCTTTTAATTTTGAAAAAGTTTTCATCAAAAAATTAAATAATGAAAATTCTGATGCTTTAATAAAATGCCTACTAGAATTTTTATTAACCTTCCTATCTGTTCTTTGAACTCGAATAAATGTCACTGTTCAGTTGGCTTTTTATTGCTCTGGCACATTGGTTTGGGAAACATGTGAGGCATCAGCTTTCTGGCTCTTCCTTCAGATGGCCACTGTGATGATTGCTGTCAGCCACTTAGGACTATTCTAGTGGCATAACAACTACTTGGGTTGCCAGTCAATGATAATGAGAAAGAAGTGCCATCTACTCACTTGGGCCCATCGGAATAATTTTATTCTACAGTATGATAATTACAGCATCACAGGAATAAGAAATGGAAAACACCCAACTCATCTTTGGGATCATGCCTTTCACTTAGTGAGTTCATTTCAGTGACTTCACATGGCACAGAAAGCTTGTGTTTGTGTTTATTTGGGTCTTATTATGCCAGAGACCGTCTACTGTTTATTGTGGCATATGTCAACCTTTAATTTTTTTTAACTTTTTCCAAACTGGGGTCAGTTTATTAGCTATGTATACAAGCAGCTGAGCCCTCTCTGCTCCCTCAACCACTTCCTCTAGACTTCAGTTACAGCAGTTCCTAATAGGCTAATGGAAAACATAGGAAGCAGAGCTGAGCTGACTTCTCCCTATCATCCTCTACCTAAACACAGGCTAACAGAATCTCCTTGACCTATTAGTTACAACCTCAGAGAGAAACTGCAATACGAGGACTAATCTTTTGAGTAAATATTATACAGGCCACAGGTCAATAGCTGAATGTTTTTAAACTGTCAAATTTAGGTCAACCCAAACCCTATATTGACTTTTAAAACATGATTTATATTTTATTGGACTTTATTATGACTCACTGTGATTCAGTTCTCACGAGAGAAATGTAGCCTTATTGGGAGACAAACAGAAATGTGGATAGGTTGGATATCAAAAACAAACCTGAAGATACTAACTACAAAATGATGAATTCTTCCACAATTACAGAATGTCATGCTAATACAGCAATAAAAGAATGTATCAATAAATGGCTCTATGATGTAGGAACTCTAAAAAACCCTGAAAATTATTTCTTTCAAGCGTTAAGTATAACATCTTTAGACTGTACAATGTAACATGATTTATTAGTGACATTTCTTTTCTTAATAAAGGGCTAGCTCCAGTAAAACAAGCCATGGACTTGATACAGAGGACCTGGGTTTCAATCCTGGCTATATTATTTTCTGCCTGTGGGACCTTACATGTTACATCATCTCTTTGGTCGGCAATCGCTCATCTGTCCAAAGATAGTCTGATCTCTTTGAGCTTCAAATCTATGATCCAATTAATCACATATTTTATCAACTGATTTTGGCGGTCACATGAATTAATCAGAAAAGTCTTAGAGCTGGCATCAGGAGATCTGGTTTTCAATCTTGCTAGGGACGATCATTATCCCTATGACTGTGGGTAAGTTACATTACCTCTCAAAATCTCAGGTCCCTCAACTTCAATATGGAAATAGTAATCAAAAAGTTGTTGGGAATAAAGTGTTTTGCAACCCTGAAAGCTCTATTGCAGGAATGAGTAATGGACCAGGAAAAAAATTCCTAGATTCTCATAATTAATATTTTTTGTGATATCATTCTCTAACCTGTTTTATTCAGATCCTCATAATAATAGCACTAATAAAAACGATAACCTGTAGTTTGTCCCATTTGTTCCTCATAACAACCCTGGATGGTAGGTACTATTATTACCCCCATTTTGTAGATGAGAAGTCTAAAGCAGGTAGATGTTTAGTGAATTTTCTAGGGTCACACAGCTAGCAAATATCTAATGTCAGATTTGAAATCAAGTCTTCCTGACTCTAGATCTTTTTTTGGTTTAATAAATCACCTTCCTGGTGGCTCAGTGGTAGGAGGAGATTCCATTTCTGGCCCATTCTTCAGATTCTGAGGCATCAAGGTGGTATATTAGGTAAAGCAATAGACTTGGATTCAAAAATACCCATATTTTAATCCTGCCTCAGGCACTATCTAGCTGAGTAATCTGGGAAAGTCACTTAAACTCTCTGTGCTTCTTTTTTCACCTATAAAATGAGGGAGTTGGATTCAATGACCTTTAAGATCCCTCCTGTAGTACTGAATCTATGATCCTTTGAGGGATGTGTGATTTCATCAAAATGGGGAACTCCTAGAGAAGAGAACTACCAATCTAGATAAAACCTCCTCTTTACCTTAAATACTTAGAGAGCTGCCCAGAGCACTTGGGAGCAAGCCATTTGCTCAAGGTCTCACAGCCAGTATGTATTAGATTCAGAACGTGAACCCAAATCTTCCTGACATCAAGGTTGGTTTTCTATCCTCTTCTATGTCATATGGCATCTCTTTTCATGGGAGGCAGCTAGTTGTAGGGATAGTGTTGAACTTGGAGTCAGGAACACCTGAGTTCAAATCCCACCTAGATACTTAGCCTGGGCATGTGATTTCACTTCTGCCTGATTCAATCTCTTCATCTGTAAAAAGCAGACTATAATAGTATGTACCTCCCTCTCTAGACTGTTGTTAGGATCAAATGAGATGGCATGTCTAGAACTTTGCATTACTATATAATTGCTAACAGTGATTATCTATACTTGTGGATGAAAGAAAGGGTTTATGAGTGGATCTTTTTTATTATACTTCCCAGCAGATCCCCAGGCAAATTTTGCCATTGATATAAATGTATTCATAAGCGGCTAGATTTGGAAAGAAACTTAAAAATCTCTGATAATTATTTTTTCCCAGGATTCCTCACAGTTTCATTTTTTTTTCATTCATTATTCCTCATCTCAACAGCTTCAGCTGAGCAAAGATTCAGAGAATGGAAAGAAATGCAAGGTTCCCCTAACTGTTCTCCAACTCCTTTATCTGTTTTTGGAAAGGATCAAAGCAACCTGGCCTCCTTTCAAATTAGCAAGCATGAAATTTTGTTGCTAATTAAGACAAGTGTACTTGTTTTCGAAAGTGTCTTTGTTATCTAGTGGATGGAAGATGGAATTGAAAAGGGGTTATTTAGAGGACAGTCATTGAAAGATAGAGAAGGAAGTATTTGACTATATCAACTTCACTCCCAGCACAACACCTATGGCTCCCTTTCCAGAAGCTACATACTTTGGAGAATTTGATGGCTTTATGCCTAAGGTTTAGGATGCATTATGATGTAAAGAAAACCCCAGGACCAGTTAACTACTACCCTCCCTGTTGAGTATGGATAGTAGAGAACTGGACCTCCTGATTTTGTCTTCGTTCTGCAAAACTTTATTTATTTTTTTTTTAATTTTATTTTAATTTTAATTTATTTTCTTGGTTACATCATTCATTTCCACAAGGTTTTGAGTTACAAATTTTCTACCCTTTTTGTCCCTACCCCCCAGCCCAGAACATTGATCACACTGTAAGACCCCTC
>CM053593.1:75934073-75961883 GCA_028646575.1 Pseudocheirus occidentalis | reverse complement strand
CTGCCTGTAGTGCTTTCTGTCTTGTGGAGAGTTTTGGAGCTTGAAAATCTGTTTAGCGTCCCATTTTATGAGTTTTTTAGCGTATTTGTGTGGGAGCTGTGGTGCTTTGCTGCTTCTACGCCGCCATCTTGGCTCCGCCCCCTCTGCAAAACTTTAAAAATTTTATTCTACACGTATGGAGATGATACTAGTGAAAAGATCTTTCTTTAAACTAGGAATTATGATGAATTGTTTAAGTTATTTTTTCAAAACTTTAGAAGATAACTTCACTCAATATAAGGAGAATGCCACATGAAAATATGCTGTTAGCATAATTTGCATCTGTCACAGGTAAAATGCATTTTTTAGAAACGATAAAGTCAATTGATATTGTCTCCACTGCTGTACCCATGTTCTGCAACAACCTAAGATATTCCTTAGAATTATCAATTCTCTTTTTGCTTGCAAAAGAACGATCACCGTCAGAGACTTGTCTTTACGTACTGTAGGAGGTCAAGTTAAGAAAGCAGGTTTCATAAATCATAGGGTAGGCAGCTCATGTAGTCAATAGTCAAAGTCACTATATACATGAATCTTAGCACATTGGCTGGCTCAGAAATTATTCAATGTTAGGAAGAACATGGGTTTCAATAATCATATAAGGCTGAATAAGGGATAGCAAAAGTAAATATAAATCCCAAAAGAAGGAAAAGTTCAAGTTCAAATACAGAGTGTTTCCAGTAGAGACAGAGTCCAGTATCCTGGATACTCCCTGGAGTTAAAATTGCTTTGATAGGACTTAAGCTTCTCATTTGGGGCTTACAGAATTGAAGTTGGTTTCTCTTTGTTTGCTAAATGAACCTCACCCATTCTACATCAGAAATAGTTTCCATAGAAACAGAAAAAGTTTCAGTCTCAAAAGCTTTGAGGATCTTCATTGGAAGAAAAGGTAACTCTTGGATTTTCATTAGAAAAGAAGACACATCTGTCTAGATTGACTTAGTGACCCAGCCTGTGACTTTTAACATTTTTTTCTATCATGAATCCTTTTGGCAGTCTGAAAAATCCTGTGAACCTAATGTCACTTTTTTTTAATGGATAAAATAAAACACATAGGATTATAAAGAAATAAAATTATATTAAAATGCAGTTTTTGGAAGTTCTTTTTACATTCAAAGACCTCAGGTTAAAAACCCCTCCCCTAGACTATCTGTGTAAAGAATATGAATCTGTTTGACAAAGAGGTAACTATAAAATCTTGGCAAAACTAGAGCCTCCAAGATGATTATTAGCCTTGCTTCCAGCCTAACCTCCACAGCCATCATCTGGGGGCACAAATCTGTTTGTTATCAGATTTCTTAGTTGGATGCTTCAAACAATTCCGCCTCAGCAGCCAAAACTACTAAAGACTCAGATAAGAAATGTTTAACCATCAACATTGAACAGCATAAATGGATAAGGTTCTCTCAATAGAAATGACTTTTAAAAAGATCCATTGCTATCTACTCTGAAAGTATACAGCTCAAGGACACTGAGCCTTTTCATTTTGCTTGAAAATGAAACTATATATATATATATATATATATATATATATATATATATATATATACACACATATATGGACATACACATACACACACACACACATATATGGACCAGGGATTGGGAGAAATAAGAAATATGCAAATTTATGCAAATTCAGAAATTCATTTTTATATCCATACAAATGAATATTCAAAATACAAAGAATATACAAATAACCTCTGAGTACTCAAGGACTTTATAATCTAATGAGGGAAGACAAAATATAACAGGAATTTTAAGGGTAGGGGAGAATTTATGTAGCATATATTTTGTTCTACAAGTCTTATCTCATTTGCTTTCATTTCTCCATAAGTAGGATGATGTCTTTAAGGCATGGTTCAAGGAAAGATAAAGCAAAAGCTCAAACAGATATGGGTCACTGGGAGCCAAAGTACAAGTCTTATGGTGGAGGGGAAGGACAGAGTGGAGGATGAGCATTATAATAAGAGTATAGGCAGATAAATGAATGAGAACTTAACAGCATTCTTATTCATTTATCATAGTCCACCCCAGGTATGGGGAACAGTTGTTTATGTCTCTGCTATTAATAAGAACAGAAATCCCTACAGTGAGAATTATTTACAACTATCATTGAGTTAAATAAAGGATCAAGAAAATTGTCTTATTTGATCATATTAGGACAAAAAAGAAGTGGGAAGTGGTACTGATAAGAATTTGCTTCCTTTTCTCCTAAGTTAGCGCTGGTCTAAGAATGACACAGCGCTGCCCTTCATCAACATTACATTCAGCAAATTCAAAAAAGAGGCCCATAGTCCCAATTGATCTAGGAAGCTAATTTAGGATATAGGTTGAGAAGTTGCCCTCATCGATGGATCTTTCTGGGAATTTCTTCTCTTCTAAATGAATGGAACAAGAAAAGAAGAGTCATCATCAAAGACAGAACTTGTTGCAAACAGGGTGGGGAAATTTCTAATCAGTTCCCCCAGCATTCCTTTGTTGTGAACCCATGAAGGAAGGAAGAAAAGACAAAACAGGAAGGAAGAAAAGACAAAATGGGAAGAAAGAAGAAGCAAATGAAAGAAGGACTGGAGACAATGTAGAAGGAAGGAAAATGATGGAAGGGAGTAAAAGGAAGACAGATGAAAGGAATTATCACATGTGGAAACAAATTCTTGATTGACCAATATGAAAGCTCAGGGAACTATAGCGTGACTCAAGAAAACACAGCTAGGAAAAGCAAGTGAACCACATAATGTACATAAAGATAGAAACTATGCTGGAGACAACATAATCAACCTTCAAGAGATCTCTAAGATATGATGATTCTAACATGTTATTACCGTCAAAAAGTGGCCAGGAAGGGGTGTTGGCGGAGGGGTGAGCCAAGATGGCAAAGTAAAAGGAGGAAATTGCTTGAGCTCGTGTCCCAACCACTTCCAATGCCTATAAAAAATTACTTTAAACAAATTTTAGAGCTACAGAACCCACAAAATGACAGAGTGAAACAAATATCCTGCTGAAAACAGCCTGGCAGGCAGACAGGAAGGGTCTATCACACTGGGCTGGGAGCAAAGCAGATTCCTATATGGGCCATGCTGGCACAGACCTGCAGCACAGACTGGCTGGAGCAGACCTCAGGGGACTGAGTCACTGGTTTCTGTGGCAGTTTCCAGGCTTCTCAAATGATAAATTCCAAAGAGAAAGTAAAAGGTCAGTGGGGAAACTCTGTTGGACCTGGATGGGAGAAGAGCATGGTTTGGCTCCTTGGAGTGGCAGAGTTGACTGGGGTGGTGTCTATAGCTGCTACTGTGGCAACTGCTTCCAGAGCTCTAGGCCCACAGATAGTGGGGGTCCAAGTGGCTAACCAGAGGGCAATTTCAGGAATGTCTTTATTGGCGCTGAGGCAGGATTCTCTTGCTGTGCCCTTCTTGGATCTGGGTCTCAGTCCTGGGTTGCAGTTCTGGGTTGAGGACTACTGGCATGGTAGAACCATGTAGGATGTGGAGAGGCAGACCTCCTCACAGTTCTGAGGCACATGCTTAGAAGAAGTTCCAATAAAAGCTGTGCAAAAAGACCAGAAATTTGGAAACACAGCACTTTCCACTCTGGAAGCAGAGTTGTACTGTGGCAAAGCATTCAAAAGTCAAGTAATTGACTGGCAAGAGGAGCAAACAGAGGAAAAGAAATCAGACTATAGAATCATTCTTTGGTGATAAAGATGATCAAAACAGAACCAGAGGAAGACAACAAAGTCAAAACTCCTGCATCAGAAGCCTCCAAAATAATATGAACTGCTCACAGGTCATGGAGGAGCTCAGAAAGGATTTTAAATATCAAATAAGAGAAGTAGAGGAAAAATTGGGAAAAGAAATGAGAGTGATACAAGAAATCATGAAAAATGAGTCAACAGCTTGCTAAAGGAGACCCAAAAAATACTGAAGAAAATACCTTAAATAGACTAACTCAAATGGCCAAAGAGATCCAATAAGCCAATGAGGAAAATGCATTAAAAACTATAATTGACCAGATGGAAAAGGAAGTTCAAGAGCTCACCAAAGAAAATAATTCCTTCAAAATTAGATTGGAGCAAATGGAAGCTAATGATTTTATGAGAAATCAAGATACTATAAAACAGATCCAAACAAATGAGAAAATAGAAGGCAATGTGAAATATCTCATTGGAAAAAAAAAACACCAACCTGAAAAATAGATCTAGGAGAGAGAATTTAAAAATTACTGGGTTACTTGAAAGCCATGATCAAAAAAAAGTAAAATTAAGAGGACAGAAAAGAATATATCGGGACAACGAGAAAACTAGAGATAGAACAGGGTTAATTATCTCACATAAAAGAGGCAAGAGAAGGGGCAGCTAAGTGGTACAGCAAATAAAGCACTGGCCCTGGAGTTGGGAGGACCTGAGTTCAAATCTGGCCTCAGACACTTGAAATTTACTAGTTGGGTAACCTTGGGCAAGTCACTTAACTCCAATTGCTTTGCCTTCCCCACCTCCAACAAAAAAAGAGAGAGAAGAGAAAGCTGTTATAATGGAGGGGAAGAGAAGGGAGGTAAAAAGGAATGAGTCAACCTTACTCTCATTTGACTTGGCTTAAGGAGGGACTAGCATACACACTCAAGTGGGTATCTTACCATAGAGGAAAATAGGGGGGAAGGGCATAAGAGGGGAGATGATAGCAGGGAGAGCAGACTTGGGGATAGGGTGGTCAGAAGAAAACACTTTTGAAAAGGGGTCAGGGTCAAAGGAGAAAATAGAATAAATGGGGGGGGGATAGAATGGTAGAAAATATAGTCTTTCACAATATAACTACTATGGAAATGTTTTGCGTAACTACACATGTATAACCTATATTGAATTGCTTTGTCTTCCCAGTGGGGTGGGTGAGGAGGGAAGAGGGGAGAGAATTTGGAACTCAAATTTTTAAAAACAAATGATAACAGATTATTTTTACATGCAAGTGGAAAATAAAATACACAGGCAAGGGGGTATAGAAATCCATCTTGCCCTACAAGAAAGTAAGGGGAAAAGGGGTAAGAGGTGGAAATGAAGTGGGGTATAAGAGAGGGCAGGCTAGGGGAAGGGGTATTCAGTATGCCTGTCATCTTGGGGTGGGGAATAGGGGACAGATGAGAAGAAAATTTGTAACTCAAAAATCTAATGGAAGTGAATGTTGAAAAATAAAAGTAAATAAATTAATTCTAGAAGAAAAAAAAGCAGTCAAGAATTTACTAGTAATGAAGCATATGCACAATTTCTCATCTCTGTAAAGTCTCTCTGAGAATGGTCTTTGCATGCATCATGATTGTTGTTCTTGACAAAAATATGAGAAAGGAAAAATCAGGTTTCTGGAAAAGATTACGTATAATACACCACACCCTCAAAGTCATACAACTAACTAAGAAGTATACAGAATATGAGATTCTCTCACTCCACCACCCCTCCCCAAACACATACTTTAATGTGTTTATTATTGTCTGTTGACAGAAAAAAAAATATACCTGGTTCAGTAGAGTAATATACAGTGTTCAAGACTTCCTCACAACAAAATATTTTTAGAATTTCCCCAAAGTAATTTCCATCAGGTGTTATAAAGGGATAAAAAATTACTTTTTCTACACTTCTATTTAGTTTTCACATGCAGAAATATATGAATGAGGAGATTACCATAACACCTGAAAACCCCTGAGTATGGCTAGTAATTATCATGCTTGTTTATAGTCCTGGCAATAAAAAATCCAACTTCTAAGTAACTTCATATGATTACAACCTTCCAGAGACTTTGCATTATCTAAGCACTAATTTAGGATCTGGTGGAATGTAAAACTCTTAGAATATCAAGCCTTCCCTAATGGCCACTTGCCAAAAGTTACTAGATGGGTGAACAGAGTATATCTAATTTTGATTCCTATCACTTGGGAAAGGTCGCTATGTATCTGAAACACAACATTTCTTTATTTTAACAAGGAGTACTTAAACTATATTATGTACCATTTTTTCATATTAATTTTGTCATAAGTGAATAATAAAGCTGAAAGTAATAAAATTTAAAGATTAAAAGAGACATTTTTGCCAAATGACTTCTGAGATTTGGATTGGAAAAAAAATACAGCAATGTAACCATAATCATGGATACTTCTGGTTTAGAAACATTATTTGGTCTCAGTTATATTTGCACCCAATAAATTAATTCAGAATATAATTTTATTTGACAGAGTATGCCATGTAAGCAAGACTTTGAGCCAAGGAACCTACTTGGGGGACTGTAGATTTTCTTTTTGGGTTTGTTTGTTTTATTAATTGAATTTTCTCCTTATATCCTTCAAGCATATGAGATAAACAGGAATAGCTTTTCTTCTCTTCATTAACTAGTCTCAGATTTCTTGGTAGATTCCTTCCCTTCAATACCTCTTCTTCTCAGATTTAAGGTAGATTTAATATTATAAATACTTAAATTTATACTAATAAAAATACTACCAAATACAAATGTTTCATATCTATATACTCACACTATTCTTGACGGAAAAGAAAGCAGGAAAATTAAAGATCTGCTATTCTAACATTTCACCTTTTTTTTTTCTTTATTCAGATGTAGAATCTATGGTGGGACCAAGGAGGACAATATAATACAGAAAACCAAACAAAACCAAAAAAAAACCTATAAATAAACACTGGAGATAAAGATAAAACAAGCAAATAATGGAAATAACATTGAGATTCGTGTGATATATATTTTCCATGTAAGAGAAAATCTGATAAATGAAGAGTCAAGAGCTGATTACAACTACCAGTTTAAAACTTCAAGCATTCTGTAACCATAATAACCTTTTGAAAATCTCCTTTAATATCATAATCCCCCATGGAAATCTCTAGAGTTTACTATAAAAGAGAATCTGCCTCAAGAAGAAATAGGGAACTATGCTTATGAAAATGGATTGAAAATGAATGGGGCCACCTTACAGATAAGGCAATGGGCTCAAATAAAATAGTCAGCTGTGGAAATAAAATCCAATTTCCCCAAAGTTCTGATTTGGCTTTGTATACACTATAAAAGAGTAGGATTCAGTATAAATATTTATGAACTAGAATATTCCATTGATTATTAGGTATTTGCTATACAATAGATTTAGATTGTTATTCAAATGTTGATGTTCTCCCCTCCCCCTTTATGCAATTTATGCATGGTATTCATTCCTCCTCATGATATGGGCAGTATAGAAAATGAGTGGGAAACCTTTCTTTTTTTTTTTCTTTTGGCTGCCTTTCCTGTAATCAGAAAGGTAAACCTTTTTGTATATTTCTTCAGTGTAGTGTGACCTATACTATGGCACTTAAGTATATTGCTGGGTGAGTAATGCATTCTTTGTAAAGTTTAATTAGTGAGATTATGTGGTTTGGTTTCCAATTGTCAAAACTTCTTAGGCCAGCATTAAGGAGTCCCATGGTAGTTGCTGTGGCCTGTGTAAAGACATTCTTCATATCAATAAAAAAACATTATGGAATCCACAAAGAGAAATAATGAGAACTCACCAATTTGAAAATACACTGACTTTATCATTGGACCTTCTGAAAATAACTTAGCAACACTTCTAAAGTGCTGTCTTCTATACTTTTCTGCTATTCTTTCTGAGAGAACAGGTTGAATAGGGGAGACAAAACCTTGTGCTAAGAAAATGTGATTTTTGCTGAGCAAAATATTAAAATGAAACAATAAAAACAGTGCCAAACATCTTATTTGTTAAGCATAGCGAATTCTACATACACTAAATATGGAGCTCTTTTTAGATTCTTATTATTCTTTAAGATAACTGGATGTAAAAATGTGTTGTGATCAAGAATAGCTGTGTGTTCTTATTTCTAGGGAGGGAAAAAGAAAAGAATGACAATTAATCAAATCCGAATATTGCCTATATTCTGCATTTGGAATACATGATTCGATGATGATAATGACAGTAGCATTTATGTGCTCCTTGCGGTTTACAAATTGCTTTATATCTGTTATTTCATTTGATGTTTACAGCATTCCTATGAGGTAAGCGCTGTTTTTATTCTGATTTTACAGATTAGGAAACTGAAGCTGAAATAGATCATGTGACTTGCCCAGGGTTACACAACTAGAAAGTGGGTGAGGCAGGATCTAAGCAAAGAACTTCCTGTCCTGACCTGACCTTCAGCTCTTTTTTTTTTCTTTTTTTTTGGCTTTTTGGAGGGCAACTAGGGTTAAGTGACTTGCCCAAAGTCACAAGGCTACTAATTGTGTCGAGTGTCTGAAGCCAGATTTGAACTCTGGTCTTCCCGACTCCAGGGCCGGTGCTCTATTCACTGTGCCACCTAGCCGCCTCAACATTCAGCTCTTTACCTACTTCATGACCTATCTGCTTCTACAAACATCTTGTGGCAGTATTTTTATTATGACATTTCCTATTCTTTCTACACACTGTCCTTTGTGTTTTGAATTCTTTCCTTCATTACCTACTGGATTACCTGGTTTCCTTCAAGTCTCAGCTAAAATCCTACCCTGTAAAAGTAGTCTTTTCGGCCCCACCCCACTTTGTTGTTAGTGCCTTTTCAATAACCTCTAACTTATCCGGCATATAACATGCTTGTATATAGATATGTGTCTGTCATCAATCCCATTAGATGGTGACTTCCTTGAGGGTGAGGAATGTTTTTGCCTTTATCTGTGTCTCAAGGGCTTAACACAGTATCTGACACGGAGTGAGCCCTTCTTAAATACTTACTGATTTGACTTGTTGATTTTGTCGTCCTTTCCGTCACGAAACAGAAGTATTAAAGATATATAGAACCACCTTGCATTTTTAGATTTATATTATTAATCATTTTAATGAAAGTTGGGAATTTCCAAGTGAGGGTCTCATGATTGTTATCACCAAGACATGGAAAAGCGAAATCTGTCTATATTTTAACATCACTAGTCAGAAGAGTTATTTCATAAATTATTGTTGTTTTCTGGAAAGCAACCACTGTGCCTTACTACATGGCAAACTAATGCAAGTCACCTGCAGTGACTTTGATAGTGTAGTAAAAAATAAGACTTTCCAAGACAAACTATGAAATGCAACTAGATATCATTTGTCATTCAAAGTAAAAGTCTATTAATCATAGTTATACAGGAATGCCAGTTGTAATCATAATACTGAATATGTAATTTATTGCCTCAACATTTTATTTTCTTAAATCTTCACTTACAAAAACAGTCCTCATAGGAGCATAATCAAAAAGTCATGGAATATTATAACTTTGGGTCTAAGTCGGGGAATGCACAAAATTATGTTTTAAATATCAAAATATGTATTAGCTTCCATCTGCTTAATAGGATCACAATTTAAAAAGATCCTCAATATACCTCCACAACTAGAAATAGAACACTTTAAAAATTCTTAAACATGATTATATTTCTTTCAATGAATATTATTTGACTAAACATGGTTTTATCACCCATAAATGAGGAAAAAAGCATTTATAATATCTGGAATCATTTGAGTCATTTTAAATGTTGATTCCTGATTGTTCGAGACAAAAATCGTGCTTTATCCATGTTTCAGGCAATCATTATGACTGATTTAAGGGAATCTTTGGCCATGCTTGTGAAGTCGGACAGTATTTGCATTACAGATCACTACAAGTAGAGATTTTTAAAAAGAAAACAAAACAAAAACATGATCTGTGATTTTGTTTACATAGAAAACTCAATTGATGAACAGATATTTTTAAAGCACCTATGTTTCAGACACTGTGCTAGTCAATGGGGACATAAATACACTGTGAAAATAAAGGAATTCATCCCTGAGTATCATACATTCTATCAAAGGAAGAACAAGTTCAAATAAGTATAAAAAGAGTAATTTCATATTTGTGTATACACATACATGTATATATGTAAAATTTAAATGCATATGTTGTGCTTATACACACATGTATATTTTGTGCACTTATATATGCATATATACACATACACATAATTGGGAAGTGATACCCCTTGTAAATAGGAGAAATAAAGAAAGGCATCCTATAGAGGAGTTATTTACTTTTGTAGTTAATTCCCTGTAAAAATTCATATCAATACCTTCTCGGCAACTTAGACTATTAGAGAATTGCCTTGAACACTGAAAGGTTGTGACTTCCTGGTCACAGAGCCCTTATATTTCACTGGAAGAATCTGAAAACAACTCTTTCTTGCTATAAGGCTAATATTCTATCTACCTCTTAATATGTTGTCTTGGTGTGGAATCAGGAGAACTTGAGTTCAAATTCTGCCTTTGGAACATATTAAGTGTAAGACTCTGGGGAAATATCAACCTCTGTCTACCTCAGTTTCCTCAACTGTAAAATGATGATCATGATGCTGATGCTGATATCTACTTCCCATGTTTGTTGTGACAATCAAATAATAAAATATTTGTAAAGCACCTGGTACTTTGTAGGCATTATGTAAGTACACGTTGTTATCACCACCACCACCATCCTCATCCTCATCATTATTTTCATGACAAAAGAAGCTCAAGAGGGGAAATGATGAAACCTGAATTCAACCCCAACTCTGCTACTGTCTGAACAACCTTAGGTAATTTTCTGAGTTTAATTTTCTTAATCTATAAAATAAAGGGCTGTGAGTAGAGGATTTTTAGTGTTTTTCACATGGAAGTGTTTTATTTTAATATTGTAATAACTATGCTTTAAATATTTATAGAGTAGAAAGTTGACTTGGGGAAAATAGTGAATCTTCCTTAAGTGAGGTCTATAAGAAGAGGCTTCCTACCCTCCTGTCAGATTTCTCTGATAGGAATTATTTTCAGGTATGAGTTGTACTAGATATTGTTCAGGCAACTTCCAAGTTGAAATCCCATGATAGTGTAATTGATATGTAAAATCTCATCTGGGCAATATTTCACATTATAGTCCCTTAATGAATCTGTTGAATTTAAGTGATCTTTAAAACAACTCTACATAATAGATCAATGATATCAATCTCAAAGGGGAACAGGTAAACTAAAGCTTGCATAAAGATACTTGGGGGTCACATATTGACTTAGAAAGTCATATATAAACATTACCTATCTTTAATTGTGTTTTTATTTATTGTTTTGGCAATAATTACATTTTAGGTTACTGCTGTACTGAGGAGTGGTGCTAGGAAATGTTTGATTCCTCTGATCTACCTTATAATTTCCAGCATCCCATTTTACATGTCATCATGCTACCGTAGAATGAGTACTGACTCCAGAGTATGAAGATCTGGGTACAAATCACACCTCTGATGTGTATTTCCTCTTTGACTTTGGGAAAGGCATTTAACCACCTTTGGAGGTTCACAGATGATGGTAAAAATTAAGGGTTTAGAATAGATGACCTCTGAAGTACCTTCTCGTTCTGGATCTATGACCATATGTTCCTATCATCTCTATTTACAGAAGAGGAAATGAAGTGCCCAAAAGGTTGAATGATTTATCAGCTTAGCTATTAAATGGCAAAGCCAATACTTGAATCCCAGTCTCCTGATTCTAAATCCAATCCTCTTTCCAAGATATTATGATTCCTCTGTGATGCATATTTGTCAATAGCAGAAGACAGAGGGACCTCAGCATTCCAGAAACCCTATGAGGAATAATTGAAGGAGGGAATTGTACACAGCTTCTGAATCTGAGGAACCAAACCTAGAAATGTTATTAGAGAAGCAAGCAGTTCAGTGGGTAGGAAATGAAACTGAATGGGCTCTTATCCAACATAGCTAGTCAATGTGATCACCATCCAAATATAAAAGATGAAGCATTCCATCTTCAATAAATACGTATTTGTTGATAATTTATTCACCTGATAGCTCTAAATATAAATGCATGCACACACAAGCACATATATGTATGTGCATGATATGAGTGCACACACATGCACATGTGTTGTCCACATTCATGAGTGTGTAGACATATATGTATGTGCATGGTGCGTATATACACATATGCACATGCACACATGCACACATGCATGCACATTATTGTCATCACATATAAGAATTCATTATGTACATCAGAGTCAAAGGACTCCTGGATTGGCTTCCAGGAAGACATGGAATCCACCAGAAGTTTATTTAGATTACCAAAGCAGAAGGTGAAATGCTGGATTATTTACCTGTATTAGCCTAGCACTCTCAAATGACTTCACTGCTCTGAAACTTGTCTATAAAACAAGCGCATTGCACTAGTGTTTCTCAAAGAATTTTCCACACAACTATAAAGGATCTTTTCAAGGGAGTCTTTGAAGTCAGTTCTGTTTTAGGCAATAGTAAGACCTTTTTGCCTATTAAAATATTCTTCCATTTCCCTACTACATGTCACTGTAAGGCCAGATTTTCTCCTTACACTTAAACCAAAGCAACCTAACACAGCAGATTGAATATAGGTACAGATAAGAATTTAACTTTCCTGTATTAATCTAGATATTAGTGAGATTTTAAAAATATACCATTGCTATGGTTTTTGGGGGTCAGGATGTATAGGTTTCACCTATACCCTTCCTCAACAGGCTTCAGGCATCCCTGGCTCCCACTTTCTCCAGGAGAAACAGCTGCACAGAAAACTCAAGACACAGGACTTGCTTCTAGCTACATTTTCTAAGCCTGGTGTGGCTAGAACTCCCTCTGCCTCCGAGTAGCCTGTATTTAAGTCCTTTCTCCAGGGCCCCTTAGGGCCCCTCCCCTGGCCATGCCCTCACCACAGTGAGCCAATCTTGCATCACCCTGAAGGTGGAGAGATAATCCTGTTTATCACAAACAGGTGCAGCCTTTGCATTCTGCCCCCAGGTGATCACGTGCACTCCTGTTAGCTGAGGACCAGTTCAACCCATTACCAACAAGAGACCCAACATACCATTAACATTAATTTTATTTTTTTAATGTAGTTTTCATTAAACTGTGCCATTTATGTTAATATATTATACACTTATTATTCAGGATAAATAAATATTTTAAAATTATCAATTTTGATTTCTAATTTGGTAAATATTGAAAAGTACAAATCACAAAAGCAAAAGCAGTTTCACATCCTTAATTTTTTTTAAAGATTGTAAAGGGATGCTGAGAACAAAAAGTTAAGAGAACTGCTGTTCTTGAGGATCTCTACAGTATCTTACAGTCATAACATTCCACTTAATTTTATATATACTTACTATCTGATTCTAAATGACTCACCAATCACAACAACCCTCTGAGGTTAAGTATAGAAAATACTCTTATTGTTGTTAGATTTATTTCTTCTCTGTGGAAACAAACCTTTGCTATGTACATTTAGGAAAGATTGTTTTCTGCTCGAAAAATCTCCAAGGTCTAGAACCCATCTATTGACATCGAACTTTTGTGAGCAAGTGTGATAAGTAGGCCTCTGGGGCAAGGAAGTGAATCCTCCTTGAACTTTCTTTTTCACATATATAAAAAAAATCAAAGGACGACTTAAAATGTTAATGAAAAATTTGCCCTTTAATTTGGGATGTTAACCTTTATTATAAATTAATTTACCTTCAGAGTATGCTTTTAAAAAGTTAAAGGAAATTGAGAAAGGTACCGCCCCCATTGTTACATACTTATAAAGCTCAGATAAATGTCTGGTTTGAGAACATCATTTATCATCATATGTAATATGCCCACAAGGTGTGATACTAACTACTCATTGTTCATGATAAGATGCTTATCAAATGCTTCTTTTTGTAGCATTCTTTTTTAATTATAATTTTGAATACCGAATTTTCTCCCTTGGCCATTTAACCATTCCCCAATTGAAGAGTATCCCCTTAATTTCTAATTTGTTGCCCCCACAGAGATATTATACATATTTTTGACATATCTATAGGCTATTTCTCTTTCTCTTTGCTCTTTGGAACACAGACTGAAGAGTTAAATTGCTGGGTAAAAAGGTAATCACAGTTTTATAGAATTTTAGGCATAGTTCTAAATTATTCTCCAGAATGACTGGACAGTATGTTAGTGTCTATTTTTTTTATACCACTTCCAGTATTTGTCATTTTCCTTTTATGTCATTTTAGTCAATCTGATAGATGTGAAGTAGTACCCCAGAATTGTTTTAATTGGCATTTCTCTGATTAGTGATCTACAGACTTTTAAAAAAAATTGACTATTGATAGTTTTGATTTCTTTCTTTAAAAACTACCTATTTATATTCTTTGATAATTTATTAATTGGTGAACAGCTCCTATTGTTATAAATTTGACTGTTTCTTAGATATTTGAGAAATTAGGTCATATCAAAGATACTTGATATAATCCCACCCCACCCCAAGATTTCTGCTTTTCTTATAATTTTGGGTGCCTTCATTTTGTTTCTACAAAATTATCCATTTTACTTTCTTTGATTCTATCATTTGTTTGTTTATAAAATCTTCCTTTATAGATATGACAGGCAATTTTTTCACCCTCCTCTAATATGCTCATGATAGCTCCCTTTATGTCTAAATCATATACCAGTTTTTTACCTTATCTTGGCATACAGTGTAAGAGAGATCAGTGCCTAGTTTCTGTCAGATTACTTTCCAGTTTTCCCAGAAATTTTTAAGTCCCTGCCTCTAAAGCTTGTTCTGCTACGCCACATTCTTTTGCATTTTTTTCATTGATTTCTTTGACACACACACACATACACACACACACATATCCTGCTTTTTGTCCTTCTGACTGAATTATTTTTTGTTGTTTTTGTTGTTGTTAGTTGATTGGCATGGCACTGAATAAGTAAACTGATTTAGGCAAAATAGGCACTTTTAGTATACTGGCTCAGTTAATGTTTCTCCAGTTGTTTGGATCCGCATTTATCTATTTGGAAATCATTTTGTAATTGTGTACATATAACACCTGCATTTATCTTGGCAAGGAGACTTCCAAATATTTTATACCATCTGTAGTTATTTTAAATGAAACCTCTCCTTCTATCTTTTCCTGCTTGACTTTGTTGGTAAAACATATAAATGCTGGGATGGCTAGGATGTACAGTGAATAGAGCACTGGCCCTGGAGTCAGGAGGACCTGAGTTCAAACCTGGCCTCAGACACTTAACACTTACTAGCTGTGACCTTGGGCAAGTCACTTAACTCCAACTGCCCTGGCTTCCCCCCTCCAAAAAGCAAAAATCACATAAATGCTGTTGATTTCCAAGAGTCTATTTGACATCCTGCAACTGTACTAAAGTTGTTAATTGTTTTAACTTTTTTTTAGTTGATTCTCTATGGTTAAGTTTACCATCATATAATCTGCAAAGAGTGATAGTTTTGTTTCTTCAATGCCTATGTTTATTCCTTCAATTAATGTTTATTGTATTATTGCTACAGCTAGCTTTTATAGTAGAATATTGAATAATAATTATGATAATGAACATCCTTGCTTTACCCCTGATTTCAATCAAATGGTTTCTTAACTATTTTCCCTCAGATTTGAACAATGTAAGGAAATAAAAAGTTATCAACATTGACTATATATCAATCTTTTGAAAATGGAAAATGAAAACAAATCCTTTTTTGAGTTTGTTCTTCCTAGAATAACTGCTATATATAAAATCGCATATGTAGGACTGTCCTTATATATATGTGACATAGGCTTGTGACATAATTAAGAAGTCCCCCATCTCCCAACCATAAGTCTGCATGGTTCCTAGAATTACCATTTTTCAATAAATTTGATCTAAAGTCAGATTTGTACTAGAAAAATAAACAGAAACATAATTCATGTATTGATTAATTGTTCTTTCTTCACTTTGGAGATATACTAGTCAACTATTGTTATAATAATTATGTAAATGTTAATCCAATTTGCATATTTCTGTCATTTTAATTATCATAGTCTTTGTGTTTTCTACATGTTTATTCTCTTTAGTATCCTTTGCTTAGATTATTTCTTAAAATAAAGACCAATACCTCCAACAAATATTTACTCAGGTACTTTATAAAGAATGTGATTAGTCATTTTTAAAACCATTTATGTGAACATGGGCACAAACCTTATCAAAGATTTTGCCTTTAGAACACAATACCATAACCCTATACCAGCTCCCTCTATTCTATCAAGCCCCTTCCTGACTTCTACCTATATACCATTGCCTGAGCCTCACTGATCAGTAAATCCCTTGATTAAACTTATACCATGAGAAAGTCCAGTCTCACTTCTCACTCTTCAATATAATATTCCCTTCTAGTTTGCCACACCTTGAAATCTGCTACCCATATTCTTGGGTTTATGATAATCTGTCTGCAATCATTCCTCAATTATCAGCATACTCCTCAAAAAGAAAGATTTGTTCATACCATCCCTATGCTAGTGATCCTAAATCCCTGTCACTGTACAAATTTTATTCCCTATCTCTCATTCCCCACTCACTCGTTCTCATCCTCCTCGCCATTATTGTCCTACTCAAGATCTACCCCTACTTCCACGAAGTTTGCTGGGGGCCTGCTCCATAGGTAACAAATTTACTTTCCTCTGAAAACCTTTTATTTTTTTTAATCTCTTCTCACTGTATCTTGCATCTCATTGTACTCACTGAAAATCACATCCTGCCTGAAGTCACAGCTTCCCTGGTCACTCTTTCCACCAGTGACAACTCTCAGATCATGGTTGTGGGGTTAGAAGTTTCTTGGCTCTGTATTTCTATTTCTAAACTTTCATTATACTGCCAGTCTCTCAGTGACTGTCTCTCCTGCTTTGATGCTAATTCAATCCCTATTTATTACTCAATAAAGTATCTACTATTTGTTATCTAATGACTTCTGAACACTCTCCTTCCTTCCTTAATGAGTTCAGTGCCTGACTCACAGTCTTTCCTCCTCAACAGCTACATTCATACTAGAGAACTTCAACATATCAATTAATATACTCTCAAACACCTTAACTTTCTAGTTCTTCAACTGACCATTTCTTATGATCTTTGTCTTGCCATCATTTAGAAGTTTTATGCCTCCATGGCTATGAACTCTTAAATTCATTTATCTGATAATAAGGGGTTTGCTGTTCTCCTTTTCCCTCAGCTTTAAAACTGCTAACCTCATTTAACCTCATCAGTACCCTGGTGAGTCCCGCTAGCCCTCCAGCCTTTCCCAGGCCATTATCCCTAAAAAGGCTATATTCTCTTTCTTTACTTGACCCTTTGGTGAACCAGTTGAACTTTATACTATTCTCTTATTTGTAGCCTTTTGTCCTCTGTGTCAATCCTGTTCTGTCAACCTGCAGCCTAAGATTATTCATCGTATCTATTGCTTTTGTTCCTACTCATATTTTGCTGAATGAAACAAGTGAAAACTGTGATGATTGAATCCATTACAAATTTATTTTATATATTCTCATTTGAACTGTCATCATCTTAATCTATTCACTACTGAATTTGCACTAATAACATTGGCTTTTACAAACCTTTTTATCACTCTTCAAACTGCCAATGACTCCCTCTCCTCCCAACCTCTCACCTGAGATTTCCTCATATCCCTGCAAATTCAATTTCTTTGCTACCAGAAAGAAAACTGCTATAAAAATTTTAGAATATGTACCTGTTGCTATTTTTCCCCCTCTTTCCCTAATCACCTTTGGAAACACACTTAGTAGATTCCTATTCCATACTGTCTTCCATTCATCTATCAAAGCAATCTTCCTAAAGCCCAGGCCTGACCGTGTCACAGCCCTGTTCAGTAAACCCCAGTGACCGCCTATTGAATAGAGAGATACTAATCTTCTGTCTTTTAAAGATCTTCAAAATCTGGCCTCTTCTTATCTTTTTAGTCTTCTTATACGTACTTCTCTCATGTTATTCTATGATTCAGTGGCATTAACTTCCTTGCTGTTTCTCACAGAAATCACTTCATCTCCTTGGCTCCGTGCAGTTTCATTGACTGGTTTGTGTGGGTGGAATTTCCTCCCTCCTCACTTTTACCTCCTAGCTCCCTACATTTTCTATAAGTCTCATCTAAAATTCCACATTCTGGCTTATACAAACTGTATAAGTGAGAAGAGCAGAACCAGGAGAAATTTGTACACAATGACAGACAACATCTATGTGTGACGACCAAATTTGAAAAACTAGACTCCTCAGCAACTCAAAGTTAAAAGACAACTCTAAAAGACTCAGGATGGAAGGAGATATCTACATTCAGAGAAAGATGGAGAAAGAACAGAGTTTAAATGCAGACTGAAGCAAAATACATGCTATTGTTCTTTTCCATGTTTGGTTTTGTTTCCTCTTTCCCACTGTTCATTCCAATGGTTACAATCCTTCTCTACAACCAGACCAATGTCCAATGTGAAAGTATTTGCAGATCCTATACTTGATTTTATGTTGCCATGGGGGGGAGGGGAAAAGAGGGGAGAAAATTTGAAACTCAAGGGATTGTGGAACTGAATTTTTTAAACTAAAACAAACAAATCAATAAAAAAATTAAAAAATAAATAAAATGAGAAAAACAATAAAAAATAAAACAAAATTCTACATTGTCTTTCCTAGCCTTCTTTAATATTTGTGCCTTTCTTCTGTATTATCTCTTATTGACCCTATTTATATGTTATTTGTACATAGTGGTTTGCATGTTGTAGCCCCCCTCCCATTAGACTGTAATGTCCATCAGCTTAGAAACTGTTTTTTTCCATTCTTTGTAACCCCAATGTTTCACATAATGCCTGTTACCTAGAAGGCACTTAATAAATACTTGTTGACTTTACTTGTCATACAAGTATTTAGAGTATTTATAGTTTTTCTATGTGGCTTTATAGATTTAGTTTCCTGTCCTGAACTGATGAAAATCAGACTTCAGACACTGCGTAAAACTGGGTAGTTAGGTGGTGCAGTAGATAGAATGCTTAGCCTAAAGTCACGAAGACTCATTTTCATGAGTTCAAATATGGCCTCTGATACTTACTAGTTGTATGACCCTGGGTAAGTGACTTAACCCTGTTACTTCAGTTTCTCATTTGTAAAATGAGCTGCAGAAGGAAATGGCAAAACATTCTAGTATCTTTGTCAAGAAAACCCCAAATGGGGTCATGAAAGGTCTGAAACAATAAAACAACAGCAATAAAACGGCCCTGAATGCCTTCTCATCACCAAATTAAATCATGTTAATGATGTTATTGAATATTTTGTTTCTAAAATAGGGTTTCCTAAGTCTCTTCTTTTTTCTCTATGTGGACCTTCCCTCTATGATAAGAGAAGAGTTATTTGGGCATCCTATATGCTGATAATTACTAGCATCGTGCTTTGAGAAAAATCTAAAAGGAATTCTTAACTCCTAACCTACCATGTTAGATTTACAGCTGAATTTAAAGTTGGGAACACCTGGGTTTGTATCTCATCTCAAACAATTATTGGATATATGACCTAGAACTTGTCCTTTCTCCATCTGTTTCCTCTTCTATATAATGACACCAATACTAGCACATATTTTGTAGGGTTGTGATATTGATCAGTTGAGGTAATGTATATTGCATACTATATAAACCTTTGACTGCTATATAAATATGAGTGCTTGTTATTACCATATAAGCCACAGGTATCGGAGGTTTGTTAAATATCTCAGATTCATTGTTTTCCTAGGAAAAAATAATAATAATTTGCATTTCTATCATGCTTTAACATTGTAAAGTACTTCACATCCATTATCTAATTTAACCCTGTCAATAACCTCGAGGAGATTCTATTGTTATTTTACAGATGACAAAATTGATTCTGAGTGAGGTTATATCACTTGCCCAGAGTCACACGGTTAATGTTTGAGGAGGTATTCCAACCTAGGCCTCTCTGTCACCAATTACAGAACTAAGGACAAGTTGGTACAGTATGGATTTTTGTCTAAAACATGAATCCAGGGATTGTATTGTAGCCACTTCTCCCTCTGTAATGTCTTGGTGAGAAGAAATTGTAAGGGGGAAAAAACTCAGTTTGTTCGTTGGTGAAAACCAGTAATACTTGCAATATTTTGCCAATGATCTGAATATATCTGACAGTTCTCAACACTCATTTCCTCTTCCTAGTGTAGTAGTTTTCAGTCTCCTAATGTTTAATGCCTTATGCTTAAAGTATGATGTAAAATGAGACAAGATACAACATTTAAGATTTAATATAAAAATATCTATTATTAAATATGTGATGGGATTGATGAGATCAGCCTAGTGCTGCAGTGGGAACAAATAAAAAAAATTCAAATACATTCAAAGTCTTAAAATGAACTAGTTAATCCATGTAAAATTCTGTTGGGGTAATGACCATCTTTATCAGTTCCATGTGACAGATGAGGAATCTCAGATATGAAAGGTTAATAGCTTTGCCTAGAGTCACATAGAATTTTGATGGCACAGCCAGAATGAAAACCCTCTTTATATTCATAATCAACAATATGGCTTAAAAGATGTCAGACAAAGGGCAAAGATTTTTTTTTTTAATTTTACAATAGTGGTAAATTCTACTTTAAATAAGTAAAAATTCTAAGAAGTCATTTCAGGACTGAGAAATTAAAGGTGAACACAGAACTCACTCCTTCATAACAAAATTTGGGGAAAAAATTAAGTAATTAAATATTTCTTTCTTTTTGTTTCATTCTAAAGTTTACTGAAAGCATGAAGAGTGAATATATTTTCCACAAACCATTTGAATCTCAAAAATCAAATGAGTTGGCACCATTATAAAGGAAAATGGAATCAACCTCCTGAAAACATGCAATAGAAGAGATGTTAGAATATCCCTGACTCCTCTCTCCCATTCAATCCATATATCCAATCTGTTGTCAGACCTTTTCATTTCTACATTTGCCACATCTCTCCAAAAGTTCTCTCTACTAACAAAACCACCTCCCTGTTACAAACTCATTATCTATACCTACATTATTTAATAGCCGTCTAATTGGACTCCCTGCCTCAAATGTCTTCCTAAATAAAATCCATCCCTAACTCAGCTGTCAAGCTGATTCTCTGAAAGTCCAGTTCTGACTTGCCACTTTCCCTATCACCCATCCCCACCATACACAATAACATCAAGTGGTTTCTTATGACTTTCAGGATCAAATGGAAACCCTCTTTGCCTGTTAAATCCATTCATAGTCTCATCTTTTCCTATGTTTCCAATTTTACATTTTGCTCTTCTCTACATACTTTTATGTCCCGTGATACTTTCTGCTATTTCACTACTTCTTCTGCATCCTGTGATGCTGTGCTGTTTCACTGGCCTATGCTTGGAACGTTCTCTCTCATCTCTACCTCCTGTCCTGACTGGATTTCTTAATATTCACCTAGAATCTCTTCTTCAAGGGGCCTTTTTAGGTCCTTTCTCTCTTCCCCTCCTTCCACCCCAACTTGTATTTCCAGTGCTTTTCCCCTTAAAGTGATCTTTTATTTACACTGCACCTATGTTGTATATGTATATTTATTTGCGTGGTGCATCCCCATCAGAATGTAAACTCCTTGACCGTGTTGTACTGTTCTTTGTATTTCCGTACTTAGCACAAAGTTTGGCAAAAAGTAAGGGTTAATAAATGCCTGTTCACAAACCAAATGACTGTTGGAAGGTACTCCATATTGTGATACATTGTGGCTCAGGAGCAATCTTCAGATAGATGTAGCAAAGGCTATGTTTATTTTATTCTTTGAAGTTTAAGCTTTATAGGTTGTAGAGACAAAAAACAGTCTTAGAAATCATGTAGACAAAGCCATTCATTTTACAGATTAAAAAAACAAAACAAAACCAAAGGTTCCAAAACACTGTCACTGACATAGTGAATATATGAAATAACCAAGATGAAGATATTTGTCTTCAGTCTCCAAATCCTCTGATCTTTCCACAACATTAGAATATCACCATGAGTCCAAACACAATCTAGTTTTTCATCAGTAACATATTATGAAGGGATTGAATTAGATCGCCTCTGTTAAGATCTGAATTCAAATCCTGCCACAGATACTTGGTAGATTGGGATCTTGAATAAATCACTTAAATACTCTGTACCTCAATTTCCTCATATGTAAAAATTGGCCTAATAATGGCACTACTTCAAAGGATTGTTTTGAAGATCAAATGAAGTAACGTATGTAAAGACTGTGCAAACTTGAAAGTGCTATATAAATGTTATTATTATTATTACTTTTACTATTCTCATCATCTGTTGTTTCAATCATTTGTTCATTTAGCAAAAATTTTTTTAAATAATTGAAACTGTCAGGGTTTTACAACTGTTTTATACTCTTTGTTGTGTGACAGTAGTTTTTTTTAATAAAATTATCTACTTCAAATGTAAGTGGGAACCTATCTGATTAATTTTCTGAGATTTAGTGAACAAGCTATATATTACTGCTAATCTTTGTCTTTCTGAATCTTAAGATTCAGTCTTAAGGAAAGTCATTAAGACTTTCCTTGCATATCAGCCCCATCCTTCCTTTCTTAGGCCTCCTCTAGCTCTATGTTATTTCTCTAGAGCAGAGGTGACCAAAATTGTGCATCTCCCTCCATCTTTCATTTTGTTGCCATTGAGGGGGGGAGGAAACTTTATTATTTTTTATTGTCATTCCCCCAAAAAATTCCTTTCTCAGATAAATTCACCCATATATGAAGTAAACTGAAATGGTTTATTTTTTCTTGATTCATTCAAAACCATCAGAATAACAATTCTTATTTTTATTGATAAAAAGTTACTACTTTTCAGCAAAACCAAGAGTGGGAAAGCAAAAGGAATTTCACATAAGTTACCAAGCTAAGATACTCATTTCTCTTTGGGATGTGATCCATGCTTCAATGACCAGTAGCAACACTATATTTTATTGCTTAATTTGTATGTTCATGTTGGAGGAGAAAGGAGTGATGTATGTAGGAATACACTATTGAAGTTATGAAAAGTATTACATAGATAGCATAGGTTACTGGATGCTATTTACTTATGTGTGAAGAGGTTCTCTTGTTTAGTATAAAATGAATCCATTCTGTAAAATATTTTTTTAAATGGCAAATTCATGTTGATAAAGTTTAGCAATTCATGAGGGAAGTTTTGCCTCAAATTTATAAAATAAGAGGTTGAATGTTTCTAGGTCTGGAAAGAACACAGATGAAATATTACAAAGACAAAAATTATACATATATAGAATCTATTTTCTATATGCTTATAAAGATTAACAAAGTGATATTCATAGATATAAATACATATATAGTGAAGTAGCTATATATATTGCCATCTTTGTAGAGAACCAGAGCTACTCCATTTTGAGAATCATTCCATCTTTGTTCACACATATTTCTGTACTTTCCCATTAGAGCCTGTAATGCAAGAAACCTAAAATACAATGTGCCATGATATCCTGTTGTGTATTCTGTTTTGAACATAGCTTTGGCCACCCCAACCCTGACCCCACACCTTCACATATTTAAAACATTGAAAAGATATAATTTCTGGGTAACTAATTTTATTAATAATGTTAGCATATTACCAGTAAAATGAGTCAGTTACATTCTCAAATGCCAAAGAAATTGGTAGTGGTCTCACAGTTTATATGCCCTTGCAAAGAGTGGGTATTCCTGTGGGTGGCAATAACTCTGATTAATTAACAATTAATTGAAAAAGAATACATATTATAATGAGAGGTGGACCTATTCTAAGGAAAGGCTGGGGGATGCAACTTGAATCATGTAATTTGTTTCTAAATCACCCCCAGGATATATATCCCCCACCTAAGCTTGAGTAGAGTACAATGTGCCCTGGGAGTTTCACCTTAGATTAAATTCCTTTTAAGGTTGGGTGGGGTAGTAAAATGTAGACAGAGGAAAATGTTAATTCTATCTGCTATCATCAGTCCTATCTTTCAGAGACTAAGCCTTGGAATAAGAACTTTAGAAAAAGGGGAGAACCTGTATCTTCCCAAATCATTGGTTATTAATCATTTATCTCTGGAGGGCAATTGGGGTTAAGCAACTTGCCCAAGGTCACATGGCTAGTAAGTGTTAAGTGTCTGAGGTCAGACTTGAACTCAGGTCCTGGGGACTCTAGGGCCAGTGCTCTATTCACTGCACCACCTAGCCGCCCCAATTTTCCTTTAATTGTTGTCTATATTATATTTAATTGTTGTCTATTTCTACCTTACTTCACTTTATTTCATATATTTGTATGTACATATACAAATGTATACTATAATATACATATATGAATATGTATGTGTATACATGCATCCATTACATTGCTATAGTATTTTTTTTCTCTCATTCCCCAACTCAGACATTTAGGTTGTTTCCAATATTCTGGAAATACAAATTATTATACCATCAACATATTGGAATACTTTCCTTTTTTCCTGTTTTGTAGTATTTTATAATATGTACTCAGCAATAAGATTATTAGATTGAAGGGAACGTTTTCCTTATAATATATGAATTACTTCATTATCTCAAAAAGACATGATTATGTTAGATGGGGGTATATGCTCAACTGTCACAGATCACTTGCCATTTATTGGGTTTACTAGACAGTTTCATGAACTGCTGTGGAGATAAATAATTAATTACCTTACAAACAATCATCTAGTAATGAGAATCCGAAATTGGTTAAGCTAGTCCACACATGATAGTCTCTTACTGGGTCCATCCTGAAAATCTTTCTAGTCCTTGCAATACATTTTTTAAATCACTATTGTAAAACTGTATAATCAATATAGGTGTATACTATTTTTTTTAAACATGATGCTAGTAAAATTGAAATTCTTAGTTTTGTCTTTTTCTCTAACTTAATTAAGTAGCGTTTCAAGTTTGTCCTCTGGTGCATTACTTTGATTTTTAGGAAGGTTGAGTACTACTGCAAATATTCCATGCATAGGATTCATATTGTTTTAAAAATATATCTAGTACTTAGTTTCATGTATGCATGTATCATCTTGTAACATGTTGTAAACTGTCTAATTCCAAAGTTCCAAATTTGTGGTTTAGAGTTTACGTGAATGTTCTCATGTAAAAATAAAAGGATCCATAAAACCCTCCAATGTAATAATACAAAATCAATAAAATCTGTCTCCCATTCAGATTTTTTAAAGTAAAATATAGAATTGGACTCAAATTAGGCATTAAAATAATTGTACAATGGATTCTTCTTAGAACAAATCTTAAAAGCCAGAAAAATATTTGGAGATTTTCTTTGCATCAATTAAGGTGGCAAAACTAGACAGATAGTATCGGGAAGAGCTCTGAGTTCAAATGTGACCTCATATGATCCTAGGCATCCTTTACCCTCTGTCTGCCTCAGTGCAGTGCCAATGCAATATTTACAGCTCCCACAATCATGAGAAAGACTGTGATTATAAGTATGGCATGATATTAGATCACAAATTATGCCACACTCCCCAGATAAAGGATAGTGCTGAAAGATTTATTTAGATACCAGAAAATCAAATCCCAAAACCAGTAAGCCAATTCCATCATAGTACCAAAGATATTCAAAAGCCATAATAACGCTGAGAGCCATGCCATCTGTTAGCCTTCCTACAAACCAATACAAGATCAATATTTACTCACAAAACTATCTCCTTGCCTAAGCTCCTCTGTCTTCAACTGTCCTCAACTGTCTCCAGCTGTCTCCAACTTTCTGGTTAGTTCTCTACCTGTTTCCTGTGGGTTCTGCTTCTCCTCAGCAAATTTCTCCCACCAAAGGCTCCATGAGATTACATTCAGCCTATTATCCACACAGCAAGGAAGCTTCAATCCCCTCCATCCCCCAGCTTTATTAAGGTGCAGGGAAGATCTTCAAATTCCCATTCCCATTACACTCAGGTTTTTCATTTGTAAAATGAAAACATTAGTGGCACCAACATCATTGGGTGACAGCAAGGATTAGATGATGAGACATAATTGTAAAGTGTTTAGCATAATTCTTGGCATATAGCAGGTACTTAATAAATAAATGTCTCTTCCTTTCTACTTAAGGATAAAGATTTGAACTCTATTCAAAGAAGCTTATGTTAAGACTGGAAAGGAACTTCAGAGATCTTTTACCAGCAGTTCTCAACCTTTGGGTTGTGACTCCTTTGGGGGTCAAATGAGTCCTTCACAACGGTCACCTAAGACCATCAGAAAACACATATTTCCAATGGTCTTAGGAACTGAGACACCGCTTCTCTATCCATCTCCAGGCATATGCAGATACTCCCACAGATGAGTATTAAAGGGTCACGCCATTAGGAAGGTTGAGAACCATTGATTTAGCCTAAACCCATCATTTCACAAATAGGATATTGAGACAGAGAAGTTAAGTGATTTCTTGTTGTTGGTCATTTCAGTCATGTCAAATTCTTCATGACCCCAGCAAATATACTAGAGTGGTTTGTCATTTCCTTCTACTGCTCATTTTACAGGTGAGGAAACAGGCAAACAGGGTTAAATGACTTGCCAAGGTCACATAACTATGCGACCTCTGAGGACCAGATCTGAACTGACAAGATGTGTCCTACTTAACTCCAGGCCCAGTACTCTATCCACTGCACCAAGATCATGCAATTAATAAATTTCTTTCTACTGTATCATCCTCAATAGTCTACCCTTATCTCTATTCCCAAAAATGACTCAATGTCTAGAATTTTTAGAATCTTCCATGTTTTGATCCCTACTATTAAAGAGTCAAGTTAAATTTTAGAGAGTAGTACAGCAGGAAAGAATCCTAGCAGAAGACTAAGGACAGCTAGCTTATGGTTTTTTGTTTTTTTGTTTTTTTCTGGCATTCATTAGCTTAGTGACCTTAGAAAAATCACTTCCCCACTCAGGTTGTTTTCTCACCTGTAAAATAGAGAGGAGAGTGGTTAGGTTATGTAATCAGTAATATTCCATCCAATTCCAACTTTCTATACTTAACATTTGCTTTGATTTTTCATTCAGGAAATAATCTTTCACTGGAACACGTAGAGTAGTTTTAATTTTTAATGTAGAATTTTTGTAATTCCTCCTCCTCCAGTTTCTAAAACTTCCCCACAAATATCTAAATTTTATTCTTAATTTGTTTTCTTGATGATTTGGTTTCTATAAATATTTTTGGTATTATGAAACCAGCACTTTCTACCCTAATTGCTATGATTTCCAGTATGTCTAACAAATACAAATTATTATATGCTACAGAATTGATAAATTAAAAGTTGCTTTTCTTCTAGTATGTTTACTATATTGAAGAAATATTTAGTTAAATCAGAATTTCAAAAATGAAAGTGATCACAGATGGCAAGTTTGTTTGTAACTGAATTCATTAACATGAGTAAGGAAGAGTAAATGAAGAAATTTTAGCCAGAAAGAGATTACAAGAGTCTTTAAATTCCTAGTTGACATAATTTTACTTTATCCCAAAGACAATTTGCTATTCTTTGTGTCTGAAGTGTTTAGCACAGTGTCTGGAACACAGTAAGCCTTGAAAAAAGATTGCTGATGGATTATCTTAAGCATCTCTCTTCCAATAAATATCACTATACTAAACAAGTATGATAAATCAAACACTAACTTCTGAATGTTTGTGAGTTTAACATATATTCTGAAACTTTCCTGAATTTGGCGTCTCAATTAGATTTCTTAAAGATCATTTGACTTTCTGTGCAAAGCAAATATTATGTAAGTTTGCTATGCCATATGAAAAATTTTTTTTTTACTAGAGATTAATTTTATTGACTTTAAAGGCCAGTTTTCAAACTGGCTGGTTTCTAACTCTACTGCCCCACACTAAAACTTCTTTTTTTTTTCATTCTTAATTTTAATTTATTTTCTTGGTTACATCATTCATTTCCACAAGGTTTTGAGT
>CM053593.1:75916669-75933573 GCA_028646575.1 Pseudocheirus occidentalis | reverse complement strand
ACATGCACAGCCTGTATTGAATTGCTTGTCCTTCCAGTGGGGGTGGGTGACAAGAGAGGAACGGAAAGAATCTAGAATTTAAAGCTCTGCAATACATGCAACTAGGAATTAAGATATACGGGGGCTGGGGTAGGGATACCCTCCTTGCCCTACCAGAAAGTTAGAGAGCAGATCAGCGGAGGGACTTTGCAGTGGGATCATTGTTTTGGGGTTGGGGTAGGGGAAAGATGGGGAGAAAATATGTAACTCAAAAATATCATGGGAATGAATGATGTAAACAAGAAAACAAAATATTTATATTAATTTAAAAAAAAAGAAAGAACATTTAAAAAAAAGAGTGATGGGATTAATGGTGTGCCTTCAATTACTTGAAGGGCCAGAGCTACTGACCAGGTCTTTTTAAAGAGTATATCTACATTATCTTTATGTTAACTATTACACAAATAAAACTATTATTATTTTTGACTATTAAAGGAATAGCTGCAAATTAAATACTTTGTCATTTTCATTGAGTATGTTTCCACATTTTTTTCATGTTGCTATAAATGTTTTTTGGGAATTGCTTTAAGCAAAGCCCTTTGGCTTACTGAGGAAACTCTTTTTTTTCCTGTATTTGCTTAAAATATCAGTTAAGTGCCTCAGACAGAATTTACCTCAAAACCCAGTGAAACTTGCTTCCATTATAGTTGATAAAAAACATAAGGACTTGAATAAAAGCTAAAATTTGCAGATTGGAGATAGGACATTTTTAAAATATCTGAGATTCCAGATTGAGTCTTGAAATATTTACTTTGCTAAAACCAAAGGACAGCAGTCATGGGGTGATTGAGGTAAACAATTGTAGTCAGGATAACTGTGGAACTATGAATCTTGAATTAACCTCCTCCCACACTTCTATTCCCATAGTAACAGCTGGGACTGTGATTAACAAAGAAATAGTAATATTTGCCCGGGGTTGTTTGAGTTAATTTTTCTGCAAATGGGATTGATCTAGATCCTACCTAGGGACCCTTTTGAGTAAGGAGGGTAGAATTTGGTAGGGGAGTTATTGAAACCACAGAGAACTTCCTTATTTCTTTCTTTTAAAGTTCTTCCTGATGGCTGTTATTTTTATTTATATTTTAAATTTTTCTTCTGAACTGCTTTTAACTAGCTTGGGAACTGCTTTTACCTGGGGATATATGGAGATTTTATAGCAATATTTTATTAAATTGATTTTTTTTTAATCCTCAGACTCTGAGTGATCCATTGTACCAAATGGGGAATTATGACCAGGTCAACTATGCTACTGATTGATTGGGAAAAAATTACCACAGGGGAAAATATTTTAGTGCAAGTAGGCCTTGGATTTCACATATTTTTTCCAGTTAGGAATGGAAAATGGGCCTGCTTTTTCACTGATGTAGGAAATTCTCAGGAGATGAAACTCTCCCTGCAAAGGTAAGTAAACAAGGATTAATTAAGTGCCTATTATATGCCAAGTGCTGTATTAAGTGAGGGGGATGTAAAGGACAAGAATCCCTTCTCTCAAGGAGCTCATGGTGGAAGTGTGAGACAATATATAAAGAAATATATACAGATCAGATATTTATAGGGGAATTTGGAGATAATCTTAGGGGGAAGGTACTAGTTTTAAGGTGAATCAGGAAATCTTCTTTCACAAAGTTGGATATCAACGTAGGATTTAAATGCATAAGAGATAGAGATGAGGAGGGAGGGAATTCTAGACATGGGGGACTGCTAATTCATGGAACAGCAATCATGCCTGTATCAGTGGATTGCAAAGTACATGGAGGGGAGTAAGGTGTAAGAAAACTGATAAGTTACAAAGGGCCTAGGTTATGAAGGGCTTTAAAACCTAGAGGACTTTATATATTTTTTTTGGAAGTAGTAGAGAACCTTGTGAGTTCATTTAATAGGGAGGATGATGTGTGTGGCACAGTCAGACTTGTACCTTCATCAGGAAGATGAATTTGATAGCTACATGGTGGATGGACTAGAGTAGAGAGAGATCAATAGAGGTCAGCACCTTCTCTTCAATTTAGAGTCTTAAATAATAGTTGTCTTGAGCACTGAGAAGTTAGTTGACTTGCCCAGCATCATTAAATAGCAAGCATGTGTCAGAAGTAGTACTTAAGTTCATGTTGCCTGGAATCTCTAACTCATATCCTCTTCTCTCTCACATATAGACAGTGAGTTCCTGAAGAGTAAGGACTATAGTTTTTTTTGTTTCAGTTGTTGTTGGAGTTTTTCTTTTTTGTTTTGTTTTTTTGACTTTGTATTCCCAGCACTTAGTATTTGGTACATATTAAGAGCTTAATAAATGCTTGCTCTGTTATGAGAGGAAAATAAATAGAGATAATGAGAGATGTGCCATAAGTAAAAGTACATTCCTGGTCATAGAGAAGACCCCTATATTTTAAGTAAGTACTATGTGAAGAGTAGAATGTGGTGGGGTTGGGGGATAAAGAAAAAGTACAGATCCTCTCATATTTAGCATGTTGGTGTTGGGAGAGGATATGGAGATAACAAAGGAGGGAAGCTGTAGACATGGAGAGACTGGCTATTTCTCACTGGATATTTGTGTCCTAAATAGAGTCAAGGCCCCTGGGATGTAGAAGGTAGCTGGATTGGAAAGTAATCTGTTATTTGGTGGCAAAAGTGGGTGTAGTTGGAGTATGCATTTATTTGATGTAGAGAGAATGTTTAAAAACTCAAAGAATGTCTGTAGGGGAAGAGACTGATAGAACCTGGAACAACCTGGATACAACCTAGTACCTTTTGCCATAGGGTGTTAGTCCCATGATTCCTCATTTTCTATCAGCATTGTGATATAAGGAAGTATTTGCATATATTTATCCAGGCTATATCACAAAGTGGAAAAATGCACGCATACACACACAAATAGGTCAATGAAAATTATTTTGGCTGGAAACAACTAATTATATAAATAACAAAATCTTTTTTTTTCTAAGTAAAATACATAACTTACTTAACATGGTGGTTCATTATCACTGAAGTGTTTATAACCTATTCACTGGAAGAGAAGGATGTTATTATTCTAAGATTTCAAGATTAAAGTGTATTATGTTTCTGTGGCTCAAGCAAACTAGATATTTATCATGTTTACTGGAAGAAAAAAGCCCTGACATAATATATAACCAGACAGAGCCATCAGGGATACTGCAGGAATTTCCTGATTCCATTTTGCTTTAATGTTAAAGTGAATTGATCTTTCAACACGTATTTTACTAAGTAATTAATAGAAACTAAGTGGTAGGGATACAAAGAAAGTCTCCCTCCCCCCCCAAAAAAAACAAGAAAAAAAATTTGATCTCTTCCCTCAGAGAACTCTTAGTCGGTTGGGAACACAACATACAAACAATTATGCAAATACATGATACATACATCACAAAAGGCAAGTGATCTCATAGGGAAGAGATAAGCAATTGATATAGGGAGGAGGGCAGGAAAGGCCTCTTGAAAAAAAGATTAGAGCTTGATCTTGAAGGAAGCCAGAGAAGCTAAAAGAGAAGGGGAGAACATTTCAGGTATGGGGATGTTGCTAGTGAGAATTCAGTGAGTAAGGAAAGGGAATGTCATCTATAAGGAATATTAAGTAGGGTAATGTCACTGCATTGTATAGTATGTAGAAGGGAGTGAAGCATAGGAAGGAGCTAAGTGTTAAGGACTTTATAAACAAAATACGACACTGCTAGATCACGTGACTAATAATATGGAGGAATAGCTCTTTTCATCAATCATCACAACCTCTAAAACTTCTCCAAAACAGAAATTATACAGTAGAGTTGAATCAGTTTCAGCTGTTTCCAGGAAAGAAAGATATAAAACGGAGAAAATTTTCTAAAATGGAAGAGGCGCAAAAGTAAAAGCTTTTACAATGGAGGAAAAAGTTGGAGGTGACAGGAAATATAGATAGGTAAAGACCTGGGTGTGTGCATATATACATTATATATGTACATTTATATGTGTGTATACCTATATATTTATATACATGGCAAATCTTATGTGCTGTATCACCTCTTCTACATCTCCATTTATACATTACCTTGTTGTCTCTTGCTGTCTCATCAAAATTCGGGTCATTCCTTCCCCATAATACTTTTCTACATCTGAGCATTTCCTAAATAATGGCAAAATTAATGGTAAACTCTGGATTCTTCTTCTGACACTCTTCATGTCATGACTGCACCAAAAAGACCAAAGTAGACATCTTGCCCTTAAATTTCATGGCTTCAACATAAGCCATGTGGAATGCTGTACTGTTTGCTGGGCTCAAGTCAATAGAGTGTTAAATGCTATTCTTGTGCTTCAAAAAATCAAAGACTACAGTTTGTGCATGGCAAATGGTATAGCAGATCAGAATAGAAAAATGTGTAAGACTTGATACCTTTCAACATCAGGCATGTTTTTTAGTAGTTACTTCCTAAAGGGAGAATGATTTATGTAGTTGTTTAATTTTACAATAATCAGTGTAGTAAACCCATGCCCAGTACATACTTCTTTTGCTCTAATTGAACACAATTAATGGCATCTGTAAAAAAACAAAAAACAAAAAACAAAAAACAACTGCTTGTTGAAAATTTAAGAGGCATTAAATGTTAGTAGATGTCTTTGGAGAGTTATGTGGTATATCAGGATTTATCTGAAACCGACTTTTTGAAAGAAGTAGCTTGATGTATATCTGTTTCAAAATTGGTTCAATATTTGAACTATGAATGAAGCTTATTATGTTTATGTTTAAATTTTTAAAATATAGGCCAATTAAAAGAAAACATCTTTGTTAATTCAGAACTTGTGGTAATAGCTTCCTTTATTCCTTGTATCTAGTCTTTTGTGTTTCCAATTTGTCCTGCTCACATATGCTGAAGAGACATTCCTAAAACATAAAATGGTCCATATCATGTTCCCACTCAAGAAACTGTAGTTGTTACCTCTTGCCTACAAGATAAACTACAAACTTCTTTGTTTTTTAAAGCCAATCTATTTTCGAGCTACCTTTGCTGGATTATGGAACATTTTTCTACACTGTGTCTTGTTAAATGGTGTTTCATAAAAGATGTTCCAGATCTTTATCTGGACCTTTGCACTGTCCAGAGTTGTTTTATATATGATATCTCTCTTGGTAACCAGGTTCTCTTCCATGGATTAAATTATCTTCTCTATGTAGGTAATTCCAAGATCCATATGTATCCATCCTTAATCTCTCTGGTGAACTATACTTATGCACCTCTCACCTCCTCTTGTGTATTTTTCACTGGATTTCCCATATGCATCTCAAACCCAACATTTCTAAAATAGAACTTATCTTTCCTCCAAAAGGTCTCCTTCCTTCTGAATTCCCCTATAAATTTTAAGGTCACTATTATCATCCCAGTTACCTAAACTTCAAATTTCAGTTTCATCCTAGACTACGTACTCTCATCCTACATACCTAGTATAATGTGAAATTCTATTGTTTTCACCTTTACAACATTTCTCAGATATGGCATCTTTCTCCACTTATATAACCTGCAATTCAATTTAAAGTCTTCATCACTTTTTGTTTGAATGCTGTTGATAGTGCTGTAATTTGTCTTTCTGCTTTAAGTCCCTCTTCACTATAGTCCGTCTTACATCCATCTGTAATGGTAATGGAATTTGAAGATCTTCCACACCCCTTGAACTTGCAGATATAGCAGGAAGGGGTGGGGCAAGAAGGAGCTGGAGCCGCATAAGAGCTGGGCTGGATCCAGCATGGTGACTGGAAGTGGTGGCAGTTTGTGAACTTTTTTTTTGAGCCAGCCAGAACTTCTGCTGAGGACTGCCGGGATGGGAACTGCAGGGGCCTGGAGCTGCTGGGAGCAAGCAGCATGGACACTGAGCAGTTACCATGAGTGAGGAGAGAAGGATCTTTGCCTGAGGTAGCTTGTTTTGTTTTGAAGACTTGAGAATGTGGATGTTCACTACATTAACTATGTGTGGCAACTCCATGGCTACTGTGATGGCTTTGACTTTCTGGTTTTGGGACTCAGTATTCTGGTATTTGAATAAATGTTCTAGCTATGCTCACCATGTAGAGAGCCTGTTACATTTTGTGACTAATAACCATGTCAGCATATTTATAGTTACCACAGGCATTGTGAATACTGCATTTTTTGGTTGTTTTTTTTGTGGGGGTTGCTTTTCTTTTTTGGAGGGGGGAAGGTAGGGCAGTTGGGATTAAATGACTTGCCCGAGGTCACATGGCTAGTTTTGTGTTAAGTGTCTGAGGCCGGATTTGAACTCAGGTCCTCCTGACTCCAGGGCCGGTGCTCTATTCACTGCACCACCTAGCCACCCCATGCATACTGCATTGTTGATACGCTATCTGCCCATGTGATTTTTCAAAAGTGTTGTTTTGATCAGTTTATCCCCTCCTCAATGAGCTCCATCAGATCCCTATCACCTTTAGTATCAAATATAAAGTATGTAGAGCAGTATTACATGATCTGACCCACACATAAGAAAACTTCTTTGACAGCTTATGATAGCTTGAACTATGCAATGACCTGAGGTAAGGACATTAAGTCAGAAAGAGTTTAACATCAGAGCCAGTAATAGACTATATACTTGTCATCTGAGGACCAGCCTTGTTACATTTGGAAAGGCTCCTTCTCAGGTTGTTGCAGGATGATTATTATTTTTTCTTTTCCTTTTTCTTTTGACTAAAACTATTCTCCAACAATATAAGTCATAAAAGATTTGTGATCTGTGTCCATGAAAGGAATTCTCACATCAATAAAATCACAGGCAAAGTATTGACAAAAAGCAAATCTGTAGTGCAAAGTCGATGGTTATGGGAATTGTTTAGGACCTATAGACTCAAACACTTTCATACTGATGTAGGCATTTTATTGCATCACAAAATTATTGAATTATAGTTGGAATGGATATTGGTGTTCAACTAGACCAACCCATAACTAATAAGGATCCCACTCTAACCTACAAAACAAGTGGCTATCTACTTTCTAATCTATGTAAACTAGACAACTTTATTTTGGTAAGGAGTCACCTTTCATTTAGATGGAGGTGAGAGGGTGAAGAGAAGCTAGGCAATCAGGTAGTTAATACAGAGCCTGTGGTTATAATCAGAAAGACCTGGGTTCAAATCTAGCCTCAGACACTTACTAGCTGTGTGACCCTGAACAAATAACTTAATGTACATACTTTTATTTTTTAATTCGTGCAACTGTTCATGCAACAATTTTCATTTCATGAAAAATTTTCATTAGTTACGTTTTATTCATACAACGATACTCATTTCAGTTAGCTAGAACTTTTGGCTTTCTCTTTTAAGTTCGTGTTTAAAACAAGCAAAAGTTTTATGGTTCACTACAAGTGACCAGGGTAACCAAAATTCAGATTTTTCTAATAAATTGAATCTGCCTTACAAGGTTATAGCTTTGACTCTTTAGTGAAATCTATACCCCTTACTCTATGAAGTCATTGAGTTATGGGAACATACGTATTTCTTGATCGTGTTTTTATTATCATATTACATTGCCTTAAAGCTGATTTATAGCTACAAGAAAAAAATAGTTTAATTCACCGCTTAGACCTCTGACGAGAAAATTACAACCATATAACACTTTGATATATGATTAAGGATTTCATTTGTTTAGTTGTTTTTAGTCATGTCTGACTATGGCTTCTTTTGGGGTTTTCTTGGCTGAGATACAGGAGTTATTCACCATTTTCTTCTCCAGCTCATTTTACTGATGAGGAAACTGAGGCAAACAGAATAAGGTGACTTTCTCGGTTTACATAGCTAGAAAGTGTCTGAAGACAGATTTGAATTCAGGTCTCCCTGATTCCAGGGTCAGCACTCTATCCACTACACCACTTAGCTGCACAAGAATTTTATTAAACTGTTTGATTACTTCAGCTATGACATAATATTAAAGTAGTCTAAAATAGCCTTAGTTTCCCCAACTGTAAAATTAGGAAAATAGCATTGACTTCACAGAATTGTTGTAAAGATGGAATGAGATATTTGTAAAGTCCATCACATAGTACCTTATCACAGTACGTGCTCAATAAATGTTCTTTCTCTTCTTCCTTCTTTTCTTTTTTTCCTTCCTTCCTGGTCTAGCCATCTAACTTCTCACTGACTCAGACTACTTTAAGACTATAAACTGAAGTATAGGTATTAAATAGCTTTAGTAGAGAGTGTTACTTAAGCAAGAGTTCCTTATACAAAGAAAAAAAATCATGGGTCTGGCCCACTACTCTAATTTCCCTTTTTCCCTTTGAAAAAAAATATAGAGATAGATCGCTAGACTGATTGATAGATCGAGAGATCGAGAGACAGACAGACAGACAGATAGACAGATAGATAGATAGATAGACAGACAGACAGACAGACACAGACAGATAGATAGATAGATAGATAGATAGATAGATAGATAGATAGATAGATAGATACACATGCACACACAAAATCACAACTGGATTCTCTATTTCCCTCCTTATTCATTTCAATAAATGGAAAATTTTGGTTCACTATTTTCTGAAGCTCTGCTTAATTTGTAAATCAGTAAATATTTTAGTGTCTATATACTGCTCAGCATATTGCTAAAAGCATGAGGGAAGACTAAAAGAAAAGATAAAACTCAGTATCTACTCTCAGAGTTTCTAGATGGATTAATGAAATTAGACATATGCCCAATAGAAAGAAAGTTAAAGCAATTATAGGCAGGGCACGATCACATTTCCAAATCTATTGTCAGACAAGAGAGATGACTTCAGAACAAAGGAGTTAGGAGAGAGATCTTGAGGAGAACGAACTTGATTTTGGTCTTGAGTAATGGATTTTTACTTGAAAAATAAGTAGAAGACTGAGAAAAACACATTTAGTTAGGGGGTGGTATTGATAAAGGATTGTAGAATGCATTCTACATTCAAATGAAGACAGGTAATCACATGTTAAATTAACTGAAAAATATGTGACCACACCTACAGATACCTTTATGAGGTGTGAATTAGTCTCTTGAATAATTCAGGTCTGAAAAGATAAGAATGGTAAAGCACTTCTCCCAGGGACTTCTAAAACTCTGAGCACTTGGTCCAATAGACAGATTTGAGGAGGAACCCAGTTTCTACATAGATATTTGGTGAATAAGTAGAATTGAGAGAGTAAAATGACAAATAGAGGTAACCACCACAATAAAAAGGGCAAGGATACTGAGAGAGAGGCTGATTGGACAAAGAGTTCTTAACCAGTCTTTTAAAGATATCTACTCCTGTGCTCCACATTCATCTCTCTTTCCTAAGCACATATTTTGACATGTAATCCTGACCTGACTTTTATTTTCATGATTTTTGTGTCATGAATTTCTTTGACAGTCTGGTGAAATCTATGGATGCTGTCTCAGAATAAGCTCTCTATCCATTACAATAATGAGTGGAACTAATTATACTGAAATATAGTTATCTATCACTAAATATACAGTTACACACACATATATACAGGTTCATAAGGCAAGCGCATATTCATCACAAGGTTAAGTTCTCACATGGAGGTCAAAAGAAGCAATACAAGAACACTCAAATTTTCTCAGAACTTTGGAATTGATTGAGAGACAAAGCAAACACTGGCACAGGAAAGCCCAGCATGGCATACTTGCCTCAAAGAAGAAACTATTCTATGAGCAAAGAACTGTGGTAGCTCAAAGGAATGTAAACTGTGCAAATTTAGAGACCTCTCCACTTCAAATTATCATATGGACTATTTACATCTAATTTTAGTAGAGCCCTCTGAGCTTGTTAATCAGTGTGTCTGATTAACCATAATCAGACACACTGTACCCTGACCCTGACATTGTAATGCCATTTTGGTCCTCTTCAGGCACAATGGAGAAACATCAACATACATATGCATGTATTTATATGTGTGTACACATATATGCATGTGTGTGTGTTCACAGACCAAGTCAAGATCCTCTGTGCTAATTCTTAAGAAACTCTGATAGGGTTTTGAACACGATGTTTACGTGGTTAAAGCAGCAATGTAGACAGTCTGATGGCAATGTGAAGAATGGTTGGAAGGGCATGTCTGTAGCTAGAAATCTCCTATAGAAGATTAGGGCAGCAACACAAGCCTAATAAAATGACGTTAAAGTAACAATGGAAAGGAATTACATGCAAAAGAAAATGGAAACATTCAAAGTCTTTTGGATATTTCATAAATTGTCATCCTTAAGAGTATCAGTATTTAAAAAAAATTGACAGAAGTGTGACACCATTTGGAAAATTTGAGATAACTGCTAACATAAGTACTATACTATACAATTACAAAAGAGGAAAAACTGTTGTTTTAGTGTCTAGTGTTATTTCACTTACTATTGAAATATAAATTATTACTTTTAAGAAAATGCATTTGTGTTTCCTAATGTATTTTTAAGCAGCTATGTTGCCTGATGCTAAAAAGATAACACTCAGTTTCCCCTAGAAATTGTAAAAATCTATCCCCCAAATATTAGTGATAGACACATGCCATTGAGCATCTGCAATTTTTATACAGCCTCCTTATTATTTTATCTGATGGCTTTGTTTAGAGTGGGAATGTCAAAATTGATGTGATTTAGTTTCTCCAGTGGTATGTAGACTTGTCAGTCATTGGAAAAGAATCTCACATTTAAAGCACCAAATACTAATATAATTTATAATAATTTATAGACAGATAAACAATAGTATGCTTCCTGGCATTCTTTCCCTTTTCACCACAACTATATCACCAAATAACTAGAAAGGAGCTGCACAGGATCAAAGGACTATTTTATTTTATTTTATTGTAATTTAATTTAAGTTAATTTTATTTCATTTTATTTTGTTTTGTTTTGTTTTATCTTGTTTTTTTTTGTTTTGTTTTGTTTCATTTCATTTTGTTCATTGTTTACCGTGGGCAAAAATTTCATAATCAAATGATAGCTTAATGGTTATGAATTTCTCCATGCTAACCATGCTCCTTCAGTTGTGTGAATAGATGCATTCTTGTTGCCAGGACTTTACTTGAAGCTTTTTCAAGCTGTGGAATCCAACAGTTTCCATTTCCCTGGCTCTAGAACCAAAGGCCACCTCCACATCACAATAAGTTCTTGAAGCAGGACTTTGTGGAGTCATAAGAGTATGAGACTTTAGATTGTCTTAAGAAATTAAAAATAAACATACAAACAATAATTTATGATCATTTTTCCTAGAAAAAGTTTAAAAAGCTTACTTTATGTCTTTGAATTATTCATATAGTTCATTCATTTTCCAATATTTTTGTAGCTATATAGCAAGCCTAGATAAATTACTTTTCATAGCTTTTGTGTGAATGGCATTGTATAGATTGGCCAAATGTCAGGAGTTTGACAGCCTGAACAAATGGTAATGGACCGATGTCAAAGCTTTAGCTGAAGGAAGAATCCCAAGTCATCTGTGAACTTTAGATTTGGATAACATTTCCATGCTCGTATTGTTCTAAGTTTAAATGACTTTAAGGTTTTCAGTATCTGTGCTTTTGACCTTCTCTAAAGTACTCTTTACCATATTCATTATCTCTTATACAAGCAGAATACACAATGAAGTTAAAAAGACTTTAAAAGCTCAAGAATCAAAGATTTGAGTCTTCAACATATTTGAGCTTTTGGCCCTGACCCAAGCAGGCATAGTGATTAATGGGTAATGAGTTCTCTGCATTTCTGAACATTATAAATATTCTGGTTTGTGTTTCAGCCAAAGGTTTGTGTGAACTTTATTTTATTTCATATCCTTTGGACATTCCTATTAGGGACTTTTTGAACTTTTCTGTGAATATACTATAGCACTTGAACCTTTAGGAAGTAGTAGTACCTTTCTTTCCAATCCTTTTTCTATTCCTCTATAAAGTGATTATTGGGTTCATCCACAAGTTGGATATAGGCTATAATACCCTAGCTTGTAAGCAACTAACTCAAAATTAAGTGAACAAATTCACTTAATATTGATGTCCTTTGATTTAGAAGCATGAGGTCATTAAAAATACTGGACATATTCTTCAAGGCATTCCAATACATTCTTCTCTTCCTGTTTAATTCAAGGGCACTCCCATTGTATATACACAGTACTTATCCATGATATATGTAATGATGTACCAGTTCAATAAGTTTTCAATGTAACTGCATAACATAGTTCGAAGAAGTATTCCTCATGCATTTTGTAGTTGTGGTTGTGCTTGTAATTTGTTTTGTTTCCCCTTTCCACCCTACCTCTATGAGGATATTAGGCCAAATTATTTTAAATGATTATGGATCTTATTAAAGTGACTCTATAGTAGTACCAAGCTTTATGCAATGAATATGTCAGTCACAAAGAAGAGCATCAAGGGTCATATGTTCTCTAAGGAATGCCTCTACCCTTTGGACGCTACATTAGTCATTCTCCATGAGAGTGAGTAACAACTTTGGTGAAACTACAAAATTATGCAAAGAAAAATGAGGATGGAAGTGACAATAGATCACATCATAAACGTACCAGAAATCTCAGCTTTATTAATTGTCTATTCCGTTGAATTATTTAGAATAGAGACAGAAGTCACCAAAGTAAAACATGTCTCAAAAGTGGAGAATTGTGATTTTTACATACATACATGCATATACATATAAATATATATATACACACACATACACACACATATATATACACACATTATATACACACACATACACACATATACACACACATATAAACATATATACATACACACAAGTTAAAAAAAAATTCTCTTAGTTTCCAGGATATTTTCCAAGAAAGTACTCTTTTGGTCTGAATAATCTAGATCACAATTTCAATTCTATGAAATCCAGTCTTTATATTTGTAAATTATTTTGGTAGTTCTCACATAATATTTTCAATGTTCTTTGTAGACTTGATCTGAAATGGCATTATTGTTGTATTATCTTTTGGGTCAGTTAGCAGTAGATTTTGTCAACAGACATATCTGATTGGACTGGCATCTTAGATTTTTTTTTTGAGAGGGGTAATTTTTCTTTCAAGATACAATTGGGTTTTCAAAAGAAATTGTATTTATTTAATACCTAGAGAACATCTTCATAGATGACCTTTGGACTTATAATTTAAAGGTGTAGAAATCATCAGAAAGGCCAATTTTGTGAATACAATATAATTTTTCAAATAACTAGGTTGAAAACAAAGGCATTTTGTCTTTTCTAGTCACCAACAAATATTCCACTCAAAGTTACAATTAAGATGATTATAGGACATTTTAGACAGCCTAATTTCTGTTATGGAAATATATGGACAACATTCCTAAATTTCTCCCAGAAGATAAAGAAAACATGAAATTATCAAATCCTTGCACTGTTTTTCAAAATATGTCACAATGTTACTTATGAAAAAGTTATCAATTTGAAGCTTTTAGACACTGTTGTTTTTTAGTAATGCATTTTAATTAAAAACTGGTAAATATGTATATACATGCACGTATGTATGTATTTGATTTCTTGGTTAACTATTTGAGGGCAGGAATTGTTTTGCTGAGGCCAGCAACTTGTGCAAAAGAGCCCTATAATAAATTCCTCCTGGATTAAATTAGATGGCATTACAACATTCATTTTGCATAATATAAACAAAGGCCTTGTATATAGATATTTGAAAGAGCTCAAGGATCATTTGGTTTGATTCTTATTTTGAATGTTGCTATTAGCGGTTGAAGAATCCAGACAAGAGATCCATTATACTAACTGGTTGACATATCAGTCCCTCACAAATAACTTTTTCTTTTTTTATATAACAAATGATTGATGTTTTACCCTTGCCAAAAATAAAAACAAAGTTTCAATCACTAATTTATTTGTTCTTGCATAATTTTCAATTAACTCACAAAGATGAGTAAACAAACTAAATTCCTGTTAAAGCACTGAAGTTTCACAACACCTGTTTCACAGCTGGGTTTTTCAAATATCTTGTTATATATTTAAAAACACAGTCTAGAAACTGGGAAATACATAGGCGTATATGTACATTATACACATATACATGAAGGTATGCATGTATATATTTATCCATGTATGTATACATGCATACATATTTATTTGTATATAATTGTAACTAATTGCACTATCCAAAATAATGCCTTTTACCAATACATCAGTTGCAAAATATAGAAAATAAATATTTATTGATTTTGATGTTCCAATGGAGAAATTAGCTTCTTGAGTGAAATTTGATTTTTTTAAAGCTCTGTTAATTCTTGCCCAATATTATTATATCATTTCAATATTCATTAAGTGGTATACCAGGGGCCTGAAAGAGTTAATGATTATCTCAAAATAACCAGCTTTCCCCAAAGTAAAAGTTTCCTTTCTGAAAAACACACAAATTAACTTGGTACATTTTAGTAGTAAATGGGGGAACAAGTCAAGCAATGTCAATCAATTATGATACAACTGAGTTTTTCTTATTATGACCACGTAAAAGGTATTTTGGCCTTATAACATATTAGCTATTTGTGGCTTTAGTGGTGGGTTCTTTGGTTACAAATATGAACTTTAGGGAGGAGAGTGGATTTCTAGGAAGCCTACAGCTGTTCCTACAGTAAATTGAGCCAACTGAATGATTATAAAAAGATGACCTGAAATATATTCCCCTACTCTTCACCCAATGACAGTCTGCCTTCTCCTGAAATATCAGAACCACAAGTGTTATTATTTGGGCTATTAGAGATAGTCTTCAATAGCTTTCCTCTAAATTGCAGAGACTTTCAAACCTATTTGGCTTGTATAGATGTGACTATGCCAACAGTGTTCCAAAATAATTGGTGCTTGTATGGAAGGTGAAGTTTATTGAACCCAACCCCTTCATTTTGTAAATGAGGAAACTGAAACTCAGAAAGGTAAAGCAAATTGCTCAAGGACACACAGAGTGTTAAGTGTCAGCAGTAGGATATGAACCCAGCTCCAAACCCCAATACAAATTCCATATTTTCACTGTATCATATTATATATTATTGTCACTGAGGTAATTACCCAAATAAATTGTGGAATTCATTTTTGTCAGAAATCTCTGAAATATATATATATATCTGTGTGCATGTGTGTGTGTGTGTGTGTGTGTGTGTGTGTGTGTGTGTGTGTGTGTAACCGAGTGTAAGGGAAAGAGAAAGAAGGAGTGGATTCAAAAGATATGAATTGAAATAAAAGTTACAATTGGCTACTCCATATCATAGTTATCACAGAAAAAATTTATTAAAATATACTGACTGTCAAAAAACTATCTGATTGATTTAACAAGAATCAGGAGACTATAGTCTTTTAAAATATTTACAGTTTATGTTGTGATGTTCAATTGTTTGGTCATGCCTGTCTCTTAATGACCCCTTGGACCATAGTGATCCAGGCAGTTTTATCCTCCTATCTCATAAAGTCTTTCCAAGTTCGTGTTAATTGTTTCTATGACACTGTCTATCCATCTCATCCTCTGCCATGACTTTTTTCTTTTATCTTCAATCTTTCCTAACAATGCATTGTAGAAGTTTAGTAAATTCACTGTATTTAGCTGAAAATGACCAGATTTCAATTCAGCACAAATAACTTACTATGTCTGGTTAGTGTACTTAGAGTAGAATTAAAAATGTCATTGTCATGGATCCCTATTCCTGTGTGAGCAATTTAGCTTTTATAATGTTTGATTCTATTTTTTCTTTTAACTTACAAATATCTGCTTTATCACACTCCCACCCCCCAACTGAGAAACATGAAAATAAAAGTACTGTTACAAACATGGATGCTCAATCAAAACAAATTAGTCCATTGTCCATGATAAAAAACTGTGTCTCAGTCTCCACTCTTGAGTGCATAGCCTCTCTATCAGGTGAGCAGCATGTTTTATTATAAAGTTCTCTGGAATTGTCATTTGTCACTATATTCAATGGAGTTGCCAAGTCTTTCAAAGATGATTGTCTTTATCATATTATTATTTATATCTTTTTCCCCTAGTTCTGTAACTTGCCTCTTAAAACTCATAAAACATCCCAGATTTCTATGAAACCAACCCCCTTAACATTTTTTATAGTCACACTCGTTTGCCATAACTTTTTCAGTCACCCTTCAATTAACTGGCAGCCCCTCAGTTTCTAATTTTCTGCTACCACAAAAAGAATTGTCATAAATCATATATACATGTATATGTAGATATATGTATTATATTGTATATGTAATATGCCTTTTATATATGTATATTTGTGTTTGCATAAATATTTGTTTCTCCATGTAGATATATACATATCTATATCTATATGGACATATATATCTCTGTCTGTCTATCTATCATCTATCCATCTATCCATCATCTATCTATCTATCTATCTATCTATCTATCTATCTATCTATCTATCTATCTATCTATCTATCTATCTATCTATCTATCTATCTATCTAATCATGATGTTGTTTGGTCAAACACATACACAGCTTAACAGTTTTTTTGGTCATAGCTCCAAATTACTTCCCAGAATTCCTGGACCAGTTCATAACTCCACCAACATTCATGAGCATTTTATCATATCTGTTTTCCCACAGCCCCTCCAACATGGGTAATTTCCTTTTTCTTTTTAATCAAGTTTACCAATCTAATTGGTGTGAGGTGGAATTGCTACAATACTTTTCAGCATCAGAGTCTGCTACTTTACATGAGAATGCTAATAGTTTTAAGAGAAGCCAGGGAACACTGGCCAAATGTATCAGCAATGCAACATTCACAAAGCCTACAGTAACTATAAGTATGCTGATATGGTTATTAATCACAAAATGTAACAGGCTCTCTACATGAGAAGTATAGTCAGAGCATTTATTCAAGTACCAGAAGACTGAGTCCCAAAACCAG
>CM053593.1:75899682-75916169 GCA_028646575.1 Pseudocheirus occidentalis | reverse complement strand
CATACTTTGGTCTTTTTTGTCCATAAAAAAGGATTCTAGAGTTTTCCTGCTGTTCCTAGCCTGCTTCCTTTTTCTCATGTTGGCCAGTCTATTAATTGCTTGGTTTTTTAGCTCTGTGGAACTCTGCTTCCTGGAGGGGGAAAGCTCTGTCCCAAATCGCTGGGGCCCTCTCAGCTGCTGGAGCCCTTAGTGGGGTGCTGCAGCTCCCCCCCCCCCCCGGCTTTGGCTCACTGAAAGCGCACCCCAGGACCACCACTCAAGACCCCGATCCAGATCCAGGCTGCTCAACGCAAGAGCCCTTGGCCTCGATGGGTCCCGTCAGGCCCCCTGCTATCTGCAGGCTGAAGGCTCTGAAGCAGCCCAGGTGGGCTGCTGCGGCTCTCAGCTGTTCCTGCTGCTACAGCCACCTCTTGCTGCCTCCTTGCCCTGGGAGCAGTTTGTCTGGACCTGCTCTTCTCCTCCCCAGTTAGCAAAATCCACTGACCTTTCTCTTAGCCTTTTTGTCTTCTGGCCTGATAAATGTGGTAACTGTGGCTCCAGTGCAGCTGATCTGCTCTCCTATAGCCGCGGTTCTGCCCGATGCCCCAGGGCGTGAGCCAGCCGGGTTTCAGCTGCGGGTCCCAGACTGCTGAGAAGAGTCCCACCTGCTGTGCTGCCTGTAGTGCTTTCTGTCTTGTGGAGAGTTTTGGAGCTTGAAAATCTGTTTAGCGTCCCATTTTATGAGTTTTTTAGCGTGTTTGTGTGGGGGCTGTGGTGCTTTGCTGCTTCTACGCCACCATCTTGGCTCCGTCCACCTGAAAATAATATTTTAACCTTTCTTTTGACATTGTTAATCCTTTTTATTAATCCTTTTAATTTCCTCATCTGTACAATAAGGACATTGGACTAGATAATCCCCAAGGTCCTTTCCAGCTCAAAACCTATGATCCTACTATGTTTCTTGTCTTCTCCTTACTGATGGCATTCCTAATATTACGGTGAAGAGAAGTATGAAAGATTTATCTGTATGTTTTTGTAGGAAAGCTTTGAATATTTTTCTTTATGATGCTACTTCAAGTCAGTGTTAGGCTACCATCTTGTAGATAATTTTTTTATTCCAATCTTCATATTGTAAGGTATAAATTAATCTTTTCAGTTTCTTCTATAGCATGTTATTTTCTTTAAAACTGTTAATAATAAACAGTGCAATATTTAGAAAATAATAACATGCAGAAAAATAATTTCATTTATATTATATTATTAAAACGTTCATTTGTTAGTTTCAAAACAAAAAGAAAATGTAAAAATGTTGATATAATGCATTGCATTGATAACTTAAAATGTTGAAACAGGCTTACTTACTTGATATGAATTATATTTATTTGTGATATATCATTTTTTTTCTGTAAAATATGGAAGCTAGCCTATATTCAATTCAATTATTCATTTCCATAAGCACTTACTAAGTTCATTCTATGTATAATTCACTGTACTGGGGATACAAATGCCGAAATGAACTCTTTCCTAATTTCAAAGAGCTTACCTTATATCTAGAGTATTTCTAAGGTTCCATATGATCCCTCTATAACTCTATATTATTATTCAAATCTTTTCTGTTCATTATTTATATATTTGTGCAACTTGTATGTAAATTTCATTATTTGGTGTGTAGTGATCATTGTAAATATTTAAAGCAAGAACTCCATTTATTTCATGGAAAGTATCCCTTGTCTTTATTTAGGGGAATCTAAGAATTAATTTAAAATTTTAAACTTAATTTAAAATTTTTTGGGTAAATTAACCTGTGATTCTATCTGAACCATCTGCTTTTTGCTGGGATTAATTCCTTGATGGCTTTGCTTATTTTTTTTTTCTCCCTGAGATAGATCAGTTTAATTACATATTTCTTGTTATATTGATTTTGTTAAATTATGTTTTTGTTTAAAAAAAAAGAAAAACATACCTTTCACTTGAGTTATTGAAATTAGCAACTTTAAGCCATGACTTCTCCATTTTATACTCAAGTTTTTGTTAGTTTTTGTTGCTGTTTTGCTTTTTTGCATTTATTCCCATTAAAATTTTGTTCTAATTTTGATTTTTATGATGTGAAACTTGGCAAACATCAACAAATTTAAATATTTCCCTCAACAATTGCAATGTATATATTTTTTATTTTTTAACTTTAAGCATATTCTTTACCTACTCATATATTTAACATGTCTCCCCCAACAGAATGAATGAACACTTGTTGAGAGCAGGAGTTATTTCATTTATTGTACCTCTCAGACCTCAGTAGAGACAACCTAGAAACCTAAAACTAAGAGCACTGGGAATAGCAATTCCCCAGCAAGTTCAAAAGACCTGCTTCTAACCTGGATTCCCCACCTGACGTGACATTAAAGGAAATGTGATCCCTGTGGAGGAGACAAGCTAAGGGGATTCATGGATATAGAAGTACCCCCATGAACACCAGTCCTGCTTCAAGTTTCTAGCCCATAGTTGTTATTGAGGAGAGCAATATTGAGGAGACCAACTGAGGAGAGCAAAATTGAGGAGACCAATCTCTGTGGAGAAGGGAACAACCTTCTTTATAACTATCAACACCATCCACTGAGCAACTGATCCTTATTAGCAGAAGAGTTCAAGTATTTCAGTAATGGATCATAAATTACATAGAGGGGAATGTTATGAGAAGACAAGAAATGAAGGAAAGGATCATATTGAGGATCTTTAAAATGGCAAAAAGAACATTTAATATTTGATCCAGGAAGCAATAAGGAGTCACTGGGTTAGAGGTAAGGGGAGGGAAGAGTGATTTGGTCAGACTCATACTTTAAGAACATCACTTTGGTAATTGTCTGGAGAACAGAATGGAGTGAAGAGAGACTTGAGACAAGGAGAAGAGCCAGAAGTATAACATAACATGACATGACATGACATGACATGACATGACATGACATGACATAACACAGCATAACACAGCATAACAATATAACACAGCACAACACAACATAACATAACATAGCATAGCACAGCATAGCGTAACAATTTAATGTAAATGATATATGTTTATTAGAACACAACTGCATACATATAAAATGTATAATATGGTACACGATTTGATATGTGTTGTGTGGTATGTGGCACATGACATGATATGATATGATACAATACAACATGATATATGATATGTAATAGTCCAGGCAATAGGGGCCTGAATCAAGGTTGCAGTCATGTAAGTACATGGAAAAGGTATACATCAGAGGTGTTGCAAAAGTAGAAACCATAAGACTTTACAATAAATTGAAAAGTTCTAAAAGTAGTTGGTAATATGGAAATGGAGCTCAGAAGAAAGATGAGGGTTGGATATATAGGCCCAGAGATCATTTGCATGAAAATAATAATTGACTAGTGTCTACAGATTGGACACTGTGATAGGTGCTAAAAAGTTTATACAGTATATAAAATTCACTGTAACTTCCTTCAAGGAATTTGCAATCTAATGGATATAACATCAATATTGAAAGCCATAATGACATATGAAAAGTGTATTAAAGAGTTCTAAATATTAGTAGCAATATGAAAATTATTACCAAAAAACAGATGATGATTGGAGATTTTTGGTAGACATTTCACTTGAGTTGGGATTTAAAGCATCATTAAGAGTTCAAGCAACCAAAAAATAGGAAAGGAATGGATTCAATGAAGAGGGAACAACTTGAACAAGGTAAGGCACAGGGTTTTCTGATCTCTGTTTTCAAAAGACTTAGAATCGTAGTGTTTGATTGGATAACAGAGTATATGACAGGTAGAAATATAGTATAAAATAAAATAAAAGGGCCTTTAATTCAGGTACAAGAATTAGAATTTTAATCAAGCAACAGAGGGGAACCAATGATTTTTTTTTTAACGGAGGAGGCCATTATAAGAACCATGCATAAAATTTTTTTCCCCCTTAACAGGGCTAAAAAAGATAGACTGAAAAAAGAAGACAGTTGAAGCAATACTATAAAAGGAATGCTGCAATAACCTGGACAGGTATTCTGGAATAACCCCAGGAAGTTTGAGGTAAGAATGAAAATAACTTTAATATGCATGTCTGTTTTAAGGGCATGTGGGTAAAATTGAGTGACAGGATGGAATAGGAGGCTGTAATCAGAGAACCAAATGTTATATTTTCAGTGTGAGCATTTGCACCTAGAAATCAGCAAATTCTACAAATCAGAACTTTCTTTATTGTTTTGTTAATTTTCTAAACTTAAAAAAATGATGGATATGGTAATGCAAATTAAAGGTAAAAAGTGCCATGTGTGTATTTTCTCCCTAGAGAGTCAGTTTTCAAATATTTTCCCTCTTTTAGGCTCTCTGACTTTAGAGATGAAAAGGTCCTTGTAACTTCATCTAATTCAATCACTTCAGGAGATGAGATACCTCAACTTCAGAAAAATGAAGCTACCTGCCAAAGGTCATGCAAGTAATATGCATAAAAGCTGAGATTTGAACTCAGGTCCTCTGACTCTAAATCTAAATCTCTCCACTTTGAATTTTAGGATATTGAGAGTGTTCTAAATCTGAAACATGATAAAGACCAAAGTTTGGACTACTGAAATATTAGTGAAAAAGAAATATACAAGGAGATTGTTGAAGTTAAGGGTGACAAATTGAGGTATTTGATTTCTTTTTTAAATTTTTTTTATTTGTTTGTTTACTTTTAGTTTACAAGATTCAGTTCCACAATCCCTCGAGTTTCAAATTTTCTCTCACCCCCTACCGTCCATGTTGGCATGCAATCAAGCATAGGATCTGCAAATACTTTCACATTAGACATTAGTCTGGTTGTATAGAAGGGTTGTAACCACTGGAATTAACAATGGGAAAGAAGAAACAAAACCAAACATGGAAAAGGAAGAGAGCGTGTAGTTTGCTTCAGTCTACATTTAAACTCTGTTCTTTCTACATCTTTCTCTGAATGTAGACATCTCCTTCCATCCTGAGTCTACTTTTAGAGTTGTCTTATAGCCTTGCATTTCTGAGAAGAGTCCAGTTTATCAAAGCTGGTCATCACACATATGTTGTGTCTGTCATTGTGTACAAATTTCTCCTGGTTCTGCTCTTCTCACTTAGCATCTGTTTGTATATGCTTCTCCAGGTAAATACAAAGTCCATCTGCTCCTCGTTTCTTATAGCACAATACTATTCCATTACACTCTTGTTTAGCCATTCCCCAATTGATGGGCATCCCTTTAATTTCCAATCAAAGGATATGAACAGGCAATTTTCAGAGGTAGATATTAAAGATATCTATAAGCATATGAAAAATGCTCTAAATCACTATTTATTCAAGAAATGCAAATCAAAACAACTCTGAGGTACCACATCTCACCAGTCAGATTGGCTAAGATGACAAAACAGGAAAATGACAAATACTGGATAGGATGTGGAAAAATTGGAACACTAATGCATTGCTGGTGGAGTTGTGAACTGATTCAACCATTCTGGAGAGCAATCTGGAACTATGCCCAAAGGGCTATAAATAATTGCATACCCTTTGACCCAATAATACCTCTTCTAGGGTTATATCCAAAAGAGATCATAGAAGTGGGAGGCAGACCCATATTTGCTTTCTACAAGGGTCATTAATATGATTATCATAAACATGAGACAGAATGGCAGGGGATGAATGGAGAGAAATTTTGTGAGCCAGGGACTAAACTCACTAAATATCTAATCTGAGTGAATGATCAAGCGGTCAGTAGATAATAACAAATGATAGATGGAACTTATTTCAGATTGATTTAATGGGCCTTTTAAAAAAGGAAAACATATTTAGGAATAATATTAGAGGAATATCTTAGAGGTGACGATAGCAAATAAAGAACACGTCCACCCATCCTCCTCGTTGCCCTGGGAGTCAAGGTTGGTGGAGTGAAAGAGGGAATAGATACCAATGGACTGGGTTGAAAGGGATCTGTTGTCCTCCAGGGAGAGTAACTAATTTGTTACTTCAAATAGAGAAAAGGAAGGTTACTTTAAAAATTTAAGAACAAATGGTAATTTTTTTTGATAATAGCGTGAGGGTGCATAGGTGGTGGGTAAACCAGATGGGAATGCTCTGAGAAATGGGGACAATTAGAAGTGCTCCCTTTAATCTCTGTAGTCTGGGCTTCTGGGTCTCCTAAATCCAAATTCAGTCTACTTCATTCTACACAGGTAATATATAACTCTATGTTTATCCTAGAGAAGGCTAGCTATCTCTTTCAATTCAATTCAATGGATATTTATTGTTTAATTTTATGCTCACTGGTAGAAGAGATAAGGTATAAAGAATGAAATTTCCTTCATGCAGATTAAAATCTAATGCAGATATCCTGCTACTCCCATTTTGGAGAGTTCATCTGCAATTGCCTTGTTTCTTATTTGAATCTTTATGATCTGATCTTCAACCCTCTCGGTATTGGAATTAATAACAAGTCTGCACCAAATCTGAAGACCAATTGGAGTATATTTATCCTCTAAACAAAAAGTCAGTTTTGATTAAAAGAGATGCAATCCAGTTAACAAAATACTTTTTTCCCCCTCAAGCATACAATATGGATAGCTGCTGTTCAGTTTCTTACAACTTATTTATTTGACTGTGGCTGAGTGAGCAAGAAGTTATGCCCCATATTCCAAATATGTAGACCTCAATGAGGAGTTAATTTATAATGAACTATGTTGGCAAGGATAACAATGGAGGTAGTTCCCAAATAAAGACAGGAGAGAGATTTCTAAAAATAAATATAGTGATATTTGTGTAGGACTAAGAAATGTTAGTTTTAGTTTGCAGGCAATAGGGTACCATTTTGAACAGATGAGTAACTGGCTCAAATGTGTGAACAAGAAAATTTAACTTGCTAACAGTGTGAAGAATAAAAAGAAGAAATGGAGTGAGACCAATTAGGGAGCTGAAGTATTACTCTGACTGTAGGTGTTAAAATAATGGGAACAAAGATCGGAGTATTGGTAATGGTAAAAAGAAGACATGGAATGGATTGGAGACATATCCTAGAGGCACAACACATAGGACTCAGCAACTAATTAAAGGAGAAGTTAGAAAGAAAACAAGGAGGTCACAATTATGTGTAACTGATAAAAAGGTGGTTTAAATAGAAGTTGCTTTTAACGAAAAAAATTAGTTTAGTTTGGGAACATTTCAAATTTGAGATGATGGTTAGATATTGATAGGGAATGGGCAGTTGGAAATTTAAGAAAAGAATGATACAGACTGGGGGAAAAATATGAAATATTTCATTAATTTGTGCATTTTTATTCTAAGACTTATCAAAATGTTCTTACTTTATGATGCAGTTAAGTCATGTTTACATATTGATTCTTTAGCAAAACATAAAACATAGGGAATATTTATTCTCATTATCATATAATCACACAAATATATTCCTTCATAATGAGTGAGTCAAGCTTGCTAATCAGTTTGAATGGAAGTAATTGGCAAGGTTTTAATAAATAATCAAAGTCATTATTTAACATTATATCCAGCAGGCCTCTTAACTACTCGGTATTCATAGTTCTTAAGAGAATTGACCTAATATTTAAGGTAACTGAATATGTAAGTGAAATTCAGGAAATTCATCAACTAAATATTTTGCCTTCAAATGGAAATGAACTAGCTATACGACCTTGAACAAGTTACTTAATTTCTCTGGTCATCAATTTCCTCATTATTAAATGTGCAAAGTTGAATTGGATGATATATAAAGTCACTTCTTACACAAAAACTTCATAACTGTGAATTTAGTCTTCAGGTCTATTTGTTACAGTGATAGCCACTTATTTTGAAATTCTCTATTCTGTCATTTCCATTTGCCAAGAATTCATTGGTCACTTCAGTAAGCATTTATTAACCTCCTACTGTGATGCCAGACATTGTACTAAATCCAAGAGATATAAAAAAGGGAGAAAAATAGCTCCTGTCCTCAAGGAATTCGCAGTCAAGAGAAGGGGAAAAAACAAACAAAACCCCAAACCTACATCTAATCAAGACTTATACAAGATAAATCAGAGATTATCTGAGGCAGGGAGAGAATCAGCATTAAGAGGAACTAAGAAAAGTATTTTGAAGAAGGTGAGATAAAGTGAGGGAAACTTGGAGAGCAGAGATAAATTAAAAAAAACTCCAGGAATGAAGGAAGTCAGTGAATATTCCTTGAGTCAGAAGACATGGTTCTAAGAGGAGAAAGACCAGTGTAGCAGTGGAGGAGAGCAAAGTATAAGAACCCCAGAAAGATAAGGAGGAGCCAAGTTATGAAGATCTTTAAAAAAATAAAAAATGAAAAAACAGAAGGAGGAGTTTATATTTGATCCTGGAGTTGATAGGGAGTAACTGAATTTTACTGAATAAAGTTTTGATGTGGCCAGACCAGAACTTTAAGAAGATTAATTTGACAGAGTGGGAAATGGAATGGAATAAGGAGAGAACTATGACAGGAAGTATATTACAGTAGTCTGGATGTGGGCTGATGAGGGCCTAAAGTAGGATAGTGGGAGCCAGAGGAGAAAAGAATGTATAAAAGAAATGCAATGAAGATAGAATCTATGGGACATGCTAACTCTGAACGTAGAAGGTAAGAGAGAATAAGAAATAAACTCAATTTTAAATTTATCTAACAATTAGCAAAGATAACTTGCATGGTTTAAATTTAAATATTATGAAATAAAGATAGCTGTTAAACTTAAAAAAAAAGCTTTTAAAAAGAAAATTTAATAGTGATGCCTGTTATTGAATTACAATTCTGTTCAATTCATAAATAATCTGTCATTTAATTTTTTATTAAGAAAGTCAGGATTTCATAATCACCTGGTTTTCTCATCCAAGTATACTTCATTAAATGGTGCTACATGTCTATAGCTTTCCATATCTGTTCTTTTTCCCCTTCTCCCTCATAGGAATTTTGGTCCTCTCTTCATTTGAATCTTTGGTTATTATTTCTCTCATAATGTCCAGTGTAATTCTAGAGGAATATCTCTTCTGCTTTTCAATAAATTTGATACAAATGTGCAATCTATCAATTTACCCATCTTATATCATGTGTAAAAATCCACAAGTATGAATATTAAAAAAATTAAGATCATAGAATCAACGACTTTCATGACAGTCATGAGAAATATATAACCTTCTGCAATGTGGTGATTGGTAGGCATACCAATCCTTATTTTAGAACACTCATAAAACTATAAAATCTCCTCTTTCTTAATATCCCTTTGTGCTTGAGCCATTAAAAAAAGTAACTTTAAAGTGTTTCATAAGACTGAAGGTTTCAACATTATGACTTTGCTTTTTTATATGTTTTCATAATTTGTCCCTAATGGTCCATTTCTATAATAACATTTGGTAAGATTAGTGCCAATACTGCCACATATTAAGTTTTAGTTGTGCATGCAAAAATAAATGTGTATTTGATTTTTAAGGAAATAAAGAAAATTGGTCTGATAGTGATTTTTTATTGATAATTAGATTTGAATTATAGAATCATAAAACTAAAAGAGATATTGGCAGACATTCTAGCTTATTACTTACTAGTTTTTAACAATAGATGTCACTTAGCCACTATGTACACCAGTTTCATCATCTGTAAAATGGGATGGTAATAGCACATGCCTAAGTGATTTGTAAACTTTAAAGCACCATATAATTTATTATTGTTATTGTTAATATCTTCCTTAAAATTATTTCACCTATCTTGATAGTTATACATTTGTTCCACTTTTCAGTACTTAAAAAATAATATCCTTTAACTTTATTAGAAGTACATATTTTGTGAAGTCTTTCTCTATACCTAACCTTCCTGCTAATCTTCTTTCTTCAGTTGATGGTGAACTGAAAACAATTTGAATCAACTTTTAAAATACTGAAGTTTTTCATATATTTGAATAGGAGCAGCAAGAGACTTCAAATTCTGATCATTTCTGTCTAAATTTGTCTCCATTACTTTTAATATTTCCTTTTTATTCCAAATTATAAATTATCTTTATTGTGGATTTAATTTTCAATTTACTGTTCATATCTCTCTCAATTTATGAACCTCAGAATTTGGCAAAAGTAAAATGATTTAATACAGAGGAATTTTATTTGGAAACTGTGTCTTACTGTCAATCTATATGGAAGAAAAGAAGAAGGAAAATAAAATTAACTTCTTGAATTTGTGATATTATTTACCACATATATTCAACAATAGGAAAAAGGAATAATGGATATTCATTCTTTTCTTCAACAGTCATTTGTTGTAATCTACTACACAGCAAGGTACTACTTCAAAATGTGGCATGATAGGAAATGCAAATTACACCTGTTCTTCATATCTGGCATTATGGTTTACAAAATGTTGTAAGTATATACAAAATATGTATAACTCTTTTTGAGATGACAACTGGAATCCAAAGTGTGCCCATCTATTGGGAAATGACTTAACTTCTGGCATATAAATATGATGGAATACTATTTGTATGTAAGAAGTGATAAAGGGGATAATTTCAGAGAAACTTAATGACATTTATATGAACCTATGTAGAGTGAAGCGAACAGAACCAAGGGAACAATTTATACAATAACAGCTCTGTGAAAAACTTTTGAACAAAGTTCAAAAGACTTAAGAACTCTGATAAGCTCAATGACCACCTGTTATTCCAGATTAATGATGAAACATGCAACTTACTTCCTGATGATAATGTGAATCAGCATGTAGATTGATATGCATATAGATGCAGATAGAAGTGTATGAATATATATGTATATGTGTGTGAGTATAATTCTTTTTGACATGGCCAATGAGGAAATTTGTTTTGACTATGCATATTTGTAACAGAGGGGTTTTTGACATTTTTTTTCTACTCACTTGGGGGTAGGATGAGGTAGGATGGAGAGTGAAATTTTTTGCTATTTGAAAAAACAAAATTTAATATATCAATTTAAAGAGTTGAAGAAGTGACAAATTGTATTAGGAGAGGAAATTTCCTCACCTCATCTTGCAGTTCCTTCTACAAATACAATCATCAGTTCATTCCTTATCCCCTTTATCCATTATAATTTGATAAGGAGGGAGCATAAAATACTCAGAGCCTCAGGAAAGGTTTATCAAAGCAGGTAGCACATGAACCAATCCTTGGGAAAGTCAGCTATTTAAAGTGATGGGGGTTAAGGAAGGATATACCCCAGTCATGGGAGTCAGCAGTGTTGGCACAATGATCATTCCTATTCATCAATCAGATTATGTCATTCTGTTTCTGAAACTCTTCAATGGCTCCCTAATGCAAATGTTTTGTTGGTACAAATGATGCCTGACAAAATGGTGTAACACTACCTTCCCAACCTTATATTACATTACTTTCCTCTACAAATTCTATATTCCAATCACACTGAACTGTTCCCTAATCATGCTTTCTGTGATAACACCTCTGTTCCCTGTTTTCGGATTCTTTATGCCTATAATGTCTTTTTTTCTTAGCATCACAGAATTTGAGAGTTAGAAAGGAGCTTTCTAACCAGTTATTTCAACCCATAAGAGAAAGAAATCCCCACCATGAACTACTTTGACAAGGGTTATTTAGTTTCTGCTTGAAGATGTCCAAGGAGACAGAAGTCCCTACCTTCTAAGAAAGCTGGTTTAACTTTTGGATAGTTCTGATTGTGGAAAAAGTGTTTGTTTGTTTGTTTGCTCACCCACCCTCTATCCCCTTCCTCCCTAATAATCTAAGTCTCCCTCTTTCCAGCTACTACACTTTACTCATGGTTCTGCCCTCTCGGGCTAAACAGAACCAGTCTAATTCCTATTCTCCCTAATAAGGCCACCTGATTGTTTGTGTTCTCCCTCCTTTTTTTTTTCTTTAGTTTCAAGATTCCTAGTTGTTTCTACTGAATGAAACACACTTTTATCCTAGGGGTCCTTCTCTGAAAGGCTTTATCTCTACCTTAACAATATCTTCTTTAAACTGTGAATTTAAGAGTCTTCCAGATGGGATCTGATCAGGGCAGAGGACTATAAATAACCTCCTTATTACTAAAAAACAAACAAATAAACAAACAAACAAAAACACACACACACAAAACTATGTTTATCTTAATCAGACTAAGTTTATATAAATTTGGTCAACTGATGCATTACTATAATGGTAATGGAATTTGGAAATATTCCTGAATTGACTTGGCTTTTGGGTTGTGTTAAGACCTAGAACTTGTGAATCCCACTTGTGGGATGGACTTGTTGATGTGAAGAGAGGGGGCTGACCTGGGAGGAGCCATGAATGGAAAGGAAGGCTCAAGCCCAGAGAAGGCCGGAAGTACTTTTGGGAAGAGCAGTATCCAATGTCGTTGAGCCTGAGTTGCTGAGAGAGACTGCAAAGAGCACATTGGAGCTGCCCAGGGCTTTTGAGGACTGCCACCTGGAGCTGCTGAGAACTGAGGAGGCATGGCTGTGATGCTGGTATCTTGTCTGTCTGCTTTGATGTTGTTTTTCCAGATTCACCTGATGGTGGACAGTGCTGCCGTTGTAGAGGTCTTGGAACCTGGCTGTTGGTGCAGAAGCCCTGAAGAAGGACTTTTTTGTTGTATGTTCACAGAAATCCTGGAAGGAGGGCTTGCTGATACTTTCAGGGGTTCTGGGACTGTTTTACAGGCAGAGTGTGACTTGATCAGGACATTGGCTTTGCTGAGCCTTGTCTCCCCAGAAACTGAGATTGCTGAGTGCTTGCCTCAAGTGAAGATGAAAGAAGGGCCCTTTCCTTGGCCTTTCTATGCTGAGATGTTATCTTGACCTTGTTATGGCTTAAGACTGGATGGCCTTTTGTGCTCTCCAGCTCCCTTTTGAGAAAGTACTTAATGTTAATAGATGGTATTGTAATTACTTTGAGTCCAGGGATGGGAAACCTTTGGCCTTTTTGTGAGTGTACTTTGTTTATGATTGGAAACTGATCTCCATTTGAGAATAGACTTTGACTGACTAAAAGACTGTACCCTCTAGGTGTGGAGTAGTCTGATCTCCCTTTGAGAAGAGAGTTTGACTAAAAGCATGTACTGTCTACGGGTGGAGTAGTACCTGGACTGAATGAAGAACTTACTAGTGAAATGTTTGAGTTATACTGTATTTTGACTTTCTCTGTTCTGTGAATGTTTGCTGAATAACTGGGGTTTGCTATGCTGGTAATCCGAACCTTGGAAGTTGCCTTTGCTTGGCATTACAGTTACAAAGCCTAATCTTACTTAGCCTGTATTCTACTATAACCCCTACATCTTTTTTCCCCTCTGGTAAAGTGCCCTCCCCGTATAATTTGCAGTTGATATTTTGAAACCAATCATAACATTTTACATTTATTCCTCCTGAATTTCTATTAACTTGATGAACTACTGACCATTTTTAGAAATTTATGTGAAATTCTACTTCACCTATGAAATCTCCCCTATAATTATCTTCCCATTTATGCCTCATAAACCATTTTATTTTTCAGCTTTCTAGTGCATATCCTATGTAATAGGACATATTACTATTATCTGTCTTCTTTTCTTAGCCCCTCATGTAATGGTAATGGGAATTTGAAGATCTTCCTTGAAGATCTTTCCTCCCCCCAATAGGCTGAATGGAACCTGTACTAGGAGGAAGTTTGCTGAAGGGTGGAGCACAGCTGAGAGGAAGCTAGGAGTCAGAGCAGTTAGAGCTGGATGGAAGAAATGACACAGGCAAAGAGATAGTTAGGTATGATATGGCTCCCTGCTGTGTTATGGTATATTAACTTCTTTTGTTGCTATGATGAATTCAGCTTTCTGGTGTTGGAATTTGGCTTTCTGATTTGGGGATTCAGCTTTCTGGTGTCTGAACAGATGTTTGTTTTTTTCTGTCTTCTATATGGAAAGAGAGTCTGTTATATTTTGTGATTCTGAACTATATTGGCATATTCATAATCAGTATTGTGTTGGCACTGCACTTTACCAGAAGGTCAATTTCTAAGGGAAGGTACTGTGCCTTTGCTTTGTATTTATTTATGGGTATGTATGTTTGTGTGTGTGTATAGTTAGCACATTCAATGCTAATCAAAATGAACCTGAATGAATTTGAAATCAATGTTGCATAAATACTGTTATTTAAACAGGTACATTGACCAAGTATTTGAGCCTAAAAAATAAATAATTTTGAGGTTTCATATATGATAAAATGAAATTAGTGATTAAAGGTAAACAGTCTATAGGTTAAAGTTTGCTGTGTGTTTTTTTTTAACTGATGCCCTTATATCTTCATTCTTTAATTTTGCGTTAGGGCTATTCCTATGGAAAATCATAATGAAAATAATGCTCTAAAATTTTATTCCTTTCTAGTTTGTAATGCTGTTTTCTGATCATTCCAACTTCTCCCACCTCTCTCCATTCTGAAGGCTACTGACTAAAGCTTAAGATCTGAATAATGTCACTTTCCAATCCCCATTGTAATAAACAAATGTTTTATTCATTTAAGCCTTCGTTCTCTGAGAAACTACCATAAAGAGCTCCAAAGAGCAAAAATGGAATTAAGTATACTGTTGAAAAGGACATATATTTCATTTGTTCTCACAGGAATAGAATGGCATTTTCTAAAAGTTAATGGATTCAACATATTAACCTTAATTAAAGATAACATAATATTTAGTGATAGTAATAAAATACCATTATTTGAAAATTAGCACATAAAATAAACTATAAGAGTAATGTACGGTACAATTCATGCTATTCTGTGTCATAAAAATATAGCTGATGATGATTTTACCGGGTTAATCATGCAGTCATAAGATCAGAAGCTGAAAGAATATTGAGGAGACAAAGTTAATGGAATGTATTTTATCAGGAGATTTTAAAAATAGAAATATTCTTCAAACACATGTAAGATAAGATCCTCTCTTCAAGCTAGAGGTTATATTTGGACAAAGAAATTAAGATATAAAAAGTATACTCTATTCAATTTATTAATAGTATTCCTGTGAAAGGCAATGGAAAGTTTGAATTTAATGATTTATATATTCAGTCTCAAAAGGAAGAATGGGAATTAATCTCCTTTCCTTCCTTCAGTAGGTGTATAATAAAAGCTTATTAAATTTTTTGATGAAATCAATTTTTAAAAATTCATAAATTAAGAGCCTCTTATATGTATAATACAATACTAGATACTGAAGGGGATAAAAGTCTAAAGAAGCTAGTACCTAACTTCAGGAAGCTTCCTGTCTACTAGACGAACGAGAAATATATTATTATGATATATAACAACAGTTGGTAAGTCCTTCTGACTGAGGTGAAAGAAATCACAAAAAATATCAGAATATTAAGAGACTTTAGGAAATATCTAGTTCAGCCTACAAATGAGAAGGAATCCCTTCTACCTTCTACAAGAGTATTTGTCATTCAATCTCTGATTCAAGACTTCCACTGAGGGGAAAACCCTCACTTGGAGGTCATACAATGCAGTTTGGAAGTGCTTTAATTCAGAGAAAGTTTTTCATATATCAGACATAAAATCTGCCCCTTTTAAACCTTTTTCCTTTAGTTGTCACTGAGAAGGCAAGTAGTTTGATACAAGTTATACATGTGTAGCCATGCAGAACATTTCCATAAGCCATTCTGTGAAAGAAAACATAGACCAAAACAAAACAAAACCAAAACAAACACCTCAAGAAAAATAAAGTTGCACAAAAAAGTATGTTTTGATCTGAATTCAGATTCCATTAGTTCTTTCTCTGGGGATGGATAGCCTTTTTCATTATAAGTCCTTCAGAGCTCTTTTGGATCATTGTATTGCTGAGAACAACTTAGTCACTCAGAGCCAATCATCTTACAATAGTGCTGTTACTTTGTACACAGTACATTTCATTTTGCATCATGTCATGTAAGTCTTTCTAGCTTTTTCTGAGAGAATCCTGCTCATCATTTCTTACACTACATTAGTACTCTATTATAATTGCATACCACAATTTGTTCAGCCATTCCCCAAGTGATGAATATTCCCTTAATTGACAATTTCTTACCTCCCCTAGAAAAGAGCTGCTATAAATATTTTTGTACATAAAGGTCCCTTTCCTATTTGTTTTGTAATTTGGGGGGGATACAGACCTAGTAGTGGCATTGCTAAGTGAAAGTACATGCATGGTTTTTTAGCCCTTTGGGCATGGTTGAAAATTGCTCTACGGAATGGTTGAATCAATTTAGAGTTTCACCAACAGTGCCTTGATGCACCATTTTACCCTCATCCCCTCCCCATTTGTCATTTCCTTTTTCTGACTTTTTATTTAATCTAATAGGTAAGAGGAAGAATCACAGAATTGTTTTATTTTGCATTTCTGCAGTCAATAATGACTTAGGACATTTTTTTTACTTCAATTTTAATTTATTTTCTTGGTTACATCATTCATTTCCACAAGGTTTTGAGTTATAGATTTTCTCCCCTTTTTGCCCCTACCCTCCAGCCCAGAACATTGATCCCACTGTAAGGCCCCTCCCACAATCT
>CM053593.1:75857013-75899182 GCA_028646575.1 Pseudocheirus occidentalis | reverse complement strand
ATGTATATATATATATATATATATATATATATATATATATATAACATATATATTTATAGCTATAGAAAAATACCTAAACTTCATTGCAGCCTTTGGGGTGGGTTTTAGGGTAGGGAACAAAACAACAAAGTAAAAAGTACACAACAGAGAACAAAAGAAAACTCACAAGGAAGCAAAGAAAAGATGGACAATTCTCAACACAATGTACATTATTTATCATACTTCCTTGAAAATTTATTGTTGCATAGTTTTAATCCTCTCTTATGTTCTTCTATGCACATGACATGCTTTTTTCCTTTTCTAACTTTGTATTTAAGTTTCAGTATTTAAGGTTATATCATGCTTTTTTTCTATTCTGTATCTGTCTTCTAAAATAATTTTAGTCTAATATAAAATTTTTTAAAAAGAGAGATATGAAACCTTTATCTGAGAAGTTGTCAGTAAATTTTCTCCCAATTTCTGTCTGCCTTCTCATCTTGGCTACATTTGTTTTATTTGTACAAAACCTTTTTTTAATTTAACAGAAGTGTTGTTTTTAAGATATCTATAGGAAATCCAGTACCAGAAGTCTATTTGACAGAGACTGAAGAATAGAGATCATCAGACAGATAGTAGAGAGACTATAGGAAAATCTGAAGCTTTTCTAATCACTCAGGCCTAGATAACAGAGAGGCTGTATTTATGCTAGTCCAATAATATAAAGGTGAACAAGGACATACTTTCTTGAAGTCTAGTTATAATAATGCTGCTTTGCTCAAGTCAGTGCTAAGAAAATCTGTCTTTGATGTCACGGGAAGAACTAGAGTAAATGAAGTAAAAGTTGCAACATATATGGCTTGTATACTGATTGTCTTCCTCCACATGTTATATCCTCCTAAAGCTTGTTCTTCAGTGGACCTATAACAAAGGTTCAGTAAATACTTTTTTTAAATCAAGTACCTTGCTTTTACTTATTTTTCATCCCTTTAAAATATTATTTATTTTTGCATCCTATCCTTTTGAATTTTGAGTTCCAAGTCTCTCCATCTCTCCTACAGTGGAGAAAGGTTTGAAGCAGGCAGATACACCACCATTTTATTGTAATAGTACACGGATAAGGTGACAAGGACTTGTGCCACAGTGTGGGCAGTGTCCGATCAGAGAAAGGGGCATATCTGAAAGTATACCAAGGGTGAAAACAGATTGCATATTGGGAGAGAGAATGAAGAGTCAACTTTGATGCTTGGGGGATCTGGAGGATGGTGTTGCCCTCAGTAATAATAGAATTTGGGGAGGGGGAGAAGGTTTAGGGAGAAAGCTAGTAAGTTCAGTTTGGGACACTTTTTAAAGATGTCTACTGGAAACCAGTTTAAGATGTATAAAAAGCCAGCTTTAGCCCGAGGTAAGAAGAGAGATTAGAGAAAATTAGGTTGTGTCACGGTGTTTCCTGTCCATGTTTCATTGTCTATGAAACCTGCACAATAAGGTCAGCACAACTGCTCTGTAGGCCTTCATTTTGGTAGGCAGTCTAATAACTCTTCTGTCCCACACTTTCTTTTGAAGCCTTACAAACGCTGAGCTAGCTCTGGTAATGCATGCTTCAACCTCATCATCTATAAGTACATCCCTGAAAAGTATACAACACAAGGTAAATGAACTTATGCACAACATTCAAAAATTTCTCCATGTGCTGATCTAGTGTGAAAGAAAACAATGAACAAGAGCAAGATAGGTTACGTTTGAGCATCATCAGCATAGAGAAGGTGATTAAATCCATGGCAGCTGATAAAATCACCAAATGAAATAGTATTACAAATTATGAGTTGATTCGAACATTCAGACTGATCGTTTCAAATGAAATCAAATACTAACATTATATATTAGGAAAAAAATATATCAAGGATGTTTAATCTTACGCAAGTAAAGGTTGGTTTAAAAAAAATTCCCCCTTCTACTTGTGGTTTTAGTAGCATATGGAATACACAGTAAGGGAATTTCCTCTCTTAATGTAGGTCAGTAACTGCTCTGTAACAGATCAGAGTTTTCTGAGAACATTGAAAAGTTATATGACTTGCTAAAGGTTATCCTCTTAATAAGTGATAGAGTTAGGAATTGAGGTATCAGGCTGCTTACCAAACTGAAGGTCTACGGAGTAGGTCAGCACTACTGACCTCATTGTTGTATAGCTGTGAAACCTGGATAATATACCAGTTCCATGCCAGGCCAGGAAACTGAATCATTTCCATTTGAATTGTCTTAGGAAGATTCTGAAGATCATCTGGCAAGATAAGGTACTGGACACAGAGGTACTTCTCCAGTTAAACTGACAAACATTAAATATCTAATGCTAAGGGGGTGGCTATGTTGCACAGTGAAGAGATCGCTGGCCCTGGAGTCAAGAGGACCTGAGTTCAAGTGTAGCCTCAGACACTTAACACTTACTAGCCCTGTGACCTTGGGCAAGTCACTTAATGCCAAATGCCCTTACAAAAAGAAAAAAAAATCTACTCTAAATGCACAACCCTGATGGGCTAGTCACATTGTTCAAACGCAAACATATGTTTGTCTAAATACTATTTTGTGGAGAACTCTTACAAAGCAGTCACTCACATGGAAGTGAGAAAGTGATACAAGGATACTCTCAAGGACTTGCTGAAGAACTTGAGATTCATTTGTGAGAAATGGGAAACACTGGCACAGAACCATCCCATACGGCATGCCTGGATCAAAGAAAGTATAGTGCTTAATGAGCAAAGCAGAAGTGCTGCAGCTCAAAAGAAATGTGAGATGCTCAAATTTAGAGACATCTCCTCTCCAACATTCCTTTTTTTTTCGGAGGGGGGAAGACAGGACAATTGGGGTTAAGTGAGCTGGCCAAGGTCACATAGCTAGTAAGTGTTAAGTGTCAGAGGCCACATCTGAACTCAGGTCCTCCTGACACCAGGGATGGTGCTCTATTCACTGTGCCACCTAGCCACCCCAACTCCAAATGTTCTTATGGACTATTTATGCCTGACCTGTCATAGAATGTTCCAAGCTTGGAATGGAATAATAATAATAATAACAATAATAACAACAACAACAATAATAAAACAATTAACAATAATAATAACAAACTGATCAGAAGTTAGAGAGAACCAGATCATATCCCTTATACTAATGGTATTTAAGGGAGCAGATGAATATAATTCTAATCTGGAACTCCTATTCTTTGAGAAGAGAAACCTCTAGCTCCAACCTTCTCTTGGTGGGAATGAATGTCTCCTTTGGAGAATGGTGAAAGCTTAGAAGAGGGTAGAGATGTCTATTATGCCTTCCTTTGAGCCACACATAGGCAGCCTTCACTCCATCTTTCCCTCCATGTGTGGTTCTCTCACTACAGAGTGCTGTGATCTTGCCTGTCTCCCTTTCTTCTGTGCTTTGAAACAGACTGTCCTTTATTTTTGGAAGGCACTCCTTTTCTTGCCTTTGACTTTTTAAATCCTTCTCTTCTTGTTGATGTTGTATGTATTCTGGAATAGCTTACTCTTGATTATGTATAACTTAAAACACATATAAAAAGCCAGTTTAGTGCAGGAAAGTAAAGATTTTTTTTAATCATAGATATTCAGTCCGAAGTTTTCATATGCTATTGAGTACAGTCATATTATTCTGGATTCGGTGGAGGAAAACTTAAACAGAAATCACAGAAAAGAATGATCCAAAAAAAGGCATGAAGAGGCTGTGGTCTGCCTTGGTAAAAGGTACAGCCTTAATGATGAAAGAATAAATCCATCTAAATATTAAACCAGAAGGTTATTAAATGTAGTGGTCTGTGGATACATACACTATACTTTTTTAAAGTCTAACTAAACAGATTAATAATAATATATAACAGGAGAAAAATAATAGATAAAAATACTTTTGGTCATTCTGGATATAACTGATCTTTATGTAACAGTTTTCATCATGGTGTTTTCAAATCTGATAAATGGCAATGTTATTTTTTTCTGAAATGATTCATTCATTTTGATGTTGGTAGGTATAAATGTCAGACTAGAAAATCATACAGTTATGTGATAGACATGCAATTATCTTGTATCTAGTCTGCATATCTGTGATGTGAGCATGATGTCCCATGCTTTTCCTGCAATACAAAGCTACTTTGACATCTACAGTTTCAAACCTAGATACTTAAGAGAAATCCTAGAATATTAAAATACATGCAACAACTTGGTGTCTTGTGCTTGAGATTTGATGACCATTATTTCATTGGAGAATTACAACTTGAATCTAAATAAAACATTGACAAGCACCTTTATTTTATTTATTCAACTTAAATATTTGTTGAATAAAATTGATATATTTATGATATTTTAAATCTAACAATTTCAAGCTTTTTGAATTTGTTTTTCTATAGCTACTATAACTGGTAAAATTATTTTTCCTTTCTTACATTTATGGTAAGCAAAGTTGTTATATGATTATTGAAAAAATAATTTTTATAATAACAATAAGGATATCTTAAAGCTAAAAGCAAAGTGCAACTCAGGGGATCAAGGTAGAGAGTTATAAAACTAACATTTCAGAATAAATACAATCACCTGGCCTGACAGAATCATATATAGCACATAGTAGGAAACAGGTTATGAAGAAACCCATCAGTTTGTTTTTTCCCAAAACTATATTTGTAAAAATAGGAAGTGTTGAACTTAGGAGGCACCCAATCAGCACCACGACTACATTACTATATTTTCTCTATCATTTGGTTGTCAACCATCAATTTAAAAAAAATCAAACCTTGACTTATAGTATTTGCCAATTTCTTGCTTTTTTTTTTTTGGAGGGGGTAAGGTAGAGCAATTGGGGTTAGGTGACTTACCCAAGGTCACATGGCTAGTTTTGTCTTAAGTGTCTGAGGCCAAATTCAAACTCAGGTACTCCTGATTCCATGGCTGGTGCTCTATTCACTGTGCCATGTAGGCTCCCCTATTTGCCAATTTCCAAGATTTAAATGTTCAACCTGAAGATTTTGTAACTGACTCTCTTGGTATGAGCTGACTCTAGCCCACTACAGCTTCCAGTCATAGTAACTGATGAAACAGCCTGTAAATGTTGGATATATTTTGGTGGAGAATATATTCACATGAATTTTAATCAATCAGTCAACATTTATTAAGTGCCTCTTACATTCCTGATACTGTACTAAGTTCTGAATTAGGAAAAAAAAAGATTCTTGAAGTATGGATGTGAGGTTAGTTGAGCTCCTTTCAATTATTTAAGTATTTGAGAACCCAGTATATATAAAGCTATATGATAGTTATTTGTTGGCCATGCAAAAGCAAATATAATATATTATTATTATAAAATATATTTAAGGCAATGCCTCAGTATTTTTAGCACTTTATTTAGGGAAACCTAAGAAAGCCACATGAGTCAGGAAAACTGCACACCAGATAATGATACTGTTTTTCCACATGATCTTTAGCTGGGATATTTAAGGAGAAGAAAGTGTTATGATTATTGCTGGTTGGTGTCCTACTGACTGTAGCATCATAGCTTTTGGGCAAGATTAGTTTCTCAGTCACAGAAGATTTCACCTAAGACATGAGGATTCCGTGAATGGAATGCCTTCCTTTCACTGTATGGGTGTGCCAGAATGTTTTTCTTTAGATATAGTCATTATTATACGTTCAAGTCAAATATGTGTCAGTCACCTTGCTAAATGTTAGAAATAACACAAAAAAGATAAAAACAGTTCTTGCTCTCTAGGAGCTCATGGTCCAGTGAAAATGCTCTCATGGAAAAGCTGTCAAGAGGGCTACTGGAGTAGATGTTTGTCCTCCTTCTCCTTACCTTCACCATGGATTCTGTATTCTATGGTTGTGTGTGCACCTTTCCTACAATGTTGTGAGAACCCTGTTTGCCAGAGGAACTAATCTGTGGTTATAGGACAAGTAAAATAGTCTAGTCTATGTTCCATAACATTGATTAGATTCTTAATTTGTCTCATTAGCCTCAGGAGACATTGGGGAGGCTCTAATTTTATATTTCCATCACTGGCATGGAAACCATATCCCCCCTTTCCCAGGGACTCTTGAAAAACGGCACTAGAAAGGGATTCAAGAAAAGAACTTAGTACTGGGACTGGGACAGAAGGTATACAGAATAGTTAAAATGGACAAAGTGAGCCTAATTCCAAAAAAAGGTTACAGATTCAGATTGGGACCAGCAACAAAGATGCCTTAATGCTGATCAGTTTGAATTTTGAATGTATGAGTATTTATACTTCCTGTTGTTGCACTGGTCCCAATGCCTAGACTGGGAATGATGGGAAGAGTTCTCACTCAATAGAGAGAAAAAGTGACTCAAGCTAATCTTTTAGTATAGAAAATGGTACAGCTACATTGTATGAGTATGACTGAAGGTGTTCTCTCATGTAAGCATTTCTCTGAGTTCTACTGAAGGAACAAGGATCTGGTAAGGAATCCCAAAGAAAGAAGCAACTGTGTTGAATGAATTTGTGTTTCCACCATACTTTAGTATTTAGGAAAAATACTGTAACTGTGTTTGGCAAGCTTCCCTTTCTCTCTCAATGGCCCCAGTAGGACATCTATTCTGCAGAAAAACAAGTCTGTGAGGGCACAGCAATTCAGACAAAGCCCAGGCTGCATTCTTCAAGGGTGATTGGTATGAAACTCTTTTCTTCCTTATAACCCTGCCCTTCAGGCCTTGATAATTTGAAAGCTGAAATAAATGGAGCTTATTCATTTAAATGCAAATTCTTTATAAAAAGAATATAAAAAACCTACAAAATGACCACAGATGTTCAAATCATTTTATAACTTAATATTAAATTAAATTCCCAATCACTCTGCAATACACAGCATTGTTTTTTCATTAAATGCAGAAGAGATTGCTTTTTAAAAGCTCCTACTTTGATTTTTTCAATAGGTTATTGCCTATATTGGTACTAGATGCATGGCAAAGGAAATATAAATAGGATGACTGAGACCAAAAGACTATATAAACATAATGAGGCAGAAGAGTCAAACTGGGAAGGTCCTAGCAATGGGCAGTAGGAGGGGACTTTAGACAAGTGGTTGAGACACAAGGGGAATTTTTCATTTAAATAAGCAGTAGGTGTCAGAGAGATCTAACCTTAAAGAGAAAATGGAGCTTAGTTTAGCAGGCAACATAAAATAGGAAGAAGGAATCTTTGTGTTCTGGGAGCAGGTAGCACAATGCCCAGAGCTAGTCCTTAAGAGAAAAAGGAGGCTACAATTAAGGATATTTTTAAAAAGGAAGGAAACTACAAATGAGACTGGGATCAGGATGAATTGGAATGGAAAAAAGGTGACAACTGATAGGCTAAAAGCAGATTATCAGTCAATCAAAAAGATATATTAGCCAATTACTGTCTGCCAGACATTGTATTAAGCACTGGGGATAGAAAGAAAAATAAAAACACAGTTCTTGTCTTCATAGAGCTTAAATCTACTGCCCCACCAGCTGCCCCTAATGTGTCTTTGGCATATTTCATTCTACATATCCAAGAAACAATCTGTAATGTCGGACCATAACTCAACTAAATGAATTAGGGCAGATTGTATAGATTTGGGACTCTACGGTATAGAAAGTATAATTAACTCCAAACTTTCTCTCTTTTCTATCTCTCTGTATCTCTATCTCTGTCTCTGTCTCTATTTCTATCTCTATCTCTCTATATAGATTTAGATAGATAAAACTCTATATAGACATAAAGATATACATATGTATACACACACACATGATAATAGTATGCCTCAATTTGCATTCAGACCCCGGAGTTCTTTCTCTGGATGTGGATAGCATTTTCCATTATGTATCTTTGGAACTGTCTTAAATCATATTGCTAAAAAAAAAAACTAAGTTAAATGACAATCAATTAATCATTACATAGTGTTACTACTACTGTGCACAATGTTCTCCTGGTTCTGCTCGCTTCACTCAGCATCAGTTCATATAAGTTTTTACAGGTTTTTCTGAAATCCATGCACTCATCATTTCTTATAGCACAATAGTATTCGATTAAATTCATATACTACAACTTGTTCAGTTATTCACTAATTGATAGGAATCCCTTTTAATTTCCAATTCGTTATGAGCACAGAAAGATCTGTTTTAAATATTTTTATACATGTATGACATTTTCCCCCTTTTCTATGATCTCTTTGGGATATAGTCCCAGTAATGGTATTACTAGATCAAAAGGTATGCACAGTTTGATTGTTCATTGGGCATATTTCCAAACTGCTCTTTAGAATGCCAAACCCTTTAATTTTAAAGTTGAGGAAATCACCACTATTCATTTGCTTCAGGATGAATTGCTCTTAACCCTCACTAATACTTACAAGTGAGGATAAGCACCTTGTCTGTTTGTTTTTTCCTTCAAAGTTAGATAAGTCATAAAAGTTGTAAACCAGGCAAGAAGTCGTTACACAAATTCAACAGTCATTTCCTATACCAGCAAATTCTGGAGATTTATGAAAAATGTCTGCCCCTTATAAATGGCCTAGTTTTGTTTTTTTAGAAGCCAAATAATCTTCTTACTTGCAACTATTAAAAACAAGAACAACATTCCTGTTATTTTAAGATAAATAATGGAAACTGTCCCCTTTCCCTCTATCCAGTGAACTATCAATTTCTACTTCAGTGCCTAAAGAGCCCTTTAATTTCAATATTTCTCTTTGATGCTATATTTCCTATGGACTTGAGCTATATTATATCACATGAATTATTATTTTTTAAAATATTCATCACATTCTCCTCCAAAATTACTAAAATTCAGTGAAAGAAGGGAAATAGTGAAAGCTGAGTAAATAACATTTGAAGATGTCCATTATAATTCAGACACCTACAGATAATTAAGAACTTTGCAGAGGTTATTGAAGGTTATAATTTAATTGAAAATGAAGAGTACTGTCACTTATAAACAAAATGAAGTATCTTGGCCAAAATGTTATTCTTTTGCAGGTAAAAGAAATCAGATACAATTAAAAGGCAGCTTGGTAGTATTTTTTATAAAATAGTTGAGGATCTATGGTTTTGTAATCCTGGAGAATTCCTGACATGGGAATGTCTTCCCTCAGTACAGATGGCATCCTATCTTAGAATTCAATCAACACGTCTTTACTGAAATCTGCTATGTATCCACTACTGTATCCATTAAATGAATCCTAATCAAAAGGATCTTACCATCTGTTGGAAAAGATAATATAAATATAGATACCACATATATGTATATGTTCAGATATATTCATATAGATACATGGGTATACATATCTAGAATAAAATAAAATAAATAAGAATAAATAAAAGAATAAAATAAAAATAAATAAAAGTTAAGACTAAGTAGCTAAAAACAAAACAGTTTAGGATAGAAGGCACTAAAAGTTAAGGGAGAGTGGTTCAGGAAAGGGTTTATGTAGAAAACTGAACCTGAATTGTACCTTGAAAGAAGAGAGGGAAAGAATGCCTTCCAGATACAGGAGTGGTAACAGATTTAAGGGGACAGTGCAAAGTCAGAGATGAGAGTTCAAATTTAGCATGTGAGGAACATGAAGTATAAAGTTAAACTAATGGACCAGATAGTGCTGGAAGGCAAATTATGAACAATGAGGCTGGAATGATGGATAGGTGAGATTGTAAAAGGCTTTAAAAATGAATAAAGAAGTGTATGTGTGTGCATGTGTGCGTGTGTGTGTGTGTATTAGTGTTATCCTAGAGGCAAGAGGGCATAGGATTGAGCAGAGGAATGACTAAGTCAGATGGGCACTTAAGGGAAAAAACATTTTGTCAGTAGTATGTAGACTGGACTCTATAAATGCACTGAAATAGAGAGATGATACTCAAGTCAGGGAGACCAATTAGGAGGTATTGCAGGAGTCGATATCAAAGGTCACAAAATCTTGAGACATGGTAACTTTGTGAAGAAAGAAAAGGAGTGAGATACAAATCATATAGTAGTTTTAGAAACAACAAGATTTGTCAACTGATCTCATATATGTAGTAAGACAAATTGAGAAATGGAAGATAATGAGGAGGTTGGAAGAACCATGGTACCTTGAACTAATGGGGTTTGTAAGAAGAACAGATTTGGGGAAAATATAATTACTTCTACCTGAGATGTGTTGAATATGAGATGTGTTCAAGATATCCAGTTTGAAATGTCCAATAATAAATTGGTGATATAAGACTAATACTCAAGGGAAAGATGGATATCATATATATGTATCTATCTGTAAATTATGTGCTTAAATATGATGTTAAATTCATAAAAGGTGATGGAGTTACCAAGGAAAAAAGAGTGTGGAGGGATAGAAGAAAAGAAAGTCCAAGAAAAAAAATTAAGAAGTACACTCACAGGGTACTTTTGCTTGAATAAAAAGCAAGCAAAAGAAAACTGAGAAAAAATACTCAGAAAAGGGGGACTTAAACTAGCTGACAACAGGAGAAAACAAAGAGAGAGAATGTCCAGTAGGATAGGTGGGTCAAAAATGTCCAATGTTCTAAGGAGTTCTAGAAAGATAAGAACTGAGGACAGATGATTAGATTTAGCAATTATAAGACAGTTGCTAAATTTGGAGAGAAACATTTCAATTAACCATGGATTAGTTAACCATAAGATTACAAAGGGATAGACAGTGAGAGAAGAGAAAAACATGAGTTCAGTGCAATCATCTAGTAAGCATTTATTAAACTTATGTGGCAGCATGGTGCTAAATACCCGTAATATAAAAAGAGACAAAGGACAATCCCTCTACTAACAGTTTTTACAGTCTAATGGAGGAAGCAACCAGCAAATATATACAGGATGAACAGGAAATAATTAGCAGAGGGAATGAAGTAGAATGAAAGGAGATTGGGAAAGAGATCCTATAGAAGATGGAATTTTAGCTGAGAGTTAAAGGAAACCAGGTTATCTAGTAGATGGAGATGAGGAGGGAGAGCATTCTAGGCAACCAGAGAAAATGGCTGGAATCAGGGGATGAAGTGTCTTGTTCTTGGAAGAGCAAGGACACAATGTAGTTCAATCAGAGAGTATCTGGTGGGGAGGAATGTGTAAACATACTGGAAAAGTAGGAAGAAGCTAGATTATGAAGGGCTTAAATGCCAGAGAATTTTGTATTTGATTCTGAAGGTGACAGGGACACATTGGAGTTATTGAGTGGGGAAATGATAAGGTCAGACTATGCTTAACAAAAAAACACTTTGGTGGCTAGATGGAAGATGGATTGGAGAGACTTAAGTTAGACAGACAGACCTACTAGCAGGCTATTATAATAGTCTGAATGTAAGTCTTAATGGTCCTGGATGAATTCCATGAAATAATGAAAAATGATATGAGCAGAATCAGGAGAGTGTTCTCAAGAACAACAATATGTTTTTGGTTGTTTTTTCTGTTTGTTTTTTAAGAATAACTTTCAGGGGCGGCTAGGTGGCACAGTGAATAGAGCACTGGCCCTAGAGTCAGGAGGACCTGAGTTCAAATGCACTTACTAGCTGTGTGACATCGGGCAAGTCATTTAACCCCAATTACCTTCCAAAAACAAAACAAAAAACAACTTTCAGATTTCCGGTGGCAAGATGCTGAAGTGAGGAAGGAATCTCTGAAGCCATCCCCTTTACCCTCTAAACAAACAAAAAAAAAAACCCACGAAAACACCTCAAAATTGATCTAGGAGCAGGGAAGCAACTTACCAGCACAGCAGGAAAGGTCTCTCTCCCTGGTGAGAGGGGAGGAAGATCTAAGAATAGCCCCAGCAGCCTGCCTCATAGCAGGGTGCCTGTAGCAAGGCTCCAAGCCTAAGGCAGTCCACCAGTGAAGCCCTGGCAACCTCCTGCAAACCAGCAACCCCCTAGGCAAGTAGTCAGTCTATGCATCACAGCAAGACCCCACCTCAGTAACCCCACCCCTAGCACATGCCATGGACTAGGGCTAACCCCACTGCTGACTAGTAGTGAAGCCCCACCCTAGGACTGGTCAACTGTGAGCCAGCTTCCTGGGGCCTACCCCCTCAGACAATTCAGTAACAAAATCACTCCTCCAGGGCCTGCTAGCAGAAGAGTCTCTGTTTCCATAGCAACCCTGCAGCTAAGTCCTACCCCTAGCGCAGACCACTAACAAGATCCCTCCTCCAGGGCAAGCTATCAGAAAGATTCTGTTACCACAGCAATCAGTAGAAAGGCCCCCACCTCTGGAGCAGGCTAAGAACTAAACCCCATAACTGGTGGGAGGCCAACAGGGAAGCCCAGCAAAAGCCAGCAGTAAGACCCAGAGCCCCAGCACAAAAAGCTTGGGACAGTGCAGGGCCAGAGCCTAACTCTCATGCTAAAGTACCAAGCCACAAAAGAAGGCTGGAAAAATGAGCAAAAATAAAATAAAATAAAATAAAATAAAATAAAATAAAATTTGCTTCACTATAGAGACTTACTATGATGATAGGGAACAGGATAAGGAGGATAAAGGAACAAAGAAAAATGTGATTTGGGAGGCAAAGCCAAAATGGTAGAATAAAGGGAGGGACTCACCCAAGATCTCTCCCCAACCCTTCCAAATACCTTAAAAAATGACTCTACAGTGAATAGAGCTCTGACCCTGAAGTCAGGAGGACCTGAATTCAAATCCAGCCTCAGACACATAACACAAAAAATAAGCTGTGTGACCTTGGACAAGTCACAACCGCAACTGCTCTGCATTCCCCATTCTAAAAAGTAAAAAAACAAAAAACAAAAACAATACTCTAAACAAATTCTAGAACAGCAGAACCCACAAAAAAAAACAGAACAAAACTATTTTCTAGCCCAAGATAATTAGAAGGTTAGCAGGAAAAGTCTGTTGTACCAATGGGAGAAAAGAGTGCAGTCCAGTGCAGACCACACCAGCACAGACCACCCCCCAGCATACCAGGAGCAGGCCTTAGGGTGATCAAATCAGCGGAAGCAGTGACAATGTCCAGACCTCTGAGGTCACAGACAGTAAGGGGATCTAACAATGAGTCAGAAGGAGATTTATAGGGGTGCCTTTGTTGACATCAGCGACACAGCCTAGTATGGTATTGCCTCTCTTTGGATCTGGGTCACAGTCCTGGATATTAGTCCCAGTGGGAGTAGGAGCACTGGCACAGCTGAATTTGTAGATGCAGAAGAGCTGGGACCCTGGTTACAGTTCCAGGCTGAAAATAGTGCCCACAAGCTAGTGCACAGAACAGGATAGTAGTAAACATACTCCTCTCTAAATCATGAACTCTTGGAAGAACTGAATTACCAGAATTACCTCTGAAAGTAGCTACATAAAAAACCTGAAGCTTGGGGCAGTGACCAAATGGGCTAGAAAAGTGAGCAAACAACAGAAAAAAAAATCTGACCATAAAAATTTACTGTGGAGACAAGGAAGATCAAAACACACACTCAGAAGAAGACAACAAAATTAAAATTCCTGCATCAAAAGTCTCTAAGAAAAATATGAAAAGCTCAAAAAGGATTTTAAAAATCAGTAAGAGAGTTAGAAGAAAAATTGGGAAGAGAAATGAGAATGAAGCAAGAAAATCATGAAAAAAAGAGTTTGGTAAAGGAGACACAAAAAAAAACACCTTAAAAAACAGAACAGACCAAATGGTATAAAAGAGGCACAAAAATCTAATGAAGAGAAGAATGCCTTGAAAAGCAAAATTCTCCAAATGGAAAAAGTTATACAAAAATTCACTGAAGTGAAGAACTCATTAAAAAGTTGAATTGACAATGGAAATGGAGGCACAAAAGCTCACTAAAGAAAATAATGACTTAAAAGTTAAAATTGGGTAAGGGGCAGGTAATGATTTTGTGAGAAATCAAGAAACAATCAAACAAAATCCACAGAATGAAGAAATAGGAAAAAGTGTGAGATATCTCATTGTAGAAACAATTGACTTGGAAAATAGATTCAGGAGAGATAATTTAGAAAGTATTGGGCTACCTCTGACTGATGATCAGGAAAAGAACTTAGACATCATAATTCAAGAAATTATCAAAGAAAACTGTCTTGAAAAGTAAGAATAAGAGGGTAAAATAGAAATTAAAACAATCCACCCACCCATCACCTCCCGAAAGAGATCCCCAAATGAAAACTCCCAGGAATATTGTAGTCAAATTGCAGATCTCCCAGATCAAGGAGAAAATATTGGAAGCAGTGAAAAGGAAAAAAAATTCAAATATCATGGGATGGCAGTTAGGATAATACAAGATTTATCTGCTTCTAACATAAAAGATTAGAGGATATGGAATATGATAATCCAGAGAGCAAAAGAGCTAGGATTAAAATCAAGAATCAACTGCCCTGAAAAATTAAGTACAATCCTTCAGAATAAAAATGGATATTCAACAACATAGAGGACTTTCAAGCATTCTTGATGAAAAGACCAGTTGTAAAGAAAATTTGACTTTCAAAAAGAAGATACAGAAGAAGTATAAAATCACTGGCATACTTGTGCCAGAGTATCTGAAATGAAGTGATTCAAAACTTGTGGAACCTGTTCCCATCACAGAACCCTGGTCCTGTAACCCACCAACTAATGACCTCCCCCCAAAGACTCTGTTGTTTCCACAGAACTTCAGGACACCTGTACCCTTAGTGTTGTGGGATTGGTGGGCTCGTCATAGGAAAGCTCTCTGACCCTGGAAATGATTGTTATCCACCTTCCCCAATCCCTTCCCACTTGTGTTTTATGTTTATAATCTCTGTCTTCACTTCAGTGAGGTGGAATTCTATCAGAAGAATTATTTGCAAATCTGTTCCTCATAATCGATCTAATTGATTAAAAATCTATCTGATTTCTGGAACTTTGTCTCTGGCATGCTGTTTCATTATTTTCAGATTAGAGATTGGTTCAGGAAAATCCTATTAATACCTGTGCAACCTATGTCAAATTACTTGCCTTTTCAGTGACAAGGGGATGTGAGGGAAGAAGAGAATGAACAACTCAAAATTTGAAAAAAAAGATGTTAAAATTGTTTTTACATGTAATTCTGAAAAATAAAATATTAAATAAGATTTTTTAAAATGTAATTTGATCTAAGGCCCAAAAAGAATTCCTGGAAGAGCTTAAAAATGATTTTTAAAAAAGCAAATTAGAGAAATAGAAGAAAAATTGGGAAAAGAAAGGAGAGTAATGCCAGAGATTCATGAAAAAAAAGAAAAGTAAAGAAAACCAACAGTAAATACCAGCCGAAAAGACATAGAAAAATTTACCAAGGAAAACAACTCCCTGAAAAATAGAATTGACTCATTGGAAAAGTACAAAAGCTCACTGAAGAAAATAATTTATTTTTCTTTTTAATTAATTAATTTACTTTTGGTTTACAACATTCAGTTCCACAGTCCCTTGAGTTGTGAATTTTCTCCCACTTCTTCTGCTTTCCCATCCCCCACCCCCATGACAGCATACAATCAAATATAGGATCTACACATACCTACACATTAAACATTAGTCAAATTGTAAAGAAGGATTATAATCAATGGAGTGAACCATGAGAAAGAAGGGACAAAACAAAACACAAAAGAGAGAGAACAAGTAGTTTGCTTCATTCTGCATGCAGATTCTGTAGTTCTTTATCTGGATGTGGATGTCCCTTTCCATCATCAGTCTTTTGGAGTTGTCTTCTAACCTCGCATTCCTGAGAGGAGCACAGTTTATCAAAGTTAGTCATCACACATAGGATGTGTCTGTAATTGTGTACAAAGTTCTCCTGCTTCTGTTAGCCTTACTCAGCATCAGTTTATATAAGTCTCTCCAGGTTATTTTGAAGTCTGTCTGTTCCTCATTTCTTATAAAACAATAGAAAGAAAATAATTTCTTAAAAAATATAATTGACCAGGTGAAAACTAATGATTCTTTCGAGATTTCAAGATACAATAAAGCTAATATAAAAAGTAAAATAAAATAGAAGGAAAAGTGAAATTTCTCATTGGAAAAACAGTTGACCTAGAAAGTAGATACAGGGTAGATAATATAAGAAATATGGAATTACCTGAAAGTCATGACAAAAAACAAAGCAGAACAAAATCAAACAAGAAAAAAAAAAGAGGACAACAACTTTTAAGAAATTCCCACAGAAAACTGCCCTGATATATTAGAACCAGAGGGCAAAACACAAATTGAGAGAATCCACCAATTACTGCTTGGAAGAGATCCCAAAATGAAAACTCCCCGGAACAGCATACCAAATTTCAGGAGTCACAGATCAGGAGAAAATATTGCAAACAGTCAAAAAGAAACAAGTTAAATATCATGAAGCTACAGTGAAGATTGCACAGTATTCAACAGCTTTCACATTAAAGAAACAGAGGGTTTGGAATGTGATATACTGGAAGTTAGAATTTAAGAATCAACTACCCAGCAAAATTAATTATGATTTTTCAGAGGGAAAATGGATATTTAACAAAACTGAGGAATTTCAAGCATTTCTAATTAAAAGGCCACAGTTGAATTAAAAAAAATTACCTCCAAATACAAGACTCAAGAGAAACAAAAAAAAAAATGATACAAAATAAACGAGAAAAGAAAATGAGGGCTTCAATAAGGTTAATCTGTTTATATTTCTATACGACCAGATAATAATTAGAATGCTTAACAACTTTTTTACTATAAGAGTAATTATAAGGTACATATGTAGACAGAAGATATGGATATAAGGTAGTTCTGATGTGATAACCCCCAAAACAAAATAAAAGGATGAGAAAGAAAATTGCACTGGAAGGAGTGGGGAGTTTCAATGGGGATAAATTAACCTACATAAAAGGCGGGAAAGATGGAAGGGAAGATGGGGAATGGCAAGCAAAGTTTAAACCTTACTCTCATCAAAACTGACACAGTGAGGGAATAATTCACACTCAGTTGGATTTAGAAATGTATCATACACTATAGAAGGGTAAGGAGGGGACTGATCAAAGGAGGATATATTTGGAGAACCAGTGATCAAAAGTAAAACACTTGTGAGGAGGGTGTCAGGGGAAAGAGAGAGGAGGTGGATAAACAAACAAAAAATAGAACTGTGAATGATTTAGCTATTCTCAGATATCCAGTAATCCTAGGCAATCCCAAAGGACTAATGATGAAGCCTACTATCAACCTCCAGAGAAACAACTGATATTGATTGAATACAGACTGAAGCATGCTATTTCTCACTTTAATTCTTTTCTTTTATTTGAGTCTTCTTGTAAAAAATGACTAATATGGAAATGTTTTACACAATTGCATCTGTACAACCTGTATCTGATTGTTTACCATCTCAAGGAGGGGAGATTGGATGGAGGGACAGAGGGAGGGAGAAAGGTAGGGAGCAAGCAATACAATTTGGAACTCAAATCTTCAAGTAAAAAGGTTTTTAATAACTGGGGAAAAAAACAAACTTTGAGTGACTAAGTCATTTTGACTATTATAGAAATCCAAATATATTACAAAGGACATATGAAGGAAGATGCTATGTTTTTCCAGAGAAAGAACTGATAAGTATAAATATGTGTAGAATGGTTTTCCATATATAGTGTATGTGTATATATACACACACACACACACACACACAAATACAAATGTGTGTTTACATTTGTATGTATACACACATTTATGTCCAATGTTAACCATTTCTAGGACAGAGATGGAAAAAAGGAAAAAATAAAGTTATGTATTTTTATTATATTTAAAAAGAATAGCAAGTTATTCATAAGAGGTTTGTGGTTTCATGGACTTGCGTCTTTCTTCCCTTGGCCCCCCCACCCATTCTACTATATTATAGAAATGCTTATTTTATTTCTGAAGTTTGGAATAATTTTTTTTAAGATCAAAGGCCATATTTGAAGCTATTATTTTAATGCCCCTACAGAATAATTTGTAAATCACATTTTTGTAAGCTTATATCACTTGAAGAGTAATAATGCAATAATTAACTATTATATATAGTTGAAAATAAAAATCTATGCCAAACAGTAAATTAAAAAAATATTTCTTATAATTTTACTTTAAGCATGACATGAATGCATAGCTGTGATATTAACAAGGGCAAAATATTTTTTAAAATCTTATTTAGGATCATAGATTTATAACTGGAAAGGACATTAGAAATAATTCGATAGTTCAGAAAATGGCACCCAGTAAGGTTGTGACTGGCCGGAGATCACATGTATTTAGAAGTGTGAAACACGTGAATCCAAGTCCACAATCTGCCTGTTACACTACGGTGACTATATCTAGTTGTGGAGACGGTCAGATGGTTAGATAGTATTAGGTTCATCTATGTAAAAACAATCTAATTAGACCTAAAACTTGTACATAATAAAATAGTATCATTTTAAATTTTAAAAAAGGTACAGAATTTTGATATTCATAGCTTGCATTTCTACATATCAACAATACATATACTAGTTTGTATTATTTGATATATTGAAAAAATGCAAACTAATATATATGCATGGGTAACATAAACAAATCTAAAGTATTATTTAATTAGTCCTGGAATTATTGAAGTATTAGGGTTTTGTATGAATAATAATTAACACTTGCAGAACACTTTAAGGTTGCTACAATTTTTTTTGCTTTTCCACAATGTCTTTGTAAGATAGATCATTCTTCATTTTGCTAATTAGTAAACTGAGGAATAGGGAAACTTTGTGCCTTGCTTATATTTAAATAGTTATCAAATTGCAGAACTGGGGCATAAACTGAAACTTCATGATTAAAAAAATCCAATATTCTTTCTAGTCTACCATGATGCCTCTGAACCACGAAAGTCACCTTCTGTCTACAAATTTGAATAGTCAGTTTATAAGTAATAGTACCTACTATGTGCCAGGCACTGTGCTAAATACCAAGGGGAAATAAAAAAGACAATGCCTGGTCTCAAGGTGCCGTATACACAATGAGGGATAGACACACCATGAAAACAAATATATGGAAATGACATATATACAGGATAAGTTAGAACTCATCAAGAGAGGTGGATGCTAGCACTCAGAAATAAGAGGAAAGTCTTCCTTTGGCTTTAGGCTCCCCTTTAGTCAGTAGAGACTCTAGGAGGACTTGAATAACACCAGGACGAATAACTCCATCTCATCAGGCCTCTGTTTCCTCTTTTGTAAAGTAAGTAGTACCAGATGATTTCTGGTGTCCCTGTAGTAGTAATTGATTATCCTATGATAGTACTAATGTATATTAACTACAAAAACAGCACACAAATATAAAATGAATCTTCTAGTTGCTAAGTTTGAAACAAGTAAATTCATTTAAGACTATATCTATAGCCAGGATGGGGGAACTCCCAGTAACGGCTTATCTAATCTTCTTGCTAACCCTAAAAATATTACTAAAGAGCAACACCCTAGTGGAATGGCTAGTACTCTGGACTGGACATGGAAACAACTGAATTAAAAACCCTAACTCTGACCCTCATCAGCTCTGGCACCTCAGTCCAAACACTTAACCTCACTGATCCTCAGTTTCCTCATCTAAAAAATGGGGCTGTTGCTACCTGTCATGTGAATCTTTCTAGGGTTGTTTTGGGGGAAACAAATGATACATAACTCATAAAAAGTATTCTTCAAACTTTAAAATACTATATAATGCCAGTTATGATTACAAGGCTACTTTATAAGAATTTTTTTCATTGCTTTTCAGCAAACTAAAGTGATATACAGATGACAGCAAATGCTTTATAGTTGAATTTGTGAGTGCTACAAGATGAATAATGTTTGAACTTGAGCATTGCCTTGTATTACCTGCATTCTTTAATGTCAGAAGTTAAGATTTTGCGCTGGTTTCTTCAGTTTGTCTATATTTATTTTATGAATTAAAAGGGATGTTAATCTATACTCTGGTTATTAGACATCACATTAGATGAAATGGAAATTTTAAAAAATAATAGTTTGGTCAAATATAATAATTTACCCTGATTATATAAAAATGATGAAAGCAAAATTACCTCTATATTAAGAGTGACAATTATGGGGTATTATTCTGAAAGATAAAGTCTATACATAAGAATACTTTAAGTCTGATATTATTATATTATGAATATGATTTACTTTAGTCTTATTCTGGCAATTATAAGCACACACTATTTCCATTTGGCATAGTTCTGTACCATAAGAGTAAACGGTTTAAGTAGCAATATTAATGGAATTTAAGTTTGTGCCCTGAAAATGGGCTATTGACAGATAAATGTACTGTTAAATGTAATGGTTTATCTTTATTTTAAACCAATATTGAAGCCCACACACATATTTCATCAACATTGGAACTATCAAATACCTTTTAAAATGTGAAATGTGATTTTAAAGCTGATTGATTTCACTAGTGCTGCATGAGTTGGTACCATTGAGTCATACGGCACTAAGCCTTCTGAGTCACTCTAGGCTAAATGGGAATTTAGAAGGAATCTTTACTTCCAAATCCCTTTTTGTGGTTGGATGCAATTTGTAAATCCTTATTGCTTGGTGGAAAGGATAACGACATTAGCATGCATTTTTTTAAAGCATAGTTGGTTTTGAGAAAGAAATGAGAAAAGGGGATAAATTAATAGAAAATTGTAGTATGCTGACAGCCCACTTAATTCAACCCTTTCCAGAAACAGAGAATCAATTTATTTTTTAAAAAGTCTTTGAATACCTAGACTTTGGTTCCCAAACTAAATGAGAAAATATTTGTAAAATACTTAGAAAATCTTGAAACTCTCTATGTGCTTGTTATTATTATCATTATAAATGATTACAAAGATAAACAGTTTTCTCCATTCAAAGCATTATTTGAAAGAAACTAATGCTTCTGACTTGGCAGAATTTTACATCATATGTTAACTGTAGTATCACCCAAGAATCTACTTAAGAACCTAGGACTTCCTCAGTCTGGACCATCTCTCTACCATTCTGGTCTTTTTCTCCCATTAGTGAATTGTTACTGGGGCTTCCTTTTTGGGGACTGGAATAGGACGGTCAACCTTCATTCCTCTCCTGTTTGTTCTCCTAACTTTCCATGCTTCAATACCATATCCTCATGCAGGTACCTTCACCCTCTCCCTTTTATTCTGGACACTATGCTAAGCACCAAGGATATAAAGATAAAATTCACATTCTAATGGATATAAAGGATGTGTATACATTTAAATATATAAAAAAAAGGCAAAAACTCTAAAGTTAGTGGAGGGGTGGGGAACATCAATGACAACTTCAAGGTAGAAAATATAAAGTATTCGTTGAAACACTGACAAGGATTGTGATGGGTGGGGAAAAAGAGAAAGTGAATCACAGGCATGAAGAAGGCTTGTGCAATAAAATAGAGGGAGAAAATTTAAGTATTGAGACTGGAGATGAGGTATTTCTCCATTTTGGCTGCAAGACAAGTTTTAAGGTGTGTGTGAGGGTTAATATAGAAATAGTCTGGAAAGATAGGTAGAATCTAGATGATAAAGGGTGTTAAAGGTGAGGCCAATTGCATATTATTGTATGGACAATTGGGAGCTTTGGAGAGTTTTTGATTAGGGGAATGCCATGGTCATACCTATGTCTCAAGAAGATTTTTTCTATAATTCTGTGGAAAATGGAATGGTGAAAAGAGGGACTGGATTAATGAGAATTATAATTTCATAGATTTAGACAATAAGGAAATCACTGAGGCCAATGATTTTAATTCCCTAATTGTACTGATAAGAAACTATCTGAGAAAGATTAAGATACCATCCCAAGGTAAAATAGTTTGTAAGGAAGTATCTATATAGTTTGTAAGGAAGTATCTAAGGCAGTGGTTCTCAACCTGTGGGTTATATTCAACTTGTAACAATGAAAATACATCCTGCATATCAGATATTTACATTACAATTCATAACAGTAGCAAAAATACAGTTATGAAGTAGCAACGAAAATAATTTTATGGTTCGGAGTCACCACAACATGAGGAACTGTATTAAAGGGTTCTGGCATTAGGAAGGTTGAGAATCACTGGTCTAAAGCAATATTTAAACCCAGATTTACCTGACACAAAGTACAGTGCCCAATCCATGTCACCAAAAGTTAGAAACCTGTTTTAGTAGTCCAGGGGAAAAGGAATGACTATCCGAACTAAGACAGTGGTTAAGTGAATGAATGAAGAGGACATTTGGGATGATTTGGAGGTAAAATTGATAAGACTTAGCAACAGAATGGATATAATGAGGAAGGAGAGTGATGTTTAAGAGGAGAGATTTGATCATGACTGATTTTACAAAGGAATTCTAGATCATCAAACTCTTCTTCAAAAATTTCTGTTTTCACAATTTGAGTATTTTGATGGTTTATAGTGAAACATAGAAAAGTAATTTATGTTCTCTATTGAACTTTGGGTAAATGAATTCTGTTTTTGCTCAATTCTTCTTTATCTCATCTGTTTCATTGATCTATTTTTATATTTCTGAAGCCAAAGTTTTGATGATTTTTGCTTTCTAACATAATTTGATGTCTAAAAGTGCTATTCTCTTTTCAGTTCTATTTTTATTTTCATTTTTTCCCTAGAGAGTCTAAACCATTTTAATCTCCTCCAAACAAACTTTTTATTATTCTGTTTGGTTCTACAAATTATCTTCTTAGTATATAGGACTAAATATTTAAATTCATGTAGGACTAAATATTTAAATTCATCTAGGTTGTTGCATAATTTTTATCAACGAGCTAATACATTTTTATCAATAGCTCATCAATGAGCAATTGATATTCCTCTATTTATTAAAGTAGTTCATTATTCCTTTAAAGTTTTATTAATTGTTCTCTTTACATTTACTACTGTCTCACTATTACGGACTTGCTCATCATTTTCACTGACCATTTCTTGATCTTTTCTTCTTTTCTAGTGCATTAACACCGAAAGTAGGTTTCTGAATTAGTTTTAGAAGTAAATCTCTTAGATGGTAAACTCATCAGTTCCCTTGGGTTCAACTATCATCTCTATGCAGATAATTACCAAATCTACATGAATGGTCCCCAAGTCTCTCCTGAACACCAGGCACACATATCAAATTGTTTGATTAGACTCTATCCCTCAGTTTCCCGTATGCATGTCAAACTGAACTATTGTGAAATTAAATATATTATCGTACTCCTTTAATCTACTCTTCTTAATGTATTGATTTCTTACCACTTTTCTATCACTCACCAAGATTTACAACATTGTAATTATCTTTTTCCATTTTTATTGACACCCTATATCTAATCAGCTGCCTAGTCTTTTTGATTATAACACATGTAAAATGTGTTGCAAAACTCACTATATAAATATTGTTATTATTACTTTCATAATAATGTCCTGTACACCTTTCTTTCTCCCTCTATTCTCATAGTCATTCTTATTCAGGCCCTTATCTCTTCTCTTTTTTTTTTCTGCTTTTAGGAGGGGCAATTGGTGTTAAGCTACTTGCCCAAAGTCACATGGCTAGTAAATTTGTCTACTACTACTACAACTACTACAAGTATCTGAGGTCAAATTTGAACTCAGGTCCTCCTGACTCCAGGGCTGGTGCTCTATTCACTGTGCCACCTAGCCACCCTGCTTATCTCCTCTTTTGTGCACTATTATAATAATCTAATTGGTATCCCTGCTTCCAGCTCCTCCAGATCTAATCTGTTCTCTGTACTTGATAAACTGATTTTCTAAAACTAAGCTTTGTACCAGCATAGTCCTTTCTTCAAGAATGTTCAGAGGTTCCTTATTGCCTCAAGGATAAATGGCAAACTCCTCTTTGACATCCAAAACCCTTCACAACCTGGCTCCAATATCATCTTTTCAGGCAGATATGGCTCATTTGTACATAGTTGTTGCTTGCTTGCTTTCTCAAGATTGTTATCTCCTTGAGACCAGGGACTAGATTTTACCTTTTTTATGCAATGCCAGTTCTTAGTACAATTCCTGTCATGTAGTAAGCACTTAATGTATATTTATTGACTGACTTCACATTATAGACAAAATTACCTACTTTAGGCCTGCCACATAAAACTTGAATTTCCTAATTTTATACCTTTGTGCAAGTTGTTCTCAAACTTGGATCGTTCTCTCTTCTCACCTCTTCTGAACTACTAATGCCCTTAAGATTCACTTAAAGCACCATTTCCCATATGAGATCTTTTGTGGATCCCTTCAATAACCTCTTTTTTCCCTCACAAAAAATAGTTTTTGGTTATTTTGTTTTTATTGATCTACATTTTCCTTGCTTTCTTCCAGTAGAAGGTAGACTTCTTCAATGTTGGGACTGATTTATCTTATTGTTCATTCAAATAATGTAAAAGCAAACATGGAAATGTTAGTGTACATTCATACTCAAGTATTTATATCAGATTTATATCTGCACATATTAGATTTCTATTTAATTTTGCTGTCTACTCCTTTCACTCCATTTATATAGTCTCATTTTCATCTAACAAAATTTACATAATAACTATTTTATGATTTAAGGGAATATTGTAAAGGAAAGGAGTAGAGTATGTTATTTGATGAAATTAATTAGGCCTGCCTCTGATTTATACTAGCAGTGTGACCTTCTTCCTCAGTACCCTAGGCAACTCTCTAAAAGCATAAAGAAATGAGTGTATTATCTGCATCTGTGGAGGGAATTTCTACACTAGAATTACCTCATGCTGATGAAATCACAAATCTAGGTTTTAAAGAAATGGGAGCACAGAAGACCTTGACAACAAGGAGTTGCAAAAACATGTTTTCAAAAGTTGATTTAAAGTATACTATATTTTTGGGATTTAAAGTCCAGTCAATTTAAAATGAACATGATTAAATATAGTTCCATCAGTGATAACAGGCAGTGATGAAGAATTCAATTATTTGCGTAATGAAAGAAGTCCTTTTTTCTGGGGGAAGGAGGGAAGAAGCTTTCTTCTTAACTTAAAAAGTATTATTAAAAATCTGGGTTCATTGTGCCCTTCCCCAAATTCTTACTTTTGTCCATCCTGTGCGGTGCTACTCTCCTAAGTCCTTTTCAGGAATCACCTCCAAGAAACCCTCTCTGATCCTTTTAGTTTTAAGTAATTTTCCCCTCCTTTGATCTATTATAATATATTGTAATTCTGTTCTCTACTTACAGGAATAGGGACTAGGAACTGGGTCTGTGATGTCATTGTTTTAGGGAACTCCTAATTGAGAGAACTCCCTCTACAAATTTATGCCAGTACTGTACTACTTATATTCTTAGAGAGTGATCTACACCATTGAAAGGTTAAGTGACTCACTCACTACTACATAGTTAGTAGGTGTTTGATAGAGGACTTAAACCCAGGTTTTGCTGGTTCCAAGGCTCCTTCTTTATTCACTACTCCTCCCGTCTTCTGGTATTGACATTTCTGATTTGTTTTGTATTTATTTGTACACTTGTTTTATTTGGTATTCATTAAAAAAGAGTAGATAATAACTTTATTGAGGATAAGTACAATGATTTGGTCATCTTTGGATTATCCAGAGACTAGCACATTGCATTACATGTAATTGGCATTTAACAACAAGTTTAATTGAACTGACCAAAATCTGAAATTCAGTGGGACGTATTACATAGTGCTCTCTCTGTCTCCCTCCTCTTTTTCTCTCTCCTCTCTCTGACTCTCTCTCTGCCTCTCTCACTTTTACTTTCTCTTTCTCTCTCCTCTCTCTCTCTCTTTCTCTCTCTCTCTCTCTCTCTCTCTCTCACACACACACACACACACACACACACAGGAAGCATGCATGCTATAATTTCTACTAAGACAACATCTTTGAGGCTAAATATTACTTGTTTGGGCATGAAGCCCAACCACTAATAGACACTAATGGCTAGGAAGCTTACAATTGACTCTAGTTCTGAACACTTCTTATAATAATCTGCTATAGGCAGTGGTGCAGAAGATGATTATTTGTAAGTTCGGAGAGGCACAGAGGGAGTAAAAAGAACCTTAAGCTCTCAATCAAGGAAAAATTGAGCCTTACCATTGTTTGATGAATCAGACCTTGTTAACTACACCTTGTGCTTTAAACACCTCCAGGCCTGTGATTGCAAAAACTGATCACATTCATGGTGTCTTTTCCAGGCCCTGGTTCTGTTCACATAAGCAAAATCTCCTGGGAGGATGGGAGTATTATAAGAAAACTGATCACCTTATCTTAATGGGAATAATGGAGTGAATGTCACAATTACTATGTGCCAGGCACTGTGCTGAATTTTACAAAAACTATCCCGTTTGATCTTCACCCTGTGAGGTAGGTGCTATTATTATTTTTTTAAAATGAAAATGGAAACAAATAGAGGTTAGGTGACTTGCCCAAAGTCACACAGCTAGTAAATAAATGCCTGAGGCTAAATTTCAACTCAGGTCTTCCTGACTCCAGCCTCAGTGGTCTCTATTCTTTGTGTCACTTAGCTACAAAATGTGTTAATATTCTTGTCTTTTCATAACACTTAAGCATTTGTCATTTTCTTTGTTGTCAACTTTGCCATTCTGAGTAGTCTGTGATAGAACCTCAGAGGTGTTTAATTTTCATTTCTCTAATTATTAATTATTTGGAGCATTTTAAAAAACTATGGCTCTTCATAGCTTAGATTTCTTCCACTGAAACTTCTCATTCACGTCCTTCTAGCATTTATCATTTGAATCAGTTCCCTACATTTCTTAAAAATATGACCTTTATTAATTAAACTTGCTGCCAAGATCTCTTTTCCTAGTTTACTGTTTCCAGCTTAATCTTTTTTTATTTTCTTTTTTTATTTATAATTAATTAGTTTATTTATTTTCTTGTTTACCTCATTCATTGCCATGATGTTTTGAGTTACAAATTTTCTCCCCATCTTTCCCCTACCCACAACCCCAAAACAGTGATACCATTGTAAAGCCCCTCCCCCAATCTGCACTCTTTTATGTCCTCCTCCAACACCCCTCTAACTTTCTGGTAGGGCAGGATGGGTCTCCCTAACCTTTCCATCTTAATATTAACTGCATTCAATCTATAGTCTCATTTTTAACTTAATTTTATTTTTTCCAATTTGGTAAATCCTTTCCTCCTTCTCACCTTCCATGATCAACAAAATAAATTCACACATTGAATACACACACACACACAAATATACATATATACACACATCACATTTTCCCCTATTGGACATAGACACACACATGGGTACATGCACATACACACACACACACACACACACACACATATATATACCTACAAATACATATGCATATGTAATATATATTATATATATACATATATATTCTTGATTTTGCATAAAATATCATTCCTCAGAATTTTCTTTTGGGTAGTTTGATTTTTATTTTGTTTCGTTTTCCTCAGAAGATGACTGTTGGACATTTTCTATTTTTACTTTGCCCTAAAAACTATGAGTAATTGTCCTTTATAATTTCATGAAACATGATATCCAGGTTGGCTTTTGCTTTGTTTTTTGGGCCATGGTTTTCAAGAAGCCAACTGATCCTTAAATTAGTATCTTTTGTCTGCTTTCCAAGACAGTTATTTTTGATATGAGATACTTAATATTTTCTTCTATTTCTTTTTCAGTCTTTTGCCTTTCTTTTAATATTTCCTAGTGTCTCATGGAGTCATGAACTTCTATTTGATACATTCTAACTGTGATTCTGATGATAAACAGTTAATTCTCTATTTTTCCCCATGGTTCTCATTTTTTTTCATATTTTCCCCCTATCAGTGTCATTTCCTTTCAAATTGTTTCCTCAATCACTCTCATTTCACTTAGAAAATATATCTCTGTCTATCTCTTGCTTCATCTATTCAAGAAATTCTAGTTAAACTTGTTCCTAAGCTGTGTTCATCTTTAAGTTTTAGATTCTAAATATCCTGAAGTCATTCTCTTCTTCTGGTTTTATATCTTAAACATTCCTGTCAACCAAAATAAGTCTTTATTGTAAGTCTATTTTAATTTTTTTTCCTCACTCTTCTAGTGTTACTTCCTGACATGGCTTTGTGATAGGGACAGTTTCTGCATACCTCTCTAGAGAATGTTGGGGTCTTATTTGGTTGGGTCCTCTTGTGTCTTGCTTTTTTCCTAGGCCATTGAGTTTTGTCTTTTTTCCTAGCATCTCAAGGACAGTTCAGACTAAGGATGTGCAACCTAGTAATGTTTTTATGCTTGCTCTTCAGTCAATGCATAGACTAGGGACCAGGACTACATATTTCTGTATAATCACAAGCTGTATAATCATAAGCATGGCTACACCTTAGTTTGATCTCTGCACCAAAGTCTCCTGTGCATTGTAAGTAATACTAACTAGACTTGTTCTCAGTTTCTTTTGATCTCTCTGTCTGTCTGTAAAAAATGACTAAAACTGATGTGTTACTATCATTAAATTTCCTGATTAGGGCTATGTCTAGTATGTTTTTAGCTCTTTGGGGAGACCTTTTAGACAACAGGTAATGTGGTGGATAACACAGGAGGCCCAGAGTCAGGAAGCTTTGAGTTCAAACCAGCTTCAGAATTTACTATGTGTTGACCCTGTATAAATTATTTAACCTCTGGTTTGTCTTAGTTTCCTCAAATGAAAAATGGAGACAATAGTTGTGAGAGATGTGAAAATAACGTAAGGTAATATTTATAAAAAGTACTTAGCACAGTTCTGGTGCATAGTAAGTACTATGTAAATGTTTATTCCCATTTCTACTTCACATTGGGACAGAGATATATAAGAAAGCAATGAATGTACGACATACATCTACATCATCTTGAATGGTTTTTATGGATATTATTTCTCTCAGAACTCTGTTATTGTCAATTTCTTATGTTGAAATAATTGTAGAATCTCTATAACCATAGTAGGATTCTACATCTTGATTTCAATCTATAGCCTGCCAGAGTAAACTCAATATATTTCACATGTGCCTGAAAGATTTGGAATTTTGTGAAGCTGTTGTACACTTGCAAAAGCAATTCATCTAATTTTTCTCTTCCTCCTATAACTCTCTTCTCTCCAAAAATCTGTTAATTTCAAAAGTCAATATGGAATTTAAGAGCATAAGCATTATTAATCAACAGATTTAAAAAAGAGAGACAAATACCTTCACTTAAATAAATGCAAATGATATCTCTCCTGCTTAAAGAGTCCTTTAAAGAAAGAACTAGGGAGTCTGAGAGAGGAGCACAGTCCAGTGCAAAACGCACAAGCACAGATGGGGTCAATCCAGCCACAGGGGACTGAAATACTGGCAATTGTGACAATTTCCATACTTCTCAACACTCAAATGCCAAAGACAACTTAGAAGGTCATTAGAAAAGGTCTGTCAGACCTGGGTGAGAGAGGAGCATGATCTGGACCCAGTCATATGGCATTGGAGGTGGTAGCATCAATGGCTGCTTCTGGAACTCTCAGTGGACAGACAGTGGGAATATCAAATGGCTGATTAAAGGGTGATTGTAGGGATCTCTTTTCTGGTTCTGAGGTAGTATTCTCATGCTCTGTCCATGCTTAGATTTGGGTTGAAGTTGTAGGTGACATTCCTGGGGCAAGGAGTAGCACTGGTATGGCAGAGCTTGTGTCTGTGGTGGTGAGGGCATCCTCGCATTTCCAAGTCAGAAAAGAGAGCTTGTGGTCATGCACAGACCAGAACACAGGCCAGAAGAGGAGTAAACACCTGTCCTTAGATCATACCACCTTGGAAGAACTAAAAATTTACAAGTCCCTAGAAGTAACTGAAAACAGCTGCACAAAACCCCTGAAAAACAGTACATCCCTCCTTCCCACTGGAAGCAAAGTCCCACCTTAAAAAAGAGTTTAAAAGGTGAGTAGTTGGGTGGGTAGAATGAGAAAATAGCAGAAGAATTCAGACTATAGAATCTTATTTTGGTAACATAGAACCAGAAGAAGACAACAAAGTCTAAGATCTTACATCCAAAGCTTCCAAGAAAAATATAAATCAGTCTCAGGCCATGGAAGAATTCAAAAAGGATTTGAAAATCAAGTAAGAGATGTAGAGGAAGTATTGAGAAGGAAATGACAGTGAAGCAAGAAAATAATGAAAAATGAGTCAACAGCTTACTAAAGGAGATCCTCTAATGTAAAAATACTGAAGAAAATAATACCTTAAAAATAGACTAGACAAAATTTCAAAAAGGGTCCAAAAAGTCAATTATGAGAAAGAAGAATGCTGTAAAAGCAAATTAGACAAATGGAAAAGGAGGTCCAAAAGCTCACTGAAAAAAATAATTGCTTAAAATTAGAATGGAGCAAATGGAAGCTAATAAGTCTATGAGAAATCAAGAAATTATGAAACAAAATCAAAAGAATGAAAAAATAAAAGACAATGTGAAATATCTCATTTAAAAATGACTCACCTGGAAAATAGGTCCAGGAGAGATAATTTAAAAATTATTGGACTACTTGAAAGCCATGATAAAAAGAAAAAGAACCTAGACATAACCTTTCAAGAAATTATTAAGGAAAACTGCCCTGATATTTTAGAACCAGAGGATAAAATAGAAATGGAAAGAATCCCCCAATCACTTCTTGTAATAGATCCCAATAGGAAAACTTCTAAGAATATTGTAGCTAAATTTCAGAGTACCTAGATCAGGGAGAATATTTTGCAAGCAGCCAGAAAGAAACAATTCATGTATTGTGGAAACACAATCAGGATAATACAAGATTTAACAGCTTTTACCTAAGGGATCATAAGGATGTAATATGATATTCTGGGTGTCAAAGGACCTAGGATGAAAAACAAGAATTAGCTACCCAGCAAAACTGAGAATAATATTTCAGGGGAAAATATAAACATTCAAGGAAATAGGGGACTTTCAAGCATTCTTGATGAAAAGGCCAAAGCTGAATAGAAAATTTGACTTTCAAATATAAGACTCAAGAGAAGAATGAAGAGGTAAACAGGAAAGAGAAATCATAAAGGAATTATCAAAGTTGAATTGTTCACATTCCTACATGGAAAGATGATATTTGTAACTCATGAGACCTTTCTCAGTATTACAGGAGTTAGAGGGAACATACACACACATAGACACACATACATATGAACACACATATGTATGTGTGCATGAACATGTGTATATGTAGATATATATGAGAACTATAGTTAGTCTTCTACAACATAACTATTACGGAAGCATGTTTTACATGACTACACATGTATAACCCGTATTGAATTGCTTGTCTTCTCAATGAGAGTGAATGAGGAGGGAGGAAGGGAGAGAATTTGAAACTCAAAGTTTTAAAAACAAATGTTTTTAAATGTTAAAATTTTTAAATGTTAAAAATTGTTTTCTATATGATACTGGGAAATAAGATACACAGGCAATGGCACATAGAAATTTATCTTGCCCTCCAGGAAAATAGAAAGGAATAAGTGGGGGATGAGGTGTGATATAATAGAGGGCAGATTAGGGGAAGGGGTAATAAGAATCCATGCCATCTTGGTGGGGAGTGGAGAGATGGGGAGAAAATTTGAAACTCAAAGTTTTGTGGAAGTAAATGTTGAAAACTAAAAATAATTAAGAAAAAAGAGAAGGAATTAAAGAAAATGAAGCATGTCCAGAAGAAGATAACAAGGATAAGGAGAATTAAAACCATCAGGATCAATTAAAAGAGCTAATGATGTTAACAATGTAGAAAATCATATTTGGCACATATTAGGTATCTTGAAATATTTGAAGATGTGACATATGGAAAAGAGATGCAACTCCTCTTGATTGAATCCTTAACGTAGAATTTAAAATGTCAAGAAGACAGATTTGAGCACAAGGAAGAATTCCTCTTAAAAAGGAGCTGTGCAGAAATGGAAAGGGTTACCTGTGGACGTAATATATCCTTTCTCATTGGAACTCTTTAAATGAAGGGTATATGAGGATCAATTCAGTTGAGGGCAATTGCCCTGCTTTAGCTTTTGTTATAGAGGGATGCCTGGTAGAAGTGCATGTCAAATCTGAGGAGTGAGCTGACTCTTCTTGCTCTGCTCTTTTCTACATAGGTAACCAGAACATTTTGGAAGTTGTTGGAACCCTAGCCTCTGGACAAATTAAATCTCAAGGGTAGCTTCAATAACTTTGAGTAAAAAGCTACTCTAACCTATGTGGATATTGCTCCTACAACACTAGGATATGAATCCTAGGCAAAAGAGAGAATTTTCCAAGTCTTCTTAAAAGAGTGAACTACCATTTTGTTGATTCAGTGAGCCACAAATGATGCTGCAAGAAAGAACCTATACAAATTTGACTAAAATTAGGAAGGCTTGCGTAAAAATCCGAAGACAAGAAGACCACAGGTACTTTCATGGCAATGAAAGGCACTGATGCCTACTAATGAAAATAGTACTTAGGGTCATAAGAATGTATTTTCTGTCAACGAATTTTTTTAAAAAAACAGAAAAGTGTAGGAGAATGGAAAGGAGTTCAGTAGATAATTCGTCTAATCTGAAACCAAAAGGTATGCATATTTTACCAACTACCTTAACAACTAGTTCAGTCTCTGCTTGAAAGACTCCAAGGAGGAAGCAACCAGTATTTCCCAAGATGGCCCATTCAACTTTTGGACAATGCTAAATGTTAAGAAGTTTACCTTGACAATAAACTTATATTTGCCTATTTTAATTTTCATACATTGCCCACGGTTCTGTCCTCTGGGGCAAAGTATACCATGTTTAAATGCTCTTCCACATAGCAGCTCTTCAATCAATAACAGCTACTTAACCAACTGACATTAAGTTTGAGTCTGCAATACAAGTGTGAGTATAAAGGCTATAAACATGGAGCTTTTATTCACATTCTCATTTCTTTTAGAATTCTCAGTACTTATTAATTTGCATGCGAACTTTAGAGAAAGACTAATTCCAAGATTATATGAACATAAGGGAAGTTTTCACTTTTATAGAGAGAATATAACCTGAAATTATAATTATGCAAATATTAAAAATCAAGATTAATCCCCATGGTTAGCCTTGTTTCTCTTCCTTTTTTTCCCTCTGTAACACCAAAAGTTTTTTTTTAAATCATTATGGCATCATAGATTTAGAGAAAGATCAGACCTCAGGCGAAATCTAATCCAATCACTTGTTTTATGGATGTGGACAATGTAGGTCAAAGGTGAAGGTATATGCCCATAGTCATAAAAGTAAGGAGAAACAGAAAGAGGATTTGAACCCCAGTACAATAACACCACATTCACTTTTTTGGTTGTTATTGTTTTTCCTTCCCCTCCTCCATTGCAGTACCCTTTATGGTACAAAGAATAGTTTCACCAAATAAACATGCTTTAGCTCAGCACTGAGAGGAGGAACAAATACGTAGCTATCTGAGACCCATGTCTTCAGAAAATGGGAACCAAATCCTAAAACCACGTGCACATTAAGGTTACACAGCAGCTGGCATGAGAACTACATTCTTAAATGCTGGACAGGTAAAGGTAAAGTGCTACCATAGACCATCTATGGCATTACAGTTATCAGACTAGTAATATGCTGAATAGATTGCTGCACATTAATTCTGTCTTGCGCACTTGCTAGCTAGCTTAAATTACTAACCTTTCTCAACTTCAGTTTTGTTATTTTTAAAATGAGTATATCATCTGCCTTATAGGGTATTTGTGAGGATCAAATGTTGTGAGATCATACACACACACACTTGCTATTCATACATATACATACATGCATACACATCTATGTATATATATATATGTATATATATATATATTAGTTGTTCAAATGTGTCCAACTCTCTGTGACCCCAGTCTCTATTGTTTCTGTGATCATTACTGTAGGGCTGTAGCAAAAACATACCAAATAGTCTTTTCATTAAAAAAGACTTTTATTTAACAAAGATACATTCAGGAAAAAAAGTAGAATAAATATTCAGAAGCAAGGTTGTGATGAACATACAATTGGACTTAAGGAAACAGAAGGAGAAATCAACCTAGAGAAGGAGAGAATGCATCTTGTAGTAATTATCTGCAAAATGGTAGCAGCTGTTCAAATGTTTGGATGATTGGGATTTCTGAGAAGTCCAGACAGAAACATATGGTGTGGTTCATCGTGAAACTGTTTAAAGCCATCTTTATGTGAATGTTTTCTTGTTTGTTTTTTTTCCACATGAAAGTTAAGCAGGTACACTGATCTCCTAGATGCCATGATTCCCACCCCCCACCCATGAACTGTAAACTTATAACTATTATTACAAAAGCAGTTAATCCCCAAATAGTTCCAGTACTAATAGTGTAATAAGTTCCCCTCCTTCTGATAAATTCACAATTCAGTTATAAAAATGTTTTCACTTAATTTTCTTGTAATGTGTATATTTTTCCTTTGGTTCTAGCATTTTAGAAATATAGGAAAATTTGTCTTGAAAAAAGGACTACTCATTGTTGAAACCTCAAAAGAGCCTGCTAACTGTTTATAGACAGTGTGTGAAATTGCCCTTTGGCATTTCTGATTTCTATGTATTTACTCACAATTTGACATTTAGAATAATAACATTTCAAAGCACCAGTTTGGAAAGTGAGGAGAGATGGCCAAGAAGAGTTGTCTTGGTCTTGACTTTAATAAACAAAATGGAGCACCGGGTTAGGTTAAATGATTTTTTTAAAAAACAAGACATATGTAAATATTTAAAGAAACAAAGAAAATTATAGAAATTACAGTGTAAAAACACAATGTGAATGAAAAGATATTAAGCTCGAGTAATCAAGGCCAATGGGAAGAATTGTATTTAAATCAATAAAATTTTACTAAGTTCTAAGAATGTGGAAGGAACCGTGCTAAGTACTAGGCACACTATGGCAGAAATGAGACAAAAATGAAAGAGTCCTTTGACTCAAAGCACTTAAACTGTATTCAAGGGATACAACATTTATGCAACTAGGAAAATAACAGAGTAATTTGAGGAGCAAGTGAGCACTAAGAATTAGGGGAATCAAGGAAACACTTCCTGTAGGAAGTGGCACGGTAAATGAGCTTTGAATGAAGCTATGTTTTATAAGAGATGGAGGTGAAGAAGCAATATATTTCAGCAGTGGGGAGCAGTGAATACAAGAGTGGCAGAAATGCACAGTAGTAGAAATAAAATGTTGCATGTCCAAGGAAAACCAGGTTGGCAGCTTTGACTGTAATATAGAGTACATTACAGGAAATTGGCTCAAATGAGTCTAGAAATATTGGCTGAAGCTAGATTGATGCTGTTGCTAGAATAGAAACTGGCAAAAACCATTAGGAGGTTGTTAAATAGTACAAGTGAGATATAATATAGGTATGAACTAAAGTGATCATTGAGCAAGTGGGGAAAAAAGGGATATACACAATGGATAATTTCAAAGTTGAACTGATAAGACATGACAACTGAATATGGAGGGTATTGGAGGATAAAGAGTTAAGGATAACTGATGTTATAAATTTGATGGTATTACTTCCAATACGAATGAAGAATTTTTGAGGAGGTATTAATTTAAGGAAAATAGAGTCTGCTGATTGAAAATCAAGTGAAGATGCCTGACAAGGAGTTGATGGTGTAAGACTGGAAATTAAGAAAAAAGTAGGATTAGATGTATAGATTTAGGAATCATCTAAATAGAGATAATAATTGAATTCATCCAAATCAGTGAAATTACTGAAAGACTGTAAACTGTAGAAAAGATAAGCTCCTAGGTGAATCTTGAAAGGATAAAATCAATGCCACAAGTAGAGGGCAAGAATAAGTGTCACTTCTTCATCGGAGACAAGAGGAGAAGTAAATGGACAATTACGTAGAGGACTTTTGAGATTTAGAACACTCAGTCAGTTAATAGTTAACAATTTTATTAAACACCTATAACGTGCCAGACATTGTTATAAATGTAGTGGTACAAAGAAAGGTAAGAGGGAAAAAGTTGCTGCTCACAAGGAGTCCACAATTTAACAGGTAAGGCTACATGAAAACAACTATGAGCAAACAATTCATACATATAAATTGGAGATAATTAGCTGAGGGATATCACTGACATTTAGGGAAATCCAGAATGACTTTTTGTAGTAGGTAGAATGTTTGTTGCTTTTTGAAGGAAGCCAGAGATTCCAAGAGATTGAGAAAAGGAGGGGGGACATTACAAATATGGGGAAGAGCCAGTGAAAATTCCCAGAGCTGGGAGCTAGAGTATCTCATGGGAGGAAATCAGTGCCATGGTTCTGAGATTTGGGGAAAAGAAAGATATACAAAGACTTATAAGGTAAGAGGTGGTTAAGTGATGATGGACTTTGAATGTCAGATGATTTTATATTTGATGCTGGAAGTTACAGACAACCCTATTTGTTGAATGGAGTAGGAAGAGACATATTCAGGCCTGATCATTACGGAGATCATTTAGAGAAATGAATGGAAGAAGGACTGGATTAGGGAGAAACTTAAGGCATGGGGATCAACAAGAAAGCTGTTGCAATCATCCAGACATGAAGTCATGAGAGTAATGGTAGTGTTCAAAGAGAGAAGGAGGCATATGTGTCATAGAGTAGCATCCATAGTATCTGGAAATCACTAGTATAGCCATGATAATTGAATCCATGAGATCTAATGAGATCACCAAGTAAAAGAATAGAGAGAGGGAAGAGAAGAATATCCAGAGCAGAGCCTGAGTTTATCTACAACTTTCAGGTATGACCTGGATAAATATTCAGCAAAAGAGACTGAGAAACAACAGTTAAATATGAGAACTAGGATAGAGTAATGTCACAAAAATCTATAATATATAGAAGAGAAAAATATCAATAATGAGAGTAGGATCAGCAACGTCCAAGGCTATATAAAAGCTCAGTGCATTGGAGGCCATCATTTGTACTTTCAGAACAGTGGTCCCCTTCCAAAATATGAGAAAGTCTTGTATTTTTGTTTGGTAACATAGGAAGTGAGACCTTCTGTTGAGAGAGGAGGTAAAAAGATGATAAAGGAGACGTGACCTGAGAAGAGATTTGAAGTAATTTCTATGCATAGTACAATAGATAATCAATTAGGAAATAATAAAAATAGCGTAGCTATGAAGTTCTAATTGAATTTAAATAGCATTCAGTTGTGGTGAGTCAGTCAGCATGGTAGTGTGACTTCTTCCACTGGGGTTCAAAAAACAATATATGAATGGGAATGAAGGTGTCAGATTGTCAGGGTAGGCTTGACAAGGCATAAGTGGTAACAAACAAGAATTTAAGGGTCGATAAAAGGGTATACTTGAATTAGTTAAGTAAAGGGTGGAGATGTAGGTGTTGAGGCAAGTGCCTATAATTTCTATTACTAGGAAAGGTTGTGACTGGTGGATTACTTGAGTTCAGAAGTTCTAAACCATGTTGTTGTTTGTCCTTCTTTCTCAAAGAGGAGGATGATATCAGGAAGGTGATGCCATGACTTGCAAATGAATTGGATTTAAGTCAGAGGGCTGTGCAAACTCACCTGTCTCACTTTCTCCTCTGGAGCCATCTGAGTCCAGTGTTAAAATAAAGATCATGATGACTGGAGCTGGCCTTGGATGCAGCAGGAGACCATTCTGGCCTTTTTAAGCTAAGGTCTTTACCTGGTCTCAGTTGGACTGAGGCAAAGCCCATTCAGTGATTAAGGCTAGGTAAGAAATTTACCTGCTCAAAAGAAAAAAAAAAATCAATCAATATGGAAGGGGAAGACCCTCAGGCTTTCTGTCCAAAACAGTAACAACTGCTATTTACCTACACACTGAGTTACTGTTGGCCAATCAATATCAATCACACATTGCTCATGGTTCTGTCCTCTGGGGGTAAGTATGCCATGTATAAATTCTCCTCCTCCACGCGGCAACCCTTCAATCAAAAGCAGATACTTGACCATTAAACATTAAGTTTGAGTCTGTAATACAAGTGTTAGTGTTTCCTGGAGACTCCTTTGTTTTCTGAGAAATCAAATCCTGAAAATTGCATATTGTATCTAATCTACTTAAGCTTCTTAAAGAAAGAGAAGATATTTTTATTTCCTTCACAAAATGCTATAGTCAGCAGATAGATACAAATAGATATACTTCAGACTAATAGATAGTTCCCCACCCAGTAGGTTTTCACCCAACTGCTTTCAGTAACTAACAAAATTTAAATTTTTAAAACTTTTATTTGATAAGTAAAAGCCACGATTAATTATCTACCTTAATCTGTTCCAACTGCCGTGCTTTCTCTTTACTTGCACTGGAAAAATGAAACAAAATAAAACCCTAGTTTTTCAAAGAATTGTGATTTGGATAACTTTGTGTAAACCATATTTCCTATTACCATCCAGATGGAAGCAATTTACTGAGATCCAGGAATCATCTTCATTTTGAATACACCTTCCCTTATTTTTTGCTGAGTAATGCAACTCTCAGCACGTATGGAAGCTAGTTCTATTAGTTAAGGGATTAAAATATATAGTGGCCTAGCAGCAAGGTGAAAATGGACTAAAATAGTAGCATGTGAAAAAAGAAGAGGTCAAGGCAGGAAAAAGAACAATAACACTTGGTTTTCCTCTGTCCATCTCTTATCTGTTCTTTCTTGCTATATTGCATTTCCCTCACTCTTATTCCTCTCTCTTTCCTTTCCTCTCCTGCTTGCCTTTCCCCTTCTCCTCCCTGTCTTTTTCCTTCCTTTCTTATCTCCTTCTCCCTCCTCTTTCTCTCTCTTCTCCCTTTCTTCTTCCCTTTCTTTCTGCCTTTTCCCCAGCTATAACATGCAGTTGTGGAGATGTCAGGCTCCTATAACATTCTGCTACTGAAAACACATACAAATAATTTCGGTCTAGGTCCAAGGTAGGACAGCTAGTCCCCTTTCTACTTGTGGCTGTTTCTTTACACAACATTTTAAAAGAGCGCAATCTATATGTAGTATAAATAAGAAATAATTCAACATTATAATGTTTAAGAATAAAGAAATCACTGTGGAGCTTTCAGAAACTAAAACCTAAGGCCTCTATGGCCTAGCTATTTTCTTACTTATTTTGCTATGTACACCATGTCAAACCTTCCTATAACCTGAGGGTTTTTTTAAGTTTCCTGTGCTGAATATATGTCATTTCCTTCCTTGCTTATACATTTTATGAGGAATGCCTATTATTTCAATGGCATTCAGCATTGTGCAAAGGACACTACTGTTCTACAGCTAATATGTCTCTGTCTGACTGTACTCCTATCAGGCCTGTATTTCTAAAAATAACCCTGCCCATAGCAAGGTGAAAACATTGTTAGAAATGTACCCTTACAACAACGAGATTCAAAGTATTTGGGATTTGCTTAATTTATTTAAGGTAATTATTGTTTCAGTCAACCTCAATAAATTCCAATTTAACAATCTTTTATTAAGTTCTTAAAAGTTGTAATGGACTATGCTGGGACATAAAGATGTAAGAAGTTATAATTCTGACCCTCAAAAATTTCATTTTGATTTTTTACTTATTTTTGAAAAAAATTTAAAATCCTTTATGTTTTTGATAAATATTGGATAAAATGTGGGAATATTGGGACACAATTGCACTATTGGTAGAGTTTTAAAACCATCCAACCAGTCTGGAGAGCAATTTGGAAATATGACCAAAGGACAATCAAACTGCACATGCTCTTTGACCTAGCAATAATAATAGTATGTCTGTGTCCCAAAGAGATCATTAAAAAAAGGGAAAACAACATATATGTACAAAATTATTTGTAACATATCTTTTTTGTGGTGGCAAAGAATTGGAAATTGAAGGGATGCCCATAAATTGGGAAGTGGCTAAACAAATTGTGGTATATGAATGTAATGAAATACTATTGTTCTATAAGAATTGATGAGCACGCAGATTTCAGAAAAACCTGAACTGATGCAAAGTGAAGCGAGCAAAACCAGGAGAACATTGTACACAATAACAGCAACATTATGTGATGATTCAACTTAGTTCTTCTCAGTAATACAATGATTCCAGACAATTTGAAAATATTCACAATAGAAAATGCTATCCACATCCAGAGAAATAACTGAGGGAGTCTGAATGCAAATCAAAGTATACTATTCCCTCTTTTAAATTTTTTCTGCTTTTCCCCCTTTTGTTCTGTTTCTTCTTTCACAACATGAAGAATAAGGAAATATATTATATGTATAACCTATATCAAATTGCTTGCCATCTTAGGGAAATTGGAGGGGGAAGAGGAAGGGGGCAAATATGGAACTCAAAAATTTTAAAAAGAATGATTAAAATTTCCTTTACATATAATTGGAAAAATACTATTTTAAAAATGGTACTAGCTTTATACCAGAGGAACTACATTCAAATCCCATCTATGCAACTTATTATCTGAATGTCCTTGGTCAAGTCACTTAATATTTCTCATCCTCAATTTCCTCATCTGTAAAATGAAAGGGGTTGGAGTGGAAGATCTCTATAGTCTTAGAACAAAATATCTAAAACTATGATCCTTTTGCAACAATAACTCTTGATATGTGTCTTCCAGAGTGAGGGAGGCTACATCTACCCCTTAGAGTTCTACTATAAGGTTGAGATGTTTTTTTCCCATAATTTTGTCATTCAGGTTTCTATTTCTCTGCAATTCTTACAACAGGTAAACACCAGTGATTCACTCAGCAGTACCAAATCACATTAATTTGATCTTAGGAAGGGTAATTTGCTGCAAACTGATAGCAAAATTTTCAAAAAGGCATAATTTCAACAGAGTAGTTGTACACTCCCTCCGCCAATGAAGAGTATTACATTTCTCCATTACTTAATGAATGTTATTCATGAATTGCTGTGTGGGGGTAAAAGGAAGGAAGGGAGGAAGAAAGGAAAGGAAAGGAGGAGGGTTAAGAAAGATAGGTAGGAAGGAAGGAAGGAAGGAAGGAAGGAAGGAAGGGAGGAAGGAAGGAAGGAAGGAAGAAAAAAGAAAGAAGAAGAAAGGCAGGAAGGAAAGGAGAAATGAAGGAGAGAAGGAAGAAGGAGAAAGAAACAAAGCATCATTTTAAATTCAGTTTCTCTGAGGTTATCTGATTGTTTCTCAGAAAAAAAGACATAATTCTTCATGGGGTGTGTATTTGGAGCCATTCCAAGTTGTTAAGATTTGTCAATGTGTATGTACCACTGATAAAACCTTTGAAAATCAGGGCGGAGCCAAGATTGCGGCATAGAAGCAGCAAGGTCCCACAGCTCCCACACTGCCACCCTAAACACCCATAAAATATGAGCCCAGACAGAGTCTAGGACCCTCAGACTCACAAAAATATAGAAAACACATCCCTCGCTGAAGGCAGGGAGGCCACAGGGGCTCAGCGTGGCCACCAGAGCGAAGGCTGGAACAGCCTGAAGCCTAGACAGCGGCTAGGCCTGGGGCGAGGGGAAGGAGCTGGGCTGAGCTGAGCCGAACCCCTCCACACTGAAGCCAGTCTTCAGAGGTTCTACAGCCTTCAGCACCTCCACATATGCCAAGGCGTGAGGAACGGGATGAGAGAGGGGCAGCTCACACCAGAGCAGAGACCTCCAAGCCCAAAACCGCAGCCAGGGCCAGGCTAGCAGGCCAGGCCCCAGGGCGGCCAGCAGGAGTGAGCCTCCCAAGCCCCAGCTTGAGTCTACTTCAAAGAAAATCTAAAGCACCTGCCTGAGGGAATTTTCGGTTAGAGACTGTCAGTGAAAGTGAAACTTTGAAAATTAATTTGGGGGTGGTAAAGCAGTTCAGCCAATTGGCCCCCCGGGGCAAGGAAGCAGTGGGGGAAGGGAACTGCTGGAACTGGCAGCGGCCACCACCAGGCTGCTTCAGAGCTCCTGGCCTGCGGACTCAGCAGCGGGGATGAATCAATTGATCAGGGCCAAGTGTTCTTGCGTTGAGCGGCCTGGATCCAGATTGTGGTCTTGTGTGGTGGTCCTGGGGTGCACTTTAAGCAAGCCAAAGCTGGGGGGGACTTGGAACACCCCCCTAATAGCTCCAGCAGTTGGGAAAACCCCAGCGATTTGGAACAGAGTTTCCCCTTTGGAAGCAGAGTTTCACAGAGCTAAAAAAAAAACCCAACCAATTAATGGACTGGACAACATGAGGAAAAGGAAGCAAAATAAAAACAATAAAACTCTAGAATCCTTATTTGTGGACAAAAAGGGTCAAAGCATGGAACGGGAGGAAGAGAGCCCAGAACTCAGAACTCCTACACCAAATGCTTCCAAGACAATTGAAGAATGCCTAGAAGCTATACATCAACTGAAAAAGGACTTTGAAAACCAAACA
>CM053593.1:75832179-75856513 GCA_028646575.1 Pseudocheirus occidentalis | reverse complement strand
CCTGCCCTACCAGAAAGTAAGAGAACAGAGCAGGGGAGGGGCTTTACAGTGGGATTGCTATTTTAGGGTTGGAGCAGGGTCAAGATGGGGAGAAAATTTGTAATTCAAAAATGTAATGAAAATAAATAATGTAAACAAGAAAACAAAAAAAATAAATTAAAAAAATTAAATTAAATTAAAAAAAAAACCTTTGAAAACCAAAGGTTACTTCCATAGCACATTCAGGCAGAACTGCATTAGAAGAATGGAACATTAATTGATTAATTAAAAATTCAAACATTCCCCCCACTTCCCAAGACTTGGGTGATACAATCTCTCCTATACAATCCCAGTCCCTGACAAGAGTGGGCTTAAACTTAGTTCAACTTCTACATGCTTTTTTTCTATCCCAAGTTTATTTCTAAATACGGTATAGTTGCTAGATGAGTTCATGGTTCATCCAGTACTACGTTGTTCTGGCCTGACTGGTCACTAAACATGGGAGAGATTCTTCTCTTGGAATTCCTGTGGCTTCTGCTCCTGGGCTTGGATGCTCACAAGGTCATAGCCATCCTCAATCTTCTTCACTTAGAAGCAAGAAGGAATGGGCATAAGACAGTAGTAATTAAAAAGCTTAAGTCTTTTAGTTTCATTCTAGCTCCAGCTGAGAAAGGTCCCCAGGCACCTTACTCATCTGGAGACACTATGTGGTTCTTTCTCCTTGATCAATACCAGCAAATTTGAGCAAAGTCCTCAGGAAGAATATTCGTTCTAGCTTACTAGTAACTTTTTGCATTCATCTCAGTTCTGTTTCCATAGCGAATGAAAGAGAATCTTCTTGACTGTATTTTGGAGACCAAACCCAGGCATGGGATGTCAGTGCATGTCCTAAGTTTCTCCAAGGCACTTCTACTACACATTGTCAAAATTTGTTGGAAGCAGAGAAGCAGGATCCCCAGCCTTTTCCACAAAGGGGATTGTATCTGTATCCCTTTTCCACTTATGTTATGATCTAAAGCTTTCCTGACCTGTTATTTCAATAGCGTGGTTACTCTTTGCTGCTGATACAGACTGCAACTTCTCTCATATAGTATAGGTCTTGTGGCAGCTAGAAAATGCAGTACATAGAGTGCTGGACAGGGAATGAAAAACTCAGTACTAGTAGAGTCTCAGTATTTAGCAGCTATGTTACTCTGTAAAAATCAGTGGACTTCTTTTCCTGCCTCAGCTTTATTATCTTTTAAATAACGATAATAGTAGGACCAACCTCACAAGGTTGTTTTACAAATCAAATCAAATATTTACAAAGTACTTTTCAAACATTAAAGCCCTGTGTTATTATTAACATGACTTTCTATCGTCAAAAAATTCATTACCTCACAGCCAATCTGGTGGTAACTGTTCCCTGCCCAAGTTTAAGTAGGTGAGGGTTTTTTTTCTTTTTAATTTCAGATGATGAACTAAAGCAATGTATATAAGCCCCTGTGTTAGACTTTTAATTACCTGGGGGCAAGGTCACCTATCTGATTTCTTTATCATATGACCAACACCTAGCTCAATAAATGGCTCAACCAATTGCTTTGAATGGACAAAGAAAGCTAGAAAAATTTTACATAATAGATTTGACCTGCACTATAAACCTTCATAAGCCTATTCAGATAAACCTGTTCTTCCTTCAACGTAGAAAGAAAAAAAAATCTATGGCAGAGAATTATAATTAATAGGAGCCTCATTTTCTGTTGCTATTTTCTATTTATTTTTTAAAATTTAAGTATTTTGTTGAAATTCAATAATCATATACATCTGACAGTGGTAGGACTTTATGTATTACATTACCAGATTTATCTGAGTGAATTTATTGTACACCAGATAATTATAATAATAATGAAAATTATTATCACAATTATTGTATCCAGGTGAAATGTCTTTTCCATTGACATCATTTAATTAAATGAATTATTTACTTTTCCCTATCTGCCAGCCTAGAAATCATAATTCTTCCCTTTCTCTATTCTCTTATTCAATCAAGCAGTATATCTTGGTTTAAAAAAAATTCAACTCTCTTCTGAGCATCTCCCATGCAAGAGACACAATACGTATCTGTACACACATGTATATGTGCACATATATTTATGCACATATCATATACATATATACATATGTATGTAAATGAGATTCATACATACATGCATACATACACTCTATCCAACTTATTTTACAGATAAGAAAGCTGAAGTCCCAAAGAGGTCAACTGACTTGTCCAAGGCAAAAAAGTAAGTAGTTTTAGCAGTTCTGGGCCTAGAATCCAGGTCTTTTTTCTCTCTATCCATCTAGTATGCTTTGTACTATATTGTGCTGTAAATTTCAGTTCCTTTTATGCAGTGCCATGTGATTGTGGTATGGAGATGACCTTGAATTTTCAAAGGCTTTATCAGTGGTACATATATGTTGGCATATCCTAACAACCTGAAATGGCTTCAAATACACAGCCTATGAAGAACTATGTTTTTTATCTGAGAAACAATCAGCTAACCTCAGAGAGATTGAATTAAAAGTGATGGTTTTTTCCCTTTCCTTTCCTTTCCTTTCCTTCCTTTTTCTCTTCCTCTCTTTCTCTCCCTTCCTTTTTTTCCTTCCTTCCTTCCTTCCTTCCTTCCTTTGTAAGTTCATTCGTTCATTTGTTCCTTTCTTCCTTCCTTCTTTCCTTCAACTGCAACTTATGAAGAACATTTACTAAGGAGTAGAGAAGTATAATATTCTTTATTGGTGGAGTGAGTGGATAGCTGCTCTGTTGAAATGATGACTTTTTGAAAGTATGAAAAACTTATCTGGACCCTAGAATTTCAAGACATTAAAAAAAAAATGAACGGTCTTTCACTGTTGTGCCAGACTTTCCAAAATCCGAATCAAAATGCTGCTTCTGCCTCTTAGAACCCCTGATTCCTTTTAAAGCTCAGCTCAACTTCTACCTTCTTTAAGAGGCCTTTTAAAAATTGTTCCAGTAGTTCCTGCTGCACTCCATCTAAATTGTTTTGATTTTACTATATGTATCTTATATTTACTTATATTTTGCCAGATTAGGTGTGGTATTATAATACTATGAAAATATGAAACACCTCTTAATTAGAGGCTAGGTGGTAAAGCAGATAGAGCACTGGGCCTGGAATGAGAAAGACTAGTTAAAATCTGTCTAATTACTGGTTCTGTGACATTAGGCAAGTCCCTTAATCTCTGTTTACCTTAAGTTCCTTAGCTGGAGACAGATGATAGTACCTACTTCCCAGGGTTGTTGTGAGGATCAAATGAGGTAATATTTTTGAAGTGCTTAGCATAGTTTCAGGTACATAATAGGAACTATATAAATCATCATAATTTATTATAACGATGAGCATCATCATCATCATCACATCAGGGAAGTATAGTAGTAGAACTGCTATATATTTCAGTAGAAGTTCATTTCCAGGGCAAAGAAATTTATCTTAGAAATCCTTATCTTCTTTCAATGCTGATTTTAGGTACCATCTTCTCTATAAGCCCTTGCCAGGTCCCATCTCTCACATAGTTCCACATATACCCATTTTAAAGTCTCTCTACCTTTTCTAATTATCTTGTATTTGTATATCTGTGTATATCACTGTTTCTCAGAGAGTATGCCATGAGTTTCACTGGGTGTGACTTGAAAATTTGGAGGTTATAATAGATAAAATAAAATGAAAAAATAAATGTGTTTAATATATGTTTTGCCTAGCTCACACACACTCCATGAAAAGTATTTACAAAACAAGTAAAACCCACCTATTACATTGAAACATTGACCTCAAAAACCTTCAGACCTTGAACTTGCAAAGTATTTCACAAACATGACTATTTTTATTTTTATTGACAAACTATGCATATCTAATTCTTGAAACTCTGTAATAGTTCTATCAGTTAAACTTTTAGTTTCCTTCCAAAAAAAAGTTTGAGAAGCACTGGCATACACATATGTATGCATTCATACATACATACATACATACATACATACATACATAGAGACACACATGCACAGAAAAAAGCCTTCCTCTTCCTCAGAACATGAGCTCCTTGAAAACAAGGGTAGTATCATTTTTATGTATTTTCCCAATTCTCAGTTCAGTGCATTTGCCGTGGTTGTAGCTTAATACATATACACACACACACAGTGGGTATATGGTAGGAATTCAGTAACTACTTATTTTTTTAAATCTTAAAATCATGTGGTTTGCTACTAATAATTTTGCTCAAAACTAACATTCACAAGGAATTCTTTAGTTTACAAACCACTTTCTTCACAACAACTCTATGAGGTAAGTAATTTGAGTGCTATTATACCTATGTAGGTTAAGATACAAACTCCTTTTTCTATACTCAAGGCATTATTTTCCACCAACCTGTTTTTCCAGACTGAATTCCCCTTATTCTTTCTCATACATTCTAGTCAAACTGTCATATTCCCCATTCCCCATGCATTAAATGACATTTACTTTCTCTATGACCTGACCAGGACTGTCCCCCATCAATGTAAGGGATATTCTTTCTCCTTACTTCTGCCTCTTGGAACCCCTGTCTCCTTTTAAAGCTCAGCTCAACTTCTACCTTCTTTAAGAGCCTTTTAAAAATTGTTCCAGTAGTTTCTGCTGCACTCTATCTAAATTGTTTTGATTTTACTATATGTATCTTATATTTACTTATATTTTGCATACTGTTTTGTACTGGTGGAATGTAAATTTTTGGTGATGAAGGATACTTTGAATTTTGTCCTTGTTTTAATAGCAACTGAAATCACAGTTCTAGCCGCTATAATTTTCACCAGTACCTAGTATAGATAGGTTCTGATACATAATGGATATTATATAAACACTTGTTGAATTGTATCTAATCTCCTGAATCTTAGAGATGATGAAATTGAGGTTTTGAGAAATTAAGCCCCCAAGAACACAATTAGCAAGTATACAATCTAGACCTTTATTCAAGAAAGAAATATAAGTACTTATACATGCCAGGCACTATGTTAAGAATTTACTAATAGTATCTCAATTGTTCCTCATAGCAAATGCAGGAAATTGGTGTTATTATCGACCCATTTTACAGCACAGGAACTGAGGCAGAGATAAAATTACTTAACTAAAGTCACACAGTTTGTAAGTGTCTGAGAATGGATTTGAACTTAACCCTTCCTGACTCTAGTTCCAGAGTTCTTTCACTCCAATACCTGGTTGGTTAGTCCACTATGATATTCTGCTAGTCAACACTTTTGTATAGTTTATGTCTTGGCCAAAACAAATGCATATAAACTCTATCCTAAAGCCCATTGGTATGGGACTCGTTTCTTATTGTTGAAAATGAATGCCTTGCCATTCATGAGAGATAAAGCAGAATTAGTTGGAGATGGGAGAATTCCACCCTTTGCCAGTCTTTCTCAGGAGTCTCCAATTTGAGTCTTCTCTTTGGGACTCTTCAGGTCATCATCAATGTTTGAGGCTTGATCAAGTGAGTGAGTGGCTTTGGACACCCCTGACTTCCTGGTTTCCAAATTCAACAGAGAAAGAAGAGGCAATTCTCTCTTCAAGTTTTTGAAGGAAAAGACTCTGGAAAGACATGAGAAGAATAGGAAGTCTCCATCATACACCTATTCCCAGTTTGCTAATCTAGGGATTTCAGGGAGTTTCCCCTTAGGGGAGATCTAGGACACTTTCTCTTGATTGAGAATAGTTATTTCATTCCCGGTGGGAGAACTCCCTAACTCTGTATTTTTTGGAATATATTGTCCTAAGTATACCTTCTTTTATTTCTGTTGTGCTATTGATGAGGATAAATGGATTTCCTTGCTATTCTCTATTTGTGTTTATTATAGAACTGGTATTAAGCGAAAAAGGGATCAAACCTTAGATATAGAAATTGGATTTTCCCTTGCCCCTCAAATGACAAAGTGATCAAAAGTTACTTGCAACCAAATCATATCCCCTGGACTAATAATATTTTAGTGAGCATATAAAAGTCCATTCTGATGCCACTTCTCTGAGGAGAACAGAGGCCCCAAACCCCTTGCTGCCTTTCCTGGCAGGAATGAAAGTTTGTGTGGGAGAAGGGTGGAGAGAAAATATGGTAGAGTATCTGTTCTACCTCCCTTTGAGCCACAGAAAGGCAATATCTTTACTATATGTGAATCTTTTTATAAATATAGAGAGTCTATATACATAAAAATCCCTTACCTTCTCCACTTCTGACAAAGGGCAGCATAGAGCATTAGGAAAACTAACACAAACAAAGTTGTAGGGAAGAATTGAGTGAAGATTTGTTGGGGAAATTTTGTCAAATTGTTACATTGCAAATTAATTTCTCTATTTGACACCAATTTCAAAATCAGGCACCCTGCCTATTTAAATTTAAGCACAAAAAATTATATTACACAGTCAGGTGTAAAAACAGTTTTAAATAATATTAAATAACATTTTATTTTTCTAATTACATGTAAAAACAATTTCTATCATTCCTTTTTAAAAATTGAGCTCCACATTCTCTCCCTCCATCCCACCCCTTCTTTACTTGAGAAAGAAAGATTTTCATATTAGTAATGTGAAAGAAAATAACATTTTTAAAGCATGGAAAATATTAAAAAAGTAAAAAAAAGTAGCATGCTTCTATCTGCAGACTCCATAAATTTTTTTCTTTGGAGATGGATAGAATTTTCATCATGGATATTTTGAAATTGTCTTGGATCATTATATTGCTGAGAATAGCTGTGTCATTCGCAAATTATCATTATAAAATATTGCTGTTAACCTCAGCAATATTGTCTTGATTATACTCACTTCACATTGCATCAGTTCATGGAAGTTTACCCAGGTTTTTCTGAAATCATCCTGCTCATCATTTCTTATAACACTCTTCTGTCACAGTCATATACTACAACATCTTTAGTCATTACCCAATTGATGGACATCTCCTCAATTTCCAATTCTTTGCTTCCACCAAAAGAGTTGCTACATATTTTTTTTCTATAAATACATCCTTATTCTTTTAAAAAAATATATCTTTGGGATAAACATCTAGTATTATTGCTGCATCAAACAGTATGCACTGTTTGATTGCCCTTTGGGCACAGGTCTTAAGTGCTCTCCAGAATGGTTGGATCAGTTCTCAGCTCTACCAACTGTATAGTCTTGTCCCAATTTTCCTATATCCCTTCCAATATTTCACATTTTTCTTTTCTGTCACATTAGACAACCTATTGTTTTAATTTGCATTTCTCTGATCAATAGACTTAGAGCATTTTTTTATGTGATGATAGCCTTGATTTCTACATTTGAAAATTGACTGTTCATGTCCTTTGACAATTTATCAATTGGATTATGACTTGTGTTCTAATAAATTTTACTCAATTCTCTATATATTTGAGAATGAGGCCTTTATCACAGACAGTTTCTATTAAAAAAAATTCCCTAGCTTTCTGCTTTCCAGATGATCTTGGCTGCATTGGTTTCATTTCTGCAGATTTTTTTTTAAATTTTATATAACTAAACTTATTCATTTGGGGTGGAGCCAAGATGATGGAGTAAAACTACAAACTTGGCATGGTCTCTGACTCCAACCACTTCCAATATCTGTAAATAAGTGACTCTAAACAAATTTTAAAGCTACAGAACCCACAAAGTAACAGAGAGGAACAAATCTCCCACTGAAGGCAGCCTGGCAGGCTGACAGGAAGGGTCTACCACACTGAGCTGGGAGCCTAGCACAATTCCCCATGAGCCATGGTTCTGGCCCCCAAGTGGCCCAGACTGGCCAGAGCAGACTTCAGGAGGGTGAATTACCAGCAGCTATGATGATTTCCAGACTTCTCAACCCATAAATGCCAAAGAGAAAATAAAATGTCAGTGGGGAACTCTGTTGGGAGGGTGAAGTAAGAGTATGGTATGGCCTCTGCTCCCTGAGTGAGAAGTGGTGGAAGGGCTGAGGCTGCAAATGTCGTTGCCTGGCTGCTTCCAGAGCTCCTGGCCTGCAGATTGTAGGGCAACCAAGCAACCATTCAGAGGGTAATCCCTTTTGCTTTGACCTGCTTGGATCTGGATCACAGTCTTGGGTTGTGGTCCTGGGGTGTGTGGTCAGTGTGCCAGAGCTTCTGAGGACTGTACAGCGGGTGCCCAACTAATATCTCTGGCTGCCGTGAAAAACCTTAGTGATTTGGGACAAAGCTCTTTCCATCCTGGAAGCAGAACTCTACTGTGGGAAAGAGATAAAAAGTCAAGTAACTGGCAAGATGAGCTAGCAGAAGAAGGACAATCAGACCATGCAATCCTTTTTTGGGGGGACAAAAAGGATCAAAGCATACAACTGCAGGAGGACAATGAAGTCAGAACTCCTGCATCAAAAGCTTCCAAGAAATATATGACTTGATCACAGGCCATGGAGGAGCTCAAGAACGATTTTGAAAATCAAGTAGAGGAAAAATTGGGGAGAGAAATGAAAATGATGTAAGAAAATCATGAAAGAAGAATCACTAGCCTTCTAAAGGTGACTCAAAGATACTGAAGAAAATAACACCTTAAAAAGTAGACTAACTCTAATAGCAAAAGAGGCCCAAAAAGCCAAGGAGGAGAAGAATGCTTTAAAGCACTAAATTTGCCAGATGTAAAAGGAATTTCAAAAATTCATTGAAGAGAATAATGCCTTCAAAATTAGATCGGAGCAATTGGAAGCTAATGATTTTATGAGAAATCAAGATACTATAAAACAGATCCAAAAAAATGAAAAATAAAATGCAATGTGAACTATCTCATTGGGAAAACCACTGACCTTGAAAATAGATGCAGGAGAGAAAATTTAAAAAATCACTGGACCACCTTAAAGCCATGATAAAAAAATAAAAGAGCCTAGACACCATCTTTCAAGAAATTATCAAGCAAAATTACCCTTACATTCTAGAATCAGAGGAAAAAAATAGAAATTGGAAGAATTCACTGATTACCTCTTGAAAAAGATCCCAAGATCTTTTCCTAGGAATATTATAGTCCAATTCCAGAGTTCCCAGGTCAAGGAGAAAATACTGCAAGCAGTCAGGGAGAAACAGTTTGAGTATTGTAGAAACACAATCAGGATAATCCAAGACCTAACAGCTTCTACATTAAGGGACTGAAGGACTTGGAATATGATATTCTGAAGGTCAAAGGAGCTGGAATTAAAACCAAGAATCACCTACCCAACAACATTGAGTATAATGCTTCAGGAGGAAATATGATCATTCAGTGAAATAGAGGATTTTCAAGCATTCTTGATGAGAAAACCAAAGTTGAACAGAAAATTTTACTTTCAAATACAAAAGAGAGGCAAGAGAAACATGAGAAGATAAACAGAAAAAGCAAATCATAAGGAATTTATTAAATTTGAACTATTTACATTCCTACATGTAAAAATTATAATTGTAACTCATGAGACTTTTCCCAAGATGAGGATAATTGAAGGGGATGTATACACACATGCACGCACACACGCATACACACACATACAGACACATATATACACACACACATTTATACATGCACATATATTATATATAATAATATAATATTATATATGCATGTATGAATGTATACGTACACATATGCATGTATATGAGGGTGTGTGTGTGTATAAATATATATATGAGTGTATGCATATGTGTGTACATGTATACATAGACAGAGGGCACCAGATGAGTTAAATATGAATGGATGATATCTTAAAAATAAAATTAAAAGGTGAGAGAGGAATATATTGGGAGAAGAATAAAAGGAGAGATAGATTAAAGTAAATTATCTCTTATAAAAGAGGCAAGAGAACACTGTTACAATGGAGGGGAAAACCTGAAGGTGAAAGGGAATGGATCAACCTTACTCTTATTGAATTTGGCTTAAGGAGGGAATAACATACACACTCAGTTGGGTATCTTACCCTACAGGAAAGTGGAGTGGGGGAAGGGAATGATGAAAGGGAGGATAGATTGGGGGAGAGAATAATTAGAAGCAAATGCTTTTGAAAAGGGGCAAGGTCAAAGTAGAAAACAGAATAAGTGGCAGGTGGGGATAGGATGGAAGAAAATATAGTTAGTCTTTCACAATATAACTACCATGGAAATGTTTTGTGTTACTATACATGTACAACCTATGTTGAATTGCTTGTCTTTCCAGTGGTGGTGGCTGAGGAGGGAAGAAGGGGAAAATTCTGGAACTCAAATTTTCAAAAGAAAAATGTTAATTTTTCTTTTTATATGAAACTGGGAAATAAGGTATACAGGCATAGGGGTATAGAAATCAATCTTGCCCCACTGAAAAGTTAGGGGTTGGGGGAGGATATAAGAGAGAACAGATTAGGAGAAGGGGTATAAGTAGGCTTGCTATTTTGGGATGGAGTGTAGGGGAACGATGGGGAGAAAAACTTTTCATTCAAAATCTTGAATTATTGTTAAAAACTAAAACTAAATAAATAAATTGGAAAAAATATTTATTTTACATTTTATATAGTGCAGTCCTAAATTATTCTTGTGTGAGAGGAAACCATTCCAATACTCTACTAATTTGCTTATATTATCTTTTTTTATATTTAAATAATGTACCCATTTTGACTGTATCTTTATGTATGGTGCCATATATGGGATTATACTTACATTCTGCCAAACTGCTTTCCATTTTTCCAAGCATTTTTTTTTTGTCAAGTGGTTAGTTCCTGTCCTAAAACCTTGGACATTTGTGTTTGTCAAAGAACAGATCATTGTGGCCATTATGTCTTATGTACCCGCTCTGTTTCAGTGATCAACTACTCTAATTTTTAGCCAGAACTATATTATTTTGATGACTTTATAATGCAGTTTGAAATCTGAGACATGTAGGTCACCTTCTTTCACATTTTTTCATTAATTCCCCTGATATTTTTGACCTTTTGTTCTCCCAGAAATATTTTATTATTTTTTTCTAATTCTATAAAACATTTTTAATTTTTTGAATTGTATGACACTGAATAAGCAAATTAATTTATGTAAAATTGTTATTTTTATTGTACTGGCTTTGCCTACTCATGAGGAACTAGTATTTTTTTAAATTGTTCAGATCTGACTCTATGGAAATTTTATAATTTTGTTTATATAGTTCTTTGATTTGTCTTAGCAGGTAGACTCCAACATATTTTATATTGTCTACAGTTACTTTAAATGGCACTTTTTCTACCCTTTCCTGCTAGAGTTTGCTAGTAATATATAGGAATGCTGAGATTTGATTTGAGTTTATTTTGTATCCCATAAATTTACTAAAGCTATGAATTATTTAATTAGATTCTTTAGTTGATTCTTCAGGGTTTTCTAAGTATAACAACACATCTCCTGTAAAGAGTGATCAGTTTGTTTCTTTATTGCTTATATTCTGTTTTCTTCAATTTCTGTTTTTCTTATTATTACAGCTAATATTTCTAGTACAATATTGAATAATATTGATGAAAATGGATATTCTTGTTTCACCTCTGATCATACTGGGAAAGCTTCTAGCTAATCTTTGGTACAGATAATGCTTGCTGATAGTTTTAGATAGATAATATTTATCAGGGATGGATGTTGTATTTTTAAATTTTTTTCTGCATCTATTGAGATAATCATATGATTTCTATTACTTTTCTTATTGATATGGTGAATTATGCTGACAATTTTCCTATTACTGAACCATCTCTACATTCCTTGAATAATTTCCACCTGATCGTGGCATATTATCCTCCTCATACCTTGTTGCTAGAATTTCAATTAAAAAATTTTGCATCAGTAGTTCTTGGGGAAATTGATCTATAGTTTTCTTTCTCTGTTTTGGCTCTTGCTGATTTAGGTTTCATCAGGATATTTGTCATAAAAGGAATTTTGGGGAAAACGCTTTTTTTTTCCTGTTTTTTTCAAATAGTTTATATACTATTAGACTCAATTGTTCTTTAAATGTTTAGTAAAATTTACTTGTAAATCTTTTGGTGCTGGGGATTTTTCCTTTTGGATATACTTTCTATGGTCAAGCTATTATTATTATTATTATTATTATTATTATTATTATTATTATTATTTTATGTTTGTTCATTTCCCCCAGTCTTTTTCTCAACTCGTAAATTATAATAAAGTTGGGTCCTGCTTTCAGAAGGTGGAGGGTCACTGTCCCAAGCTTCATTTGTGTTTGTTCTGGTTGTTTTTGTACTGGTGTGTTCAATGCTATTTTGGGAAATCTGTAAGTTTCAGTTCTTCCAAAGTACTATGATCCAGTGAAAGGTGCTAAATGCTCTCCTGGCCTGTGCTCTTCTGAGTGACTACAAGAGCTCTTTTTCATTCCTGCCCTGTGACCAGTGACCAGTGCTCCCTTGTGACTATATGCTTTAATCTGTAAGTGCTCCTTGTAGCCCTGAGATTAATATCCAGAACCTCAAATGGTAAATGCAACAGAGACTTGCCCCCAATATTAGCATGTAATTTCCTTCTGTCCAGCTGTTGGACGTTCTTACCATCTATAGGTTGAGAGGTCTGCAAGTTGCTTCTGCCAATTCAGTTGTTTCCAAGGTTTACTACTGGCTGCTTGGTGCAGGGACCTTGCTGTTGGTTGAGCTGGGGCTCCAGCCTTACTGCTAGTTTACTGTGGATGGCCTGTGTTGGACTGTGTTCTACCCTTGATCCAGTGAGACAGACCTTTCTTGCTCACCTCCAAAATGTTCTTGGGTTGGAAAATTGTTTCACGCAGTCTTTTTGTTGTTTTTTTGCTCCAGAATTCATGTTATGGTGTTACTTGAATGTTGTTTGGAGATAAGTTTGGGAGAGCTCCCTTACTTTTACTCTATGATCTTGCCTCCACTTTTTCTAAATGATTCATGGATACCCATGGAGATCAGTTGATAAATAAACATTTATTAAGGACTTACTATGTGCCAGGTACTGTAATAAATAATAGGGATTTAAAAACAGAAAGAAGGAAAGAAAGGAATGAAGGGAGGGAGGGAGGAAAGGAGGGAGAGAAGAAGGAAGGAAAAAAGGAAGGAAGGAAGGAAAAAAGGAAGGAAAGAAGGAAGAAAGAAAGGAAAGAAGGAAGGAAAGAAGGAAAGAAAGAATGAATAAACGAAGGAATGAAGAAAAGAAGGAAGGGAGGAAAAAAAGGAAGAAAAAAGGAAGTAAAGAAGAAAAAAGGACGGAAGGAAGGAAAGATAGAAGGAAGGAATGAAAGATGAAAAGAAAGAGGGAAAGGAGGAGGGAGGAAGGAAGGAAAGAAGAGAATAACAAAAGAAAGAAGGAAAAATGAAAAATGCAAAAAAGAAAAATAAATATTTGCCCTCAAAGGCCTTGCATTCCTATTGGGAATATAATGTGGATGAAAATATAAGATAATTCTAGAACAAATGCAAAGCAACTTTAGGGGGTAAGCACTACCATCAAAATTGGGACAGTAGGGAAAAAAAACAATCTAGAAAGATCTCTAGAAAGAGAACAGCTGAACTGAACCTTAAAGGAAACCAGGGATTCTAGGAGATAAAAATCAGGCAGTGGCTTATTTCAGGAATGAGCCAGTGTGAAGTCAGGGTGACAGGAGATGTAGCATTGTGAATAAGAAATGGAAGTGAGTCTGCTAAATAGTTTTAAATGCTAAACAAAGGAGTTTTTATTTGATCCTAGAGGCAACAGATAGTTTAGTAGTGCAGAGACAGACACTTCAGTTTGTTAGAAAAAATCAATTTGGAAGCTTTGTAGGAAATATTTTGGAATTGGGACAAGTTATATTGTCATGCTTTTTAGCAATATTTTCTAAGTGTCTTTTTACATCATTTCTAAATAAAAGCTCTTATAAGCTGGTAGCTTTGTGGTATATTAGATAGAGGCACCGGGCCTGAAGTTAAGATGACCCAAGTTCAAATCTGACCTTAGACACTATCTGTGTGAACCTGGGCAAGTCATTTAACCTCTGTTCACCTCATTTTCCTTAACTGAAAATTGATGCTATTATAACATCTTCCTTCAGGGTTTTGGTGAGGCTCAGATCAGATAGTATCTATCCCAAAAGTTCTTAGCACAGTGCTGGAACATAGTAGGCATTATCGTAAGTGCTACTTTCCTTCTACCACATAAGACAAAAAAAAATAATTAAGCAAAACCAAAAATCATGGTGATCACATAGCTGTGAATGTACCTTTGTGTACGTGCAGACTAAGCTTTCCACAAAAAGGAGAATGGCACATTTTTTTTTCTTAATTTCTTCTCCTCTCTCAAAATTGGTCATTACAATTTCTCAATATTTAGTTCCATTTTAGTATTTTTTTTCCTCTTTGCCATATTATAATTATAGTATTTTTTGTTCTGCTTATTGAACTTTGCTGTTCAATACTGCTATTAGCAATATGTCTTTTACATGATCATTTCCACATAAATCCACTGCCACCAATGCTTTCATTGGTCCTGGAGTCAGGGAGACCTGAGTTCAAATCTGGACTTAGACACTAGCTCTTTATTGATTGATATATGTTCTTTTATTTAAAAATAACAGCTTTATATTCATCACATAAAAAAAAACCCTACAAATTATTTTTGTGGATAAAATGATCTTGAAGATAAGGAAATCCCCTCTATCCATGAGGACCAAAACCTGTTCTGCTGCTTTACCTTAGAGAGTTGCCTGGGGCACTAAGATATTGAGCTACTTGCTTAGTGTGACATAACATGTGTCAGAAACAGGAGTTGAAACTTAGTTTTTCTGAGTTTAAGGCCAACTCCTTATCCAGTATCCCAAGCTTCCTCTCTCAGCACCAATTCTTAAAGTGCAATACTATCCCTTTGCATTCATATTCCATAATATATTCAATCATTCCCCAACCAGTGGGCATCCATTTTATTTTCTATTTTTTTGCTATCACTAATTCTGCTATCATGAAAAATGGATCGCTAACAACATTATCTCATTTTTCTCATACAACAATCTTCAATACCTAAAATAGATGTAATTTCTCTTACTGAGACAGTGAGGTAGTGTAATCGGTAGAGAACTGGACCTAGAGTCAGGAAGGTCTGACTTCAGTTGTGGCTCCAGACAGCCTAGTTGTGATGCCCTGGGCAGGACACTTAACTTCTGTTTGCCTCAGTTTCCTCAACTGTAAAATGGAAGTAATATTAGCAACTTAGCTCCCAGAGGTGCCCTGAGGATTAAATTATATTTGCAAAGAATTTAGTGTAGTGCCTGCCATAAGATAGGTGTTTGATAAATGCTTATTTGTTTCCTTATTTTCTAGATGAGGAAACTGAAGCAGTAAGTCACTTGTATAAATTTATACAGCAAGTTAATGACAGAACTTGAAAAGGAATATAGGTTTTCATGACTTTCAGCTAAGTCATGCTGCCTTTTTGTGTCACTGAAGAGTAGTTCTATAATTAGTATGACCAATTTATTTTCTTTCTATATAGCAATCTCTTCAAATACAAGTCCAAAGATAAAAGGAAAGATCTATGAGATTGAATCATTTGGATTGAGATCATGAGCCTATCTGAATAACATAATTTGATAGGACAATATTGCTTTACACCTTCAATAACTTCATTATCTTCAACCCTTTGATTCTGTGGTTCCACATGACTGGTTTCATAGAGCTTTGCAGTACAAGTCATGAATAAAGGAATTCTCAGAGTAATTTGACTAAAGTGGCTGATGTGTTTCCATTCAGGAAATTGTTATGTTTTTTTAATTGAGGTCTCATTTTGAGAATAATAGAAATGATATCTTTCTCTGAAGAAGTTATAGAAAACTTCTTATATAAGCATGCTTAACAGTTAGATGCTTAAAGTCCCAAGATTTAATTTCCTGATGAAGGTAATATGAAAAAGACTTAGATAAAAAATGGCTCTTCCTTTGTTACTAGTATTTACAAATGTGCCCATGTTGTCATTATATATGGGGTTTTCATAAGCCTATGGATTTGACCAAAATGTGCTTCAGAGATTCCACCTTAATGGGGGTATAAATTTCATCAGAGAAAAATATTAAAAATAAAAGACATAGACATAAATAAAGTGTAACTTTTTTTCAAAAACTATTTTAAAAAGAATGATCAAGTCATATATCAAATATATTCCAAAGTTTTTTAAGGTAAAATAAAATAGATTAAGTTGGCAATAACATTCTACAAGATTAAGAGCATATGTACTATGATTTAGGAGATACATTGATGAACACTTGCACATTTCTTTCAGAGATCAATGTTTATCACAAATTTATTTGTTTTATTTAAATCTCCTTTTATCAGTCAATCAATAAGTATTTATTAATGTCTACTCTCTTCCATGCACTGTTCTAGGTACTGTATATATATATGTATGTATGTATGTATGTATGGGTTAAGGAATTATAATTTCCTAATCCATTATATAATCCAGGAAAGAGAAATTATTTGGTGTCATGGAAACAGTCTTGATCTTCTTCAAATTCCATTAAAATGGCATTGGTATTGTTGGTATGTAACTCTCAACCTGATGTCAGCATCAAATGAAAGAATTTATGTAACTTAATTTGTAAAACAAAAATAAATTATTGTTTTACTATTACATTACATAAGTATTCAAATCCATTATAAAAGTTTCAAAGAATTTTCTTCATCCCTATGTGCTGGCAAACGGATTGCCCCTCGGTTAGCCACCAAATGCCATAAACTAGAAAAGTCACTAAAAACCCATGATGGTAAGTAGGTAACAAATGTAATACCCTTTTGACCAGCAATTAGTCAGTGTTAAGTCAAATACATCATGTGTACTATTAAGTTCTGGATTCAGTTCTTATCTCTACCATATGATCTTTCTGTCAAGAGTACAAAACTATGGCAAAGGAGCTCAACAGAGACAGAAGTTAGACTTCTGGGGGCAGAGTCAAGAAGGCAGAGTAGAGAAAGTATTTAGTTGAACTTTCTCAATATTCTCATCCAAACCACTTGAGGAAAGAATTCCTCAAATCAAATTATGGAGTGACAAAGTCAATAGAAGATCAGAGTGAATCACCAAGACAACTTAAGAGGTTGGAAAGGGAGATCTGTGACCTAGGAGTGAAGGCTGGAGTGCTTCTCATGTGAATGGAACACCTGAAACAAGATAGTGGAACAGAAACAGTAGCAGTTTCAAAAGCTTGAAAGCCAGAAATGGTATATGGACCTAGCAACTGGTCAAAAAGTGATTTTAGGAGACCCCTGTATTAGCACTGGAAAGAAGACCAGATGTTGCTTGGTGAATCCATTGCCTATACCCACTTCTGGATCATAGTTATTTTTTCCTCATGGCAATTGGGATTAAGTAATTTGCCCACAGTCATAAATAGAAAGTATTTGAAGCTGGATTTGAACTCAGGTCCTCTTGACTCCAGGGTTGGTACTCTATCCTCTTTACCACCTAATTGTCCCCTGGATCATAGTTGAAGGTTAGAGAGGGGGCACTTTTGTAGTGGAAGTCCTGAGTAGCTGTATCCTTTTTGGTGGCAAGTGGTTAGGTACCCTGAAAAACAGTATAAATTTTAGTTCCAAGAGAAGAGGGCTCCTGAAGAGCAGTATCAATTCGAGTCCTATGGTATTGTGAGTCATGAGAAATAGTATTGTTCACAATTTCAAGGAATTATAGGCCTTTATAGGGTGACCAGAGTATACATCAGCAGAGGTGTGACTACAACTCTCTGCAGATCATACCACCTTGAAAACACTGAAAACTCTCAAACTCCCAGAACAAGCTCTGAAAACAGCAGTGCAAAATAGCCTTCTGGGAAAAAAGTGCTCCTGATCCTCCTGATGGAAACAGAGGTCAACGTTAACATAAAATTCAAAATAAAGAAATAAGGTGAAAAAATAAACAAACAACAAAAAGCAAATATCATACAATTCTACTGTGGTGATAGGGAATATCAAAACATAAACTCAGTGAACAAAGAAATAAAACTAGCTACAAGCAAAGCCTGAAAGAAAAATGTGAATTGGACACAAGTCCAACAAGAATTCCTGGAAAAGATAAAAAATAATTTTCCAAATCAAACAATAATGGTAGAAGAAATTTTAGATTAAAAAATTAATTCAAAGGAAGAAAATTTGGGGAGAAATATTAATAAAAGAGGCATTAAAATACTGATAAAATAACATTTTAAAAAGCAGGATGAGCCAAATGTAATAACTATGAAAATTTAGTGATAAAAATAATTCCTTCAAAGGCAGAATTGGTCAACTTGAAAAAGGTACAAAAGCTCACTGAAACTAATCATTCCTCAAAATTTAAAGTTGGATAAATGGAAGTACTCCATAAGATACCAATAAACAAAATAAAGTCAAAATAATGAAAAAAAATGAAGAAAATTGAAGTATCTCATTGATCTGGAAAAGAGATTAAGGAGAGATAATTTAAGAATTAATCAAAGCCATGATCAAAGAAAGAGCCCAGACATATTTCAAGTTATTATCAAGGAAAATTATGCCAATATCCTAAAACTAAAGGTTAAGATAGAAATGAAAATAATTAGCATCTGAAAAAAATTTTGAAATGAAAACTCCTAAGAACGTCATACCAAAATTCTAGGCCTCCAAGGTCAAAAAGAAAATACTTTAAGCAGTCCAAAAGAAACAATTCATTTACTGTGAAGCCAGGGTCAGGATTACTCAAGATTTAGCAGCTACCACAATTAAAGAACAGATGGCTTGGAATACCCTGTTCTAGAAAACAAAAGCACTGGGATTACAACCATAAATAATTTACTAAATAAAGTTCACAGAGAATATAACTTATAAAAATAACTTATAAAATATAGAAATTTCAAGCATTCCTGATGGGTAAAAACCAAAACAAAACAGAAAAGGACCGAATAGAAAATTTGGCTTTCAAATGCTCAGATTTCTCAAGAGAAGAAAAAATGCTCCTTGCTGAGGCATATTTCACCCAGGCTCTATACTATCTAAGCAACACTCATTGTCTTGTGGCAAAACGGATCATGCTTGGATCAAATCTTTTGTTAACATTTGTCTTTAAGAGTTCTGAAACAATTACTATTGACTGTTCTCCTTTCCTGCAAGAGGATGCAACCAAAAGGTGCAGGATATCTAGCCCCAAAAAACTTAGTGGGACACATCTAAGTCTAGACAAATCCATTTTAAGATAATTGCTTTTTCACCTAGAGTAGCTAGGTAGTGCAGTGGATATAGAACACTGAGCTTTGAAGCAGGAAGACTCATCTTCATGAGTTCAAATCCAGCCAGAGATACCTACTAGATATATGAACTTGTTTGCCTCAGTTTTCTCATTAGTAAAATCAGGACTAGCAATCATTATCTCAGACAAAGCAAAAACAATAATAGATTTAATTAAAGGAGTTAAGCACAGAAATTATATCTTGTTAAAAAGCTACTATAGACAATAAAACAATAGCTATATTAAGCATATATGTTTATTGTTCAGGTAATTTCAATTGTGTCTGACACTTTATGACCCCATTTGGGTTTGTTTTTGTTTTGCTTTTTGGAGGGGGGAAGTCAGGGCAATTTGGGTAAAGTGACTTCTCAAAGGTCACACAGCTAATAAGTGTTAAATGTCTGAGGCCGGATTTGAACTTAGGTCCTCCTGACTCCAGGGCCAGCGCTCTATTTACTGCACCAACTAGCCAACCCCATTTGGGATACTGGAGTGTTTTGCCATTTCTTTCTCTAGTTCATTTTACAGGTGAAGAAACTGAGACAAGCAGGGTAAAGTGACTTGCCCAGGGTAACATAACTAGTTAGTGTTTCAAATTATATTTGAACTCATGTGTGTGTTCCAGGCCCAGTGCTACCTAACTGTCCACTATGTTACCTAATTGCCCACTGTGCTACCTAACTGCCCTTATAAATATATACTCCAAATGGTATAACATTTAAATTCATAAAGGAAAACTTAAATGAGTTACCAGAGCAAATAGACAGTAAAACTATGCTAATGAGGGACCTCAAATTTCCTCTCACATAACTAGCTAAATCTGTTTTTTAAAAAAAGAAATGAAGGAGATGAATAGATTTTAGAAAAGTTAGGTATTACAGACCTCTTGAGAAAATTAAGTGGGAATAAAAAATAATGCAAATTTTTCTTATGGTATGTGGCAGCAATATTATATGATGATCAACTGTATGGCTTAGCTATTCTCAACAACGCAATGTTCCAAGACAATTTCAAAAGACTTATGATGAAAAATGCTATCCAGCCATAGAGAAAGAACTGATGAGATCTGAATGCACATAAAAGCATACTTAAAAAAAACTTTCTTTATTACTCTTGTTCGTTTTGGTCTGTGTTTTTTTTTTGCAATTTGATTAATGTGTAAATATGTTTTGCACATGCATAATCTATATCAAATTGTTTGCCTTGTCAATGAGGGTTGAGAAAGGGTGAGCATTTGGAGATCAATTTTTTTAAAAGAATGTTAAATTTTGTTTTTACATATTAGTGGAAAACTTACATATATTCACACAATATATTTAAAAGATTTTTTAAAAGGAGCTTGAAAAGGTTTCTTGTGGGAAGGTAGAGATGAAGAGGGAGGGAATTCTAGACATGGGAGACAAGTGGTGAAAATGTACTGCATAGGGACATGGGTCATCATCATCAGGAACAGAAAAGGGGTCCATTTCACTGGATGATAGAGTATGTGTAAGGGAGTAAGTATAAAAAGACTGATAAATTAGATAGGAGTCCACTGATTAAGGCCTTTAAAAGCTCAAATGAAGTCATTATATTTGCTCCTGAAGACAGAAGATTGCCCCAACAGTTTATTGAATGGTGGAGTTTAAGGGGGGTTAGCAGCATTAGATCTGTGTTTTAGGAAGATCACCTTGATAATTGATGGACTGGAGTAAGTAAGAACATGAGGCATTGACAATAATCAGAAACTTAATAAGCCAGGAATGAGTGATGAGGGCTTGAAAATGAATGGCAGTGTCAAAGAAAAGAAATGGGAGTATATGAGAGATCTCATGAAGATAAAATCAACAGAATTTGGCAAGAAATTGGATGTGAGTGATGAGAGAGAGAAGTCTAGGATAACACTTAGATTTTGAGTGTAAGAGTAATGAGGAAGTTAGGAAGAGGTAAGGGTTTGGGGGAAATGTAATGAGTTCAGTTTTGTACGTACTGACTTTAAAATATCTAAATATGAAATAGATAGAGATATGAGACTTTAGGTGGGGAGAGAAAATAGGGTTGGATAAATGGATCTGAGAATCCTAAGCAGAGAAATGATAATTGAATCTATGGGAGCTGGCCAGATTTCAAGCAAAAGAGTCTAGAAGGAGAAAAACAGAGGAACCAGGAAAGAAACTTGGATGGAGATCCAGCAAGGGGAAGTGAGAAATGTTAGACAGAGAGAAAAAGAACCAGGAAAAGAAAAACCTAGAGAAAATCTAGAGGAAAAAAGAGGAATTAACAGTACTAGAGGTCAGAGAAATGTCTGGAAGCATGAAGGCTTAGAAAAAGACTTTAGACTATTTAATTCTGGTGAGAACCATTTCAGTTGACTTGTATAAACCTGCCACATTCACTTATCCATAAAATTCAGATAATATACCTTGCTAAGGAGTATAAACAATGGATATTTAAATTGGATGATACTACCTTGCAAGGTCATTACAGGGATTAAATGAGATAAGACATATAAAGTGCTTTGGAAACCTTAAAGCAGTACATAAATGGTAGATATTATTACTACCACCACCATCACTCCTCCTCCTCATCCTTCTTGTTCTCCTACCACAACAACTACTGCTACTAAGAAGTACTAAGAGGCTAAATGATTTGTCCATGGCTACAGTTAAAATGTGTAAGGGGCAAGGTGTGGTACTTAAATGCAGATCTTCTTGACTCCAAGGCCAATCTTTGAAGTCCTTCTCTGTTAACTGTGGTGATGATGATGATGATGATGATGATGATGATGATGATGATGATGATGACGATGACTTCAATTGATTCCTTGATACTGGAATGTATTAAAATATGCCTTTCACTAACCATTCTGAATTAAGGATAAGTAATAATGTATTTAATCATGCTTTGGGCAGCAAACTTGATAAAGATTAAGGGCAATTACATTGACCTATCAAAATCCCAATAAGGAAACAGAATGAACTGACATTAACTCACTCCATGTGTAAGTAGGCATTTCAATAGAAAGTCACTAGTATTACTAGAGAGATATTCTATAGTAGAAGTGCATCTAAGGAAAAAAATGTATGCTATGTACTTAACCACCAAGATATTATAAGAATATATATTAATAAATATTAATATGCAATACAGGAAATATAATATCTAATCTAAAACCAGAACAATCACAATAAGACATATAAAGGAAATAGATTTCATAATTTTTCACTTCATACATTTAAAAGGAAACCTTTAATTTCAGATGTGTCAACAAGCATTTAAGCAACATTTGCTATGAGCCAGACATTGTGATTAGCACCAAAAGTGTGATTTTGAAGTTAGAAATGCCAGAGATTTTTGTAAGTGGGCATTTTTTTACATAAGAGAATTAAACATTAGTTCTGATTTGAAAGAAAAGCGTGTGCCTGCTGGAGAGGGGCCTCAAGTATGAGCAATATACTTTTCCTGATGTTTCTCTTTTATTGAAATTTATTATAAGCATATATTATCCTAAGTACCCATTAGAATACTAAATATTAAACATACTTCAAACTATTATAGTCATTCTCAGATGGAAAATAAAAACAAAATCCCACAGATTTGGGTCATTAAAGAACTGCTTCTTAGGAGACCCAGAGTTATAATTTTCACTCCAAGGTAGTCTATGGGTGGTGGGTCTCCTTAGAAAAGTCCTTTCTCTGAGAACCTAAATGCCTTGGAAATAAAAATGATTTTACTTTATGTAATTTTTTTATAAATTACATTTTATGTTTATTTTTAGTTTACATCATTCATTTCCACAAAATTTTGAGTTACAAATTTTCTCCCCATCTTTCCCCTACATACCACCCCAAAACAGTGATCCCACTGTATACCTCCTCCCCCAATCTGCTCTCTCCTATATCCTCCCCCATGCCACCTCCAACTTTCTGGTAGGGCAAGATGGATCCCCATACTCCAGTGTCTCTGTATCTTATTTCCCAGTTGCATGTAAAAATAATGATAATAACAATATTTTTAAGCATTTGATTTTAAAACTTTGAATTCCAGATTCTTTCACTTCCTCCCTCCTCACCCACCTTACTGGGAAGATAAGCAATTGAATACAGGTTGTACATGTGCAGGTATGTGAAACATTTGCATAAAGGATATATTGTGAAAGATTGACAATATTTCCCAACATCTTATCCCATCCCCACTTGTACTATTCTGTACTTTGACCCTGTCCTTTTTCAAAGGTGTGTGCTTCTAACGACCCTCCCCTCCAACCTGCCCTTCCCTCCATCATCCCCCCTCTCATCCCCTTCACCCCTACTCCCCTGTAGGGCAAGATACTCAATTTAGTCTGTATGTCATTCCTTCCCTAAGCCAAATTCAATGAGAGTAAGATTGACCCATTCCCTCTTGCCTCCCTTTTCTTCCCTTCCATTGTAACTTATCCCTTGCCTCTTCTGGATGAGATAATTTACCCCACTCTGTCTCTCCCCATCTCCTGTCATTATATTCTTCTCTCACCTCTCAATTTCACCTTTTAAATATCATCCATTCCTATTCAATTGATCCTGTGCCCTCTGTCTATGTATACCTGTACACATATATACACAAATATATATTCATATGCACATATGCCCTCCTATATATATAAGTATGTATGTGTATATGTGTGTATGTACATATGTATACTCACATATGTACACACATACATGTATATATGTATATGTGTGTATACACACACACAAACATACATACATTTATATTCCCTTCACCTATCCTCATACTGAGAAAATTTTCATAAGTTACAATTATCGTTTTTCCATGTTGGCATGTAAATAGTTCAACTTTGATAAGTTCCTTATGATTTCTCTTCCATGTCTACCTTCTCATGCTTCTTGTATTTGAGTGTCAAATTTGCTTTCAGTTCTGTTTTTTTCTACAAGAATGCTTGAAAGTCCTCCACCTCATTGAATGACCATATTTTCCCCTGAAATATTATACTCAATTTTGCTGGGCAGGTGATTCTTGGTTTTTTAATCCTAGCTCCCTTGATCTCTGGAATATCATATTCCAGGCCCTTTGATCCCTTAATGTATAAGCTGCTAGATCCTGGGTCATCTTGATTGTGTTTCCACAGTATTCAAATTGTTTCTTCTTGGCAGATGGAATATTTTCTCCTTGATCTAGGGACTCTGGAACCTGGCT
>CM053593.1:75792787-75832079 GCA_028646575.1 Pseudocheirus occidentalis | reverse complement strand
CTTTTGGGGATCTTTTTCAAGAGGTGATCAGTGAATTTTTTAAAGTTCTATTTTGCCCTCTGGTTCTAAAATATGAGGGCAGTTTTTCTTGAGAATTTCTTGAAGTATGATTTCTAGTTCCTTTTTTTGATCATGGCTTTCAGGTTGTCCAATAATTTTTAAATTGTCTCTCCTGGATCTATTTTCCAGGTCAGTGGTTTTTCCAATGAGATATTTCACATTGGCCTCTATTTTTTCCTTTGTTCGGATCTGTTTAATAGTATCTTGATTTCTCATAAAGTCATTGGCTTCTATTTGCTCCACTCTAATTCTTTTTGTTTGTTTGTTTGTTTGTTTTTGGAGGGCAGTTGGGGTTAAGTGACTTGCCCAAGGTCACACGGCTAGTTTTTTTGTGTTGTGTCTGAGGCCGGATTTGAACTCAGGTACTCCTGACTCCAGGGCCAGTGCTCTATTCACCGCACCACCTAGCCATCCCTGCTCCACTCTAATCCTGAAGGCATTATTCTCTTCAGTGAGCTTTTGAAATTCTTTTTCAATCTGACAAATTCGGCTTTTTAAGGCATTCTTCTCCTCATTGGCTTTTTGGGCCTCTTTTGCCATTTGAGTTAGTCTATTTTTTAAGGATTTATTTTCTTCAGTCTGGTTGTTGACTCTCTTTTCATGATTTTCTTGCATTATTTTCATTTCTCTTCCCAATTTTTCTTCTACTTCTCTTACTTGATTTTCAAAATCCTCCTTGTGCTCCTCCATGGCTTGTAAACAGTTCATGTTCTTCTTGGAAGCTTTTGGTGCAGAGTTCTAACTGTGTTGTCTTCCTCCTGTTCCATGCTTTGATCCTTTTTGTCCCAAAAAAGGAATATGAAGTTGGATTGCTGTGCTTGTTTTGCTTCCTTTGCTTTCTCATGTTTCTACTCTATTATTTGACTTTTGAGCTCTTTACCACATAGAACTCTGCTTCCAGAGGGGAGAACTTTGTCCTAAATTGTTAGGGTTGTTGAAGCTGCTGGAGGGCACCATCTTTATCTCCCCCACAAATTCTGGTTCACTGGTCACACACCTCAGCACCACCACTCAAGACTATGATCCTGATCCAGGCAGGTTAAAGCAAGAATGATTACACTCTGAGTGGTCCCTTGCCCCCCCACTTAGAATCTGCAACCCTAGAGCTCTGAAGCAGCCACTTGGATTTGGGTGGACAGCCCTCACACCTCTACAGCTTCTAACTCCAGGAGTAGAGGCCAGACTGCACTTCAGACCCTTCCAGTTCCAACCAAGTTCTATACTGACCTTTTACTTTGCCTTTGGCATTTATGGGTTGACAGTTCTGAATACCACTACAGCTACTGCTTATCTACTCTCCAATGTCCACTCCAGCTGCTTCTCTTCCAGGCTGCTCTGGAGCTAAAATACTGTGAGCTTAAGTGGGGCTTGGTCTGGCTCCCTGCATGCTGTGATGGACTTTCCTGTTTGCCTACCAGGTTGTCTTCAGTGAGAGATTCATTTCTCTCTGTCACTTGGTGGATTCTGAAGCTCTAAAATTGTTTAGCATCATATTTTATAGGTATTTGAGGTGGTTATGGGGGGAGCTCACAGAAATTTCCTGCTTATATGCTGCCATCTTGGCCCATGTAAATTTTTGAAACACTTTTTACTAAGGAAAGAGATTTGATCCTTTTACTACCATCACAAGATAAACTATGAGTTCTGTGAGGGCTCCATAATCAGTACAATTTACTTCATTGAACCTCAGCACAAATCAAAACAATTCTACCCAAATTTTTGCCATCTATGGGAAGGTGATTTTTAATGCTAACTTTCTATACAAAAGTTTATTTAGATGTTTCTTGAATTAATAGCAAGTCACCTTCAGTAATTACTTATTATTGTTTAATTATGTCTATTTATCCTTACTCTTTTTACAATTTGCTGCTGGACATGAAGCCTAAACATGTTATCATACATCCCTATTTCAGGATACCAGGAGAATGGACTGCTCTATAGTTTGATGTTCTCCATTAATCTGAGGCAGTAACTCTTCCTAACAAGGTGCAAGCTTAAAGTAGAGACCTTTGCAAAAGGCAGGATACATTTGCTTACTAGTAAATCATATAAAAAAGAGAAAATATCTTTTGAACCAACCTAATAGTCTTTAAATGGTTCAAATTTGTAGAATAGAGGATTCAATGGCAAAGGACAATCTTACTTAATAACCACAAAATAGTTGATCTGATCCATGTTGTATCCCTTGGGAGTCATGGTTAAGACATCTTCTTATTACTACATTTATTATCCTCAAAACTTTGCTTCAGCGTGGAGGAAGCAACAGGGCACCATGTCAACTAGGGGGTAAACTTGTAAAACAACTGAAGCATGCCAGTTCTCCATGTTTTGGATGTTCCAGAACTGTAAGCAACCCTACATTGTCATCTCTGTCTGTCTGTCTGTCTATCTATCTATCTATCTATCTGTCTGTCTGTCTGTCTGTCTGTCTATCTATCTATCTACCTACCTACCTATCTATCCTCCCACATATATGTATATTACATATTATGAATCATGTGTGTATATATGTGTATGTGTGTATTATATATACATATATACACACATATATGTAAACAATTTAGATAGTCCTTTATAATGACAAAATATTATACACATATAAGTTCATTTTATTTTCACAACTCTCCCAGTGATATAGGTGCTGTCATTGCTTCCACTTGTAGAGGAAGGAACTGAAATTCAGAGAAATCAAATTACTTTTTTAGGGCTTACAGCTCATAAGTATTGAACTGAGTGATATTCTAAGGTCTTTTCCTATAACCTGACAGTTCTCCAAACATAAAATGAGCTAATGCCTGCAGTATTTTTTTGTAATATGTGTAGCTTTATTTATATTAAGATTTCTTTAAATGTACATTTTTTTCTCTCTAAAGGCATGATTAATAAGTGTTCTATTATGTGATTATGCTTTAATTGTTTGGAAACAATAGCTTTGTTTCTTGGTCCTGATATGATGAATCCTTCCCTCCTCAACCACAGAAAATGAATTAATGAAACATTGTGGTTGGGGAAAAAAGAACACTTAGCACATTATTCTTAATGCAGGTCATTTGTCTAATCCCAACCAAAGAACCTCTTAAACAAGAGTTTTAAAATCATGGATTATATGGGAAAAAAGGGTTGTACTGTTAGCTGATCTCTGTATCATTCTTTACCATGGAGGTCAGTCAAAATTAGAATGTTATGTTTGATTTTGAACTTTCTTTTTCTAGCTAGAATCAAAAATAGCACTCCTTTACGAAAGTTTTCTAGTGTAATTATAAAAATCTGTGCCTTCTGAAGTCAATGCATTTTTATGAGATTTGCTTTATTACAAGAAAGCCAACTACATTTAGAGGTACACATTAGATTGAGAAATATTTTACTTTTTCTCCAGACCAGGGAAGCTCAATTTATGAGTAGTTATAATTTATGAAATAAATTACAGTTGGCTAATTTTAGTCCCACTAATTGAAGTTTTTGCATTAATTCAAATACATTATATGTTATATTTTTAATGAGTAAAACTTCTCAATAATGTCTTCCTCTAAAAATTTCAAGAGTTTATCAAGAAGGAAAATCTGGTCTAAAATTATCAGCTTTTAAAATTAGCTTCTTTAGAAATAATTATATGTGAGGCAGTAAGGTAGGAATCAGGACAGGGAATTCAATGATTATTTATGCCATTTTGTACAGTCTTTCTCTCAATAAAATATATGTACACACATATACATACACATACACTCATATACATGTGTATGTGTGTATGTGTGATATACACATACATAGATAAAAATCAACTGTTATTAACTGTATATACTCAACCCCCCAAAATGGTAGATCCAGATAGCTCACTAATAAAGTATGGGCTACTAAGTCTTCTAGTTTACTACTTGAAATTCAGATGGGGAAACAAAATCATATAATGACACAGAATCAGGGACTCTCTTTTGCCTTTATTTGTATCTTTAGTGCTTACCAAAGTTATTGACACATAATAGAAACTTAATAAATCCTTATTGACTAAGCTGAAAGTCTACCTGCAAGTAATAAATGAATCTTCCAGTTCTGTCTAATGAATGAGTTCACCACTCCTTATGTTCATATTATAATAAAACAAAAAACAAATTTAAAAGGCTAATGTTGTTACCTAAAACATACTCCATATCATTTACCATGTCTCAAGTAGGCTTATTATTTTTCTACCAACATTTGCCTCTTCTGCCTTTAATATTTCAATTTCTGGTATCTCTATTAACCTAGACATTAACCTAGTTATTTCTGGCCCTCCCTTTCATTCACTTTCCCTATCTAAGCATTTACTAGATTTTGTTAATTCCATCTCCACATTTCTTTCATCTTCCCCTCTTATCTATTTCTACTACCATATCACTAATACAGGCTCCCATTTCCCACAACTTGAACTATTACAATGCTTTCTTTGCGGTCATTCCTGCTGTTATTTTTTCCTTCCTATACATATACACACATATGCATATATGTCATCAGTTCATATGTAAATACTTTTATATTTCTTCTCCATTAAAAATCACAAGTAGTTTCTCTAGTGTCTACAATTTTAAGTACAGTTGCCTTTGTTTGACATTCAAGGCCCTCCAGGATCAGTTATAACCTTAGTTCTCCAACTTTACCTATTATACCATTCCATGGTTGAAACAAAATTGGCTACTCATTTTCTAACAAACTCACCTTCTTGCTCTCTCCCTTCTGTCTCAATATTCCCTATATCTTGAAACCCTTCTTCACTTCTCTTCAAGTACTAAAATGTTATCCTAAATTTTAATTCAAATGTCAAACTCCAACAAGCTTTTCCTGTTCTCCACCATGAAGAGAAATCAACAGATTGATAACCTTATTATTCAGACTTCATTTTGAAATTTCTTTTATAACTCTCAAATGCAATATAATGATGTGTATTATAGTTATATGTATTGATATCTTCTCTTTCCATTGGACAGATGTCTCGTTAAGGATGGGGACCATATTATTCAGAAATGTGTCATCTCATCCAAAATCTAGACTAGTGCTCTGAACACAATATGTGCTTTAAAATGTTGCTGAAGTTGTATTCCACTTGTAGTATATCCTCACAATAACATTATGAAGTATTTATTATCCTGATTACATAAGTTAGGATAGAGACTTAGAGAGCAGAATGATTTGCTCACATTGAAGGTAGAACTTGAGCGTATGGCTTTTCTCCTTGTTATGTTTTCCACCTTGAAACATAGGGGACTCTGGAATAAATCTATAGTATTTGAAATATACATAATCCTAATAAAATTCTGTTTATGGGAAAGTAGGTTTTTTTCTTTCCTCTGGGTGAAAATAAATTTCAGAATTGTTGCAGGAGAGATAATTATGATTCTTACTCTTTCTCTCTTGGGTCTTTTCCTTTAAAATATGAGCAACGTGAGTCTTGCCAACTGCTCCTCTTCTCTTTTCACTAACAGTTATTTTCTCTCTAGTCACTGCCTTTAATTGACTCCTTTGATGGGCGAGTCTTCTTCAGGTTGTTCAAAGTAGAGCAATGGAAACATCGAAGTGGCCTACTGTGGAAGCTCATCACCTAATTCCGCATCAGACTGATACTATTGCTAAGATCATCATGTACCTAGGTGAAAACACCAGATTCATGTCTTATCATGCTTTCAGAACTTATAAAATATAAATCATTAAGCTTCTCTTTCATTTGTCTCTGCAAACCCCAAACAGAAAGATATAAGCAATTTCCAGCAATCTTTTTGTTAACTTTCTCCCACTCTTTCTCTCTATGTTAAATATCAGTCCCTATTCTTTTCTCTTGCATTTAACTCCCTATAACAACACACACACACACACACATCAGAAAATCCTGTGGCCAACCACACTTTTATAATGGCTTTCAATAGTAACTGAAAAAATGTAAATAAACTTTAAAGAACAGGTAAACTTTAAGTTTAATATGTACTCTTCTGAAAAAAGTTGAGAGAGAAAGAATAAGCAAAAAAAATTCACTGTCTGATATCAGCTTTCCCAAATGAAAAGTTTGCCAATGACTGGTATGCCTGGCAGCATTTGTTGGCAACCATTATACTATGACAGCTGCTCAAATGCCAGCAACCCAACCCACATCCATGTCCTCCCTAATCTCTCCTAAAAATGCTTATTGAGATGAGCTTAAACCCCTCCTCCCCCAAGACACACATACAGACATGTGTCTCCTTCTTATAAACTTCCTGCAGGGCAACAGTGAAAGTCACCCTATCTCTCTTAGGTATCTCTTTTGTCAGTGGTTCAAACGACAACAAACCCCCAAAGTGAAAATTTCTGATCCTTCCAGCCAATTTCATTATATCTGTTCCATATAATATGATACAGTGAGTGGGTGCTACACTTTATTTAATAGAAAAAAGGAAAATCAGAGGTCTTAATGTAGGTTTAGTCAACTGCGTGATGTGATATGTGATAGAGGAAGATGTCATTGTAATTGTGTACCACTTTGTCAAAGAAAGGTACCAAAAGGGTCCTTAGAAAGTATGCTAAAGAAAAGGAAAGGAAGAAAAGGAGGAAGAAGAGGAAGAGGAGAAAAGACCCTCCTTCCTGGGGAAAACCAGTCATTACTGGCTACATAGAAACATCATGCAAGACACAGGAAAAAAAGGAAGCAGTATTCAAGTCATGTTTTCTAGTTCTCTTTATAAAATAATCAAGAAATATGGGTCTCTCTAAGACAATTATTACTATCATTGTTGTCATTGTTATTACTACTGTTATTGTTGTTTTCAATGAAATTCAGGGTGAATTTGTATGAAGACATTCTGACCTCTACCTTTCCATTGTTAACCTCTAGAACCCATGCTCCAAGTTCTTGGAAAAGCTAATTCATTCATTTTTATAACTGCTACCCTAGAACCAAGCCATCTTGACTTATGATGACTAACAGAGTAACTCACTTAGCTCACTCTCTGAACCAAGAACAGATCATACTTCAGAACTCATCCAGTTGTCCATCCAGGTCATCTTGTCTTATGCTTTGCTTTTCTGCCATATTTACAAATTACTCTTGTCCCTCATTCTCTGCTTTGGACAAATTATTCTTGTCCCTCATTCTCTGCTTTGGCTCATGGTTAAGTAATAAAATCCATAGTACGATTGTTCTTGAAAAGGACATATTAATTTACTTCCCAGTGGATGAAGTGACTACCCCTAGGACTCCCTGGATCAAAGCTCCTTTCCCTAGGCGTTGCTTTATCATATTTGCCACCACTATCTCCCCTTCAATGTAAGCTCCTTGTGGGCAGAAACTATTTAACTCTTGGTGTTTGAAAATGAAACACTTGAAGATCATTCAGTAGTTAAGAAAAGGAGATTTGCTTAGGCATAGTAGAATAAGCAATAGCTATAACCATTAAAGACAACAAGAGTCGATTTAACTGAGTGAAACCAATGTGCTTGATTTGCCCATTATGATCCATCTGACTCAAGGATGTTTTCAATAGTTTTAAAGGAAAAAAAAATTAACCTAATTTACATGAGAGGTGTTAGGACACTCTTCTATCATATTCTGGATCATAGTCATCATTTAATAAATTATTTTTCATTTACTCCTTTCATCCTTCATCTATTCATACAAATCCCATGTATTTCTCCCAATTTCTACAACAGGCTTAAGTAATGATCCATTTAATTTAGCTTCAAGTTATGGGAAAGAGATAAATTCTTTTAAATTTAAGGCCACTTTTGATCATAACTGCATCATTAAGAAGTACATACCTTTTACAAATTGTATCCTTTTATTAGCTTAACTCATTCTTCTTAGTAACATTTGCTTACCTTTTGAGTTATAAATATAATTCTTGAGGATTTTAAAGACAAAAAAATCTATGCTAATTTAAGGTCTAATCACAAGGGAAATTAGGTAAAACAAATATTAGCTTTTTCAAATCAATAGTTTTGTTACAAATTCAGTGGTATACTGAGCAAAGGCACTGGCTTCATAGTCAGAAAACTTAAATTCAAGTCTTAATTCTGCTCCTCACTCCCTGACTGATTTCAGGCAAGTCAATTAATCTCTCAAGGTCTCAGTTTCTTCATATATAAAGTACAGAAGTCAGATGGACTAGACCAAGAGTGGGGAACCTGTGGTCTCAAGACCACATGTAGCAATCTAGATCCTCAAGTGCGGCCCTCACAGAAGTTCCTTTTATTAAGGACATTTGTTTTGTGAAGTTTGGATTCAGTCAAAGGGCCAAACTTGAGGGTCTTGAGGGCCACATGTGGCCCTGAGGCTGCAGGTTCCCCACCCCTGGGCTAGACAATATCTAGGTCCCTTCGTCTTTGATATTAAATTTAGATTCAAAGACAGGGATAAAGATGTAAAGTCTGAGGACGATACATATAATTACTTAGCTATTAACATGATTTATCCTTGAATACGCATTCAAAATGATAACAAAATGTATTTCTTTTAAAATAATAATTCACAATTCCATACTTTCAACTAAATTAGACTAAATCCCTTTGCCCATTTCAGTAAGATCTTCAATGTTTTGACTAACTAGAATAAGAAACTAATATGAAATGAGAGTATTTGCATGAATCTTTAAGTATGAAGATCACAGGTACCTGTAGTAATCAAATTGCCATTGATGGGAATGATATGCTATGGTGCATTAATAATTAAACGTGCCATTTCTCCATTATATAAATCATCATGGAGAAAATTGAGTCATATTTTCCATACTTGTATATGAGAGAGGATGAGAGTTGTTTAGAACCTACAACTAAATGTAATTTTATCAGAGTAGATTTAGCACTTATTAAAACTAGGAAACCATATCAAATCTCCCTGGACACACATGCTGAGCCATTTGCATTATTTTGACAGTTTTTCTACTCAAAGCATATGAAAAACAAACCACTCATTCACTCATCTTTTGGTTATCATAATTGCATTAAGTTCCCATTTTTAATCCTGATTAGCTTTAGCAGAAAAAAAATGTAGTTACATAATTTAATGAAGCTGTACACAACAAGGCTGTGTGAAATTGAGATTTGTTCTTATATTGAAGGCATGGAAAATGCTGTCTTCTATGTAACAATCTAATGTTTCACATCCTTTGGAACTTATTATAAATATTTCTATTACAGGATAAGGTATTCAACATTTAAGATATAGTATATTGTTACTTTGTTGTGGAGCTGATCCTCATAGACCCAGAGGTCAACCAAGCCTAATTTGGGTTTAACAGAAGAAAGTAGCAAATAGACAAAGAATAAGTCCAATTCCCATAAGTGATTAGTTCAAAATGATATAGCACACTTCTTGTTTCTTGAATTTCTTGGGTTCATAATCAGCCATTCTTGAAAATAAATGTCCTTCTAGAATTGTAGCAGCCATTGTGAGGAAATGGAACAACAAAAAAAAGGAGGAGGAGAAGATGAAGAAGAAGGCAAAGAAGAAGGAAGGAGAAGGCAAAGAGGAAAAAAAAGAAGGAGGAGTAGAAGAAGGAGGAGGAGGAGGAGGAAGAAAAGAAGAAGAAGAAGAAGAAGAAGAAGAAGAAGAAGGAGGAGGAGGAGGAGGAGGAAGAGGAGAAGGAGGAGAAGGAGGAGAAGGAGGAAGAGAAGGAGGAGGAGGAAGAGGAGGAGGAGGAGAAGGAGGAGGAGGAGAAGAAGAAGAAGATAAGGAGGAGGAAGAAGAAGACAACTACCACTACCACCACTACCACTACCCTGGATTTGGAGTCAGAGGATTAGGGTCTGAATATTTACTAACTATGTGACCTTAGAAAATCATTTAATCTTGCTAGGCCTCATTTTTTAATGTGTAAAATAGTCATATTTTGTATTTTCTCCTTCTTGGAATTATTTTAATTTCACTTCTGTATTTGTTGTGTCCCTTAGCAGGAATTCTGGCAGGGAGTATATTCAATATGTCAGGCTCTGTACTTGGCTCTGGGGGTACAAAGACACAAATGATATCATCTGATCCTTAAGGGAGCTTACATATAATCAAGACAGAAAATACATAAATATGTATACACAAGATATGGGGAGATAGAGATAGATCAGTGATATTGTTGGTACTCAGAATTTGGGGGGGAGCAAACTCCTTCTATGGATGTGAGTAGGCATATTTTGTGCAGCTTACAGACTTGAGAAGCTAGAGATTAATCATTGAACACCTAGGGGCTTTCCAATTTGAAGTTAGATCTTCCTAGATCTGTAAAGCTAGCCTGTTCTATATCCACTTCGCTATATGACCTTTCTTGTATAAAGTATATAAGAAATAAATATAAGATAAACTGGGCAAAGAGCCCTGGCAAGGAATGTATGTTTGTGGAGGAGGGGGAAGTGGAGAGGTCAAGGGGAAACGGAAAAACTACATTTAGAAAGTAGTTCTTGGGCTAAGTTTGAGGGGAAATGGAATTCTAAGAGTCAGAGGTGAGGAAAGAATGCATGCCAAGCACAAGTGAGAGCCTGTATAAAGATAGAAAGATAAGAGTAGTAGTGTCATGTCTAAAGAACAAGAGTGTTAATTCAGCTAAATCTCTGTGGTTCAGGGAAGAAAATAATGAAATAATGTATAATAACACTAATAAAGCAGGTGGAGACCCCAATGTAAGTAACTTCAAAATCTAAACAAAAGAGCTTATATTTGCCATAAGAAGCAATAAACATTTTTTTTTATCCTTAAGTCCTAGCAGAGTGCCATGACAATAGCAGGCACTTTAAAAAGTTAGCAAGTATTCTTAAGTATTTAGTATTTCCCAGGAACTGTATTAGGAACTAGGGCTAAAATAAAAAGTGAAAACCACTCAGACTCTCAAGAATTTACTTTTTTTTTCCATGGGGGAATAAAGCAATCTTTTTAGAAGCAACAAAATAGATTGAATGTATAGTCAGGAGGTCTTAGGTTCAAATCCTACCCTAGATATTTCCTAGTTGTATGACCTGGGGGAAAAAAATCACATCATTTTGGTGGTTCAGTTTCATCATCTATAAAACGATGCTATGGGACTTTATATTCTCTAAGTTCCCTTCTCAGTATAACATTTAGGCTATAGGTTCTAAGGTTCCCAAAGTGGGTAATACTGCCCCTGAGAAGGTGCTAGAATGAACCAGGGAGGGCTGTACTGACCTCAGGTGCAATTGTTGGGCATTGAATAAAAATAAAGGGGCAGTGGAAGCATAAGGACAGAGGAGAAGATAAAAAAAAGTTTTTGAAAAACCATTCATTCATGTTTCATTTCTCATATAACAGAGTTAAAGTCATAATGACAACATTATTATTCAAATAAACACACAAAATACAAATTATAACCACTCAGTGGTCAAATCCACTGATAGGTCTTAACAAGCAAGTACTGGCAGATGAGCATGTTGTGCATTGTCAGGAACTCTAGCATGCATCAGCAGGAATAAGTATGGGTAATGACTTGTTTACAATACAACAGTATATGACTGATTGACACAATATTGCATCATCACAATTTTAATGCAAGAAAAAGCCCTGCAAATTTACAATAAATTATTAAATTTAAGATGCATCATTTTAAATATATATATAAATATTTTGAAATGACGCAAATTTAAAAAAAAGTTAATGGCTTAAAGAAAATACATTTCAAGTGGGGAGTGCTGAGTATTTTTTTTTTTGAAAAGGGGGTAGTTGGTCAAATAAGTTTAGGAATGTGTCTATGACACAATGACCCATGCGTGAATGTTCATGAACATATATGTATACATATAAACACACGTGTATGTGCATACATATACAAACACATATGCATGTGTGTATATATTCATGTGTGTGTATACCTGCAAATATATGAAGGAAATACGCATTGTTAATTGCCTACTATGTTCCAGGTGTTAAGCACTTTAGAAATTGTATTTTATTTTATAATCACAACAACCCTGAGAAGTAGAGATGCTATTATTGTCCTCTTTTATAATTGAAGAAAACGAGGCAGACAGAGATTAAGTGACTTGCCCAGTCTCACATAGCTAGTAAATGTTTGAGCCTGGATATGAACATAAGTCTTCTAGCATTTGGGTCCAGCCCTCTATCAACTGCAGCAGCATTACTTTGAAGAGGAAGGAACTAGCAAGTATGAGAACTGGGGGAAAAAGTCTCCTTGTAGAAAGTAGCACTTGAGCTCAGTCTTGAAGGAAGCAAGGGATTGCAAGAGATAAAGATAAAGGAAAAAGAGCATTACAAGTAATTGGACTACACATAGTACAACTACATGAAAATGAGAAATGGAACATTGTGAAAAGAAAAGCAAGTAGATCAAAATGACTAGACCAGGGGCGGGGAGCCTGTAGCTTCAAGGCTACGTGTGTCCCTCTATATTCTAAAGTGCAGCTCTTTGACTGAATTGAAACTTCTCAGAAAAAAAAATCCCTTTAATAAAAGGATTTATTCTGTAAAACTTGGACTCAATTAAAAGATTGTACCCAAGGACCAACAAGGACACATGTGGCCTCAAGGCCATAGGTTCCTGCCCCCTTGGACCAAATCAGAGTAATACACAAGAAGACTAATAAGATAGGAAGGGGTAAAAGAAGAAAAACTTTAAATAACCCCCAAAAGGAGTTTATGTTTGATCCTATAAGTAATAGGATAATGCTAGAGTTTATTGAGTAGGGTGGTGACATGGACATATCTGTGTTTAAGGAAAATCTCTTTGGTAGCTATCTGGAGGATAGATTTAAATAGGAAGATTTAAGGCAGGGTGACCACTTAGGAGATTATTGAAATTTTCCAGATGATAAAAGAAGAGAGTTTGAACTAGAGTTGTGACTATGAGTTAAGAGCCTGTGATGTACATGAGAAATGGTGTAAGGACAGAATTGATAAAATTTGATTACTTACTGGCTATGTGCAATAAGTGAGAAGGATAGGTTAATGATGATGAAGAACTTGCAAATCTGAGTAACTAGAAGGATGGTGGTGTTATCAGTTGTAAAAGAGAATTCTGGAAAAGACATGGAATTCAGGGAAAAGATCATATTAAGTATGTTTTTGAATGCTAATAAAGGCCAGGTGGGTGGGGAGAGTGATAATTAGGCAATTTATGAGAAATGGCAGGGGCAGCTAGGTGGGGCAGTGAATAGAACACTGGCCCTGGAGTCAGGAGGACCGAAGTTCAGACACTTACACTTGCTAGCCATATGACCCTGGGGAAGTCACTTAACCCCAATTGCCCTGCCTTCCCCATTCCAGAAAGCAAAAACAGAAAAAAGAAAGAAATTACAATAGAGGTTGGCATCAAAGGTACACATAGAAGAACTGGCTTTGTCAAGACAGATCAACTCTTCAACAGAAAATGGAGTAAAGTAGGAGATAGTAGGTAATAACATCAGGGGAATATGAATTAAGGAGAAGAGGCTGCTCAGAGAACTAGCCTTACTTTTTTCCATGAATTATGAGGTAAGAATTTCAGCTCAGAGGGTAGTGGGATGTAACCTGATGAGAGATGAGATGGGCTAAAATAGCCTCTGGTCAGCAGGATAGATAATCAATCAATTAAGGAGAAACAGCAGGCTTGGATTGTCACTGGAGCTACAATTGAATTGAGTTTGACCTCTGAGGTCACTTTCAACTCTAAATCTATGATCAGGACAAGTGAAACTATATTTTACATTCTTAAATAGTGACATCAATGAATTTGAAATTCAAAAATGAAATATGAAATTAGATTCCAATAAAACACTGGTTTTTAAGCTTTTTTTGGCCTTGGACTAGAGGAGCAAAGAACCCTGCAGACTGCATGTCATCACTTATTCAGATTTGTTATTAAATAGGTTGTAACCCATCCTTGACAGCCCTTGACAACTAAAGTTCATGTATAGGAGGCCTTATTTTTGTTCTTTTTCCTGACATTCAAATGGTACTCATAAATCAGCCTGACTTTCCACCTATTATCTCCCATCCTCACTACAGAAAGAACCCAAGTTTTCCTTCAGTCATACAGTTCCTAGATGGCATTCTTTACTCCTTCAAAGTTTTTTTTGACAATTATATATTGCAACCTACTCACACACACTATATACCATACAAATTACCTTTTCCCTCTCTTTCTGACATTCACTTATAACTCTTCAGTTATGTTTCTACCTACAGAAAAAGTGGTAGATTTTTGAACATGATGTTCAAACGATAGGTCTGGCATTACATGATTAGCTTCAAATCATTAAGTTATATGTATATTTAATAATTTTCTAGAGATCAATCTAGCTCACTGTCCTCTTAAAAATTATTTTTTTTTGGTCTTTTTTTTTTTTGGATGGCAGTTGGGGTTAGGTGACTTGCCCCAGGTCACACGGCTAGTTTTCGTGTTAAGTGTCTGAGGCCGGATTTGAACTCAGGTCCTCCTGACTCCAGGGTAGGTGCTCTATTTGCTGCACCACCTAGCTGCCCCCCTCTTAAAAATGATTAAGTGTCTACTATATGACAAGTGTTGTGCTAAAAACTTATAGATAGCATATCATTTGTTACAACAATCTTGTGAAGTAGGTGTTGTAATGATTCATATTTTAGAGTTGTAGGAATTTAGGAAAATAGAGGGTAATTGATTTGCTCAGAGTCACACACATAGTGTCAGAGGCCAAATTTGGGCTCACGTCTTCCTGACTTTAGACTGGGCACTGTATCCACTGTGCCACCTAAATGCTTCTATTTAATAGTAGGCCCGATTCCTTGTTTACCTTTACTATCACATCACTTTTCATAATGATTGAGGGTTGGGATTATATAATAATAGGCAAGCTCCATATAATCTGGAAAGCAGAATTTTTTACATCTGCTTGGGGTTTTTTGTGTAGATGGTGGAGAGCAAATTACTTTAATTGGTTACTGATGTCTTTCATTGGTCTATAAATATGGTGATCCAAGGACATTTCTTAATTTGGTTCTTGGTGTTGTTTAATAACCCTAAACTGCAAAAATCCCTCACTACAACATCCTTCCAGGTACTTTCCCTAAACCCATCTCCCAATTGCACCCATGTAGTGCTTAATGTACTCACTTTTTCTCACTTTTCCTGCCCACTAAATCTCTCATTCCTTCAAGGCCTTAATCTCAGCTACTGATGAACTGATTCAGATTTAGGCTATGATGTAAAATTCTGTCTCCTAAGGATGTTATTTTTTTAAAAGAATTCCAGGAGAGGTAAAGTCATACCACCAATGCACCCTTCCCCTCAAAAAAAATAATTCTCTTATAATTATGATCTATGTTATACTTCAAGAGCAAGGAGTTATATTTCCCCATCCAGACTTTTGGAAAAATCTTGACAAGTGGTATGGTTTTTTTCCCTAATGCTATGAGGTCAAAAAACACTCTGATATGTTCCCCCAACTGTTAGCAATAAGAGATTAACACTGAAGTTCACTTAACCAAATGACATGAATTAGCTTTATAGAGGTATGGATAGAACAGAAATACAAATGCTTTCCTCTAACCCTGGAGGAGGGATCCAGAGGCACACTGCACATTATCAGTTTTGTCCCAAGAGAGAGTGGGCTCAGTCTTTTAAAAATGCAATTTATTTTTTAAATTAAAAGAAATTTATTTTATCTTTCTCCCTAATTGGAAAATAAAATAAAAACAAAACTCTTGTAACAAATATGCATAACCAAGCAAGATTCCTACATATGCCTAATCCAAAATATACATGCCTCAATCTATACCTTGAATCTATAACCTGTTTTTCAGTAAGGGGATGTAATGGGAAACTGAAGCTCTTTCCTTCCCCTAGCCCCTTTTCTTACGTGGCTCTGAGAATGTTCACGTGGAGCCTGTGGTGAGAAGCTTGTTTTTTTGGGGGGGATGGCCACACCTTGTTGCTTTGCAATTGGACAGTGGGTCAAGACGGCTGACCCAGGAGAAGCCTATATATAAGCCTTGATGTGAGGCTTTGCTTTGGGGCTCACTTTGAGAAGAGTTGTATGATATGGCCAGATGAAACTCTGGGAAGACGTTGAGCCTCCCGGCTTTGAAAAACCCAGATATTGGTGCTTCTCTCTCTGGTAACCTGAATAGGTAATGGATGTGATGGTCAGATGGTTGGAAGCCCATCTGCTCATCTGTTTCTTGGTCTGTTTGTAACTTGTGTTTGTAACTTGTGCCTGTAACTTGGGTTTGTATTCTCTGGAGTTCAGGGTGCTGACTTTTCCCACTGAACTAGATAAATGATGTTTGTTTGATTAAAGAAAGATTGTTAACCCATTTTGAGTGGTTTTCCTTTAGAAAAGCAGATCTAAGAACCTGTGCTAGCAGCCGCCCTAGGTATGCTAGGGTGCTTGCTGATACAGGCGATAGCATATTTTATCAACCAATAAACATTTATTAAGTTCCTACTATGTTCCAGGCACTGTGGTCTAGGGTTCTCAGTAAGAATGGTTGGGTATTACATTATGTACTAGAGTTCTTACGGCCTTCAAAATTATCTGATATTCAGTTTTGTTATGGTACAAAGTATTCTTCTGTCTCTGTTTTCTTTGTTCTGCAAGAATTCAACCAAATCTTCTATCTCTGAAATCTCTGAAACCATCATCTGAATTCTTCATTATTTCTACATTACAATAATACCTTATTATATTCATATATTATAATTTGTTCATCCATTTCTCAATAGACGCATACTCCAATAGTTTCCAGTTTTTTGCTAACACAAAAAGAGCTGAATTATTGCTGTGATATTTTTGGGGTGGTATATAGAAATCTTTTACCTTTTCCTTTGAACTTTTTGGGATATAGAACTAGTAGAGCTATCCCTGGGGATCAAAAGGTAGTTATACAGTTCCAGTTTCCTATCTAGAATAAATAGTTCAATTTTACCTTGACTAAAGTGCATGATTGTACCTGTTTTCCTACAGTACCATCAACATCTACCATTTTCTTTGTTACCAACTTTGCCAATCTGATGGGTATGAAGTACAAGTTCAGAGTTACTTTAATTTTTATTTCTCTAATTATTAATGAATTAAAACATTTTTCACATTTCTATTAATAGATTATATTTATAACTCTGAAAATTGTTCATATGATTTGATCACTCAAATTTAGAGTGTCTCTTATTTTTACAAATTTCTTTGGCTTCCCCTAGAAAATGAGACTTTCATCAGGGAAATTCACTACAAAGATTGCCACTACACTCCCCCATTCCCATTCCCCTCCCCCCCCCATTACCAATTTTCTTTTAAATTTAAGCCACTTTGGTTTTGTCTGTCCAAAACATTTAAGAATTGCATGAAATTCACAGTGTTCTTTTCATTTTTTTTGATCCTCTCTGTCTTTTGTTTAGTTGCAAACTTCCCTAATCCATAAATCTGAAAAGCCATTTCTTTCTCCTTCCTAAAAATTATTTATAATGTCACATTATATCTAAGTCATGTATCCAGTTGTAGCTTATTCTGGTATGTGCTGTGAAATATTGATCGCTGCCTAGTTCCTGAAATACTGCTTTCCAGTTTTCCCAGTAATTTTGTTGAATGATGAGTTCTTGTGCTTGTACCTGGGATCTCTGGATTTATCAAATAGATTACTTGATTTATTTCCAGACTTAATCTAGAAAACTGAATGACCTTCTATTTCTTGACTAATGCTAAAGTATTTTGAGGATTACTTTTATGTGGTACAGTTTAAGATATGATACTCTTGGATTTTACAATTTTTGTTCACAATTTCCTTTGAGTTTCTTGCAATTTTCTTCTTTCAAAAAACAAAATTTTTGTTATTTTTTTTGACTGTGCAATGTAATTCTTTAGTAGTCTGATTGGCATGTCACTGAATAAGAAATTAATTTAGATAATATTGCCATTTTTATTATATTAACCTGTCCAACCTATTAACAATTATATTTCTTTAATTATATAGCTCTGATTTGGGGGGGGGGTGAATATAAAAAGGTGTTTTTATAGTTGTTTTATTTAGTTTCCATATGTGTCTTAGAAGGTAGATAAAAGTATTTTATTAGTTCGGTAGCTATTTTAAATGGATATTATTTTTCTGTTATCTCCTACTAGAATTTGTTGGTAATATACAGAAATGATAACAATTTATGTAGATTTATTTCATATACTTTAAATTTGCTAGTTAGTAATTGTTTCAACTATTTTTACTCTCCAGTATTCACTATCTAAATCATCAGATTATCTGCAAAAAAAATGGATAATTCCATTTCTTCTTTGTTTATGCTTGATATTTAAATTTGTTTTCTTGTCTTATTTGTGTAGTGAATATTTTTAGTGCTGTATCAAACAGCAATAGTAATAACAGATATATTTACTTTACCCTTGGTTTTAGTGGAAAGGTCTCTGGTTTATCTCAGTTGCATCATTGCTATTAATTTTATATAGATGTGACTGATAAGATGAAAGTAATATATTTATTCCTGTGTTTCTAGTATTTTTTCAATTGTAATTTTTAAGAATTCTGCAAATTGGGTAAGTTTATATACCTCTTGTAATGAGCTGTTAATTCTAATTCTATGTCTCACTTCTCTAGGTGATGTTTCTTTTCTAATTCTTTCCTCTAATACATCCCTTTCATTTAAGAGATGATGCCCCCCGCCCCTGCCAGTTTTTGCTTCATTTTCATTCTAGAAATCTAATTGAAAGCGTACCCAAGTGGCATTCTTCTCTGTGGCTTTGTTTGTAGATGTTTGGAAGTTATTAATTTGTTCTGGGTTTGTGACTTGGTTGTCCCTATCGCACAATATCTGATATTTTTTTTCTCGTTTGGTTTTTTACCCATTCTTCTAGCCTTAAGTCAAAAATTAATGTCTGGGCCTGTGTAAATGCTATTTTGCATTCTTTCTTGTCCTGATATTGCTTTCTCTGAGAACTGAGTTCTGTGTTTGTAATGCTAAGCAAAGGCAGCTTCCAAGGTTCAGAATACCAGCATAGTAACTTTCCATTTTATTCAGTGACTAATTAAGGTAAAACTTTCACAGAAGAGAGAAAATAAAAATACAGCATTCATGTGTAATTCAGTAATGTAGTAAGTCCTTAATTCAATCCAAGTACTACTCCACCCCTGGGCAGTACATTCATTTGGTCAATCACAAAGTCTCTCTTCTCAAATGTAGATTAGTTTCCAATCATAAACAAAGTATATTCATTTGGTCAGTCACAAAGCCCCCAAAAGTCAAAAGTTTCCCACTCCTGGATCACAACTAAATTACAATTATCCTCAGTTAATGTCAAGCACTTTCTGAAAAGGGGCAGTGGAGAGCACAAAAGGTCATCCACCCCTAAGCTACCCCTAAGCTAAAATATCTTCACAGCTTTAATACCCAAGGAGAGGTCTTTTCTTCATCTTGATCCAAGGGAAGTTCTCCATTCCTGGAAAGACAAGCTTAACAAAGTCACAAGATAAATTTCCAGTGTCCTCATCAATTCTTTCAAAGCCTGCAGCACAGTCCCAGAACCCCTGAAAACATCAGCAAGACCCTCTTCTAGGATTTCTGTACACATGCAACAAAAAATTTTTCTTCAGGGCTTCTGAACCAATGGCAAGATTCCAGGACCTCTGCAACAACAGCACTGTCCTTCATCAGTAGACAAATCTGGCAAAACAACATTAAAACAGACAGACAAAATACCAGCATCACAGCCATGCCTCCTCAGTTCTCAGAAGCTCTGGGTGGCAGTTCTCAAAAGTCCTGGGCAGCTACCACTGGCCCTCAGCAGTCTCAATCTCAGCAACTTTGGCCCCTGGCAATTCTCCTCTCTATCTGCCTCCAGGATACTGCTCCCCAAAAGTTTTTCTGGCCTCCTCTGCTTGGGCCTGTCTCTAAATCCACTGCACCAGCTCCTCCCAGTTCAGCCCTCTCTCTTCATGTCAACAAGAACATCCCACAAGTGGGATTCACAACTAATACAAGGGGATTTTTAAATTCCATTACCATTACAGTGTTCTTCTAAGGATCAAAGGGGCAGATTGGGTTAGTACATGAAAACTTTCAATGTACCCAGGAAGATCTGATAGAGGGGAAAAAATCTGATTGTTGCCATCTTGATCTGGGCTTTTCAAACTGCTGATCTGTGTTTGAGATTATGCAACATAATTGCAAACTTGTACATTGTTGCAACTTTAGCAGACTTCTATTTATAGACTGGGATTGGGACTGCATTTGAGTTGCTATACTTTCAGGGTCAGAGCTATATAGATCTACTTCATTCTTTTCTTGATATTTGCCAAGTATGTGTCCTGGGACTTACCCCTGCTTCTCACTCTGACCTTCCATTCCTTCCATCCCTTCCTATCCCCTTCTCATTCTGCACTGAATCAGTCAACAAAATCTGATATTATAACCACAATTTGTCATTTGGTCCTATTCCATGTACAGCATCAAATTCCTGCACTCTGAATCTGTAACTACTTCTTACACAAATGCATAGGCCTAGACCAAAGTTCAATCAATCTGCTGAAAGATTCTACATAGTTTCATTGTGCCTTGGTCCTGTTCTGTGTCTGCAAACCTATGTTGACCTTCTCTGAACTTGGCCAGAAAAAAAGCCTCATTGTAATTTTTCTTTCCATTTTCCATTAAAGATTCAGTCTGTTCCATTTTCTAAGTCTTTATGGAAGAGTTTTGGGGGAGATCTAGGTTGTATGGCCTGCTCTTTAGTGGTGGTTGATCTTTTGATGTGGGATCAATCTTTACACAGTTTGTACAAAGAGTTAACCACACCAAGTCCACTTCGAAATGCAATATGGCAGATGAACAAATGGTTTTGTCTCTGCATGACTACTGGAGTGGGCTAGGCAAACCACTCAGGACTTTGCCCCTTGTTGTTTATGTTCTAAAAAATCCTAGTATTGACTCAATTCCCAGACTTCCTCTCCGATTACTCTTATGACCTTTCACATCTCAATAGGTCATAGTGATTTCTAATCTTTCTCCTAAAACCAGGATTAGAAAAAAAGAAATAAACAACAGAGGAAATAGTAATAGAAAAGTCATGAGAGTTTGGCTTCATTCAGAGTCTTTGCTGGGAAGACAAAAGTTTCCAACTTCTCTAATCAATGAAGGACTTTATTAGTCCTTGCCTTCTCAATGCTAGGCCTCGTGGGAAAAACTAGAGATAAGAGTTGCAGCCAATAAATAGTTTATCTCATCACATGATGAAAAAACTACAAGTAGTTATGCCGGTACTATACATAGTCCAAATTGGGAAGCAAGATATTTCCCGTATACATCATCCCTTTTTTCTAGGAGCAGACTCCCAGCTTGTGGAAGGGTTGAATGATTATGTATTTTGATTATGATCATAGTTTAAAAATGGAATTACAGGCGTTAAGTGAGGAAAGAGGAAGTTCTTGGTGACATGGAAACATTCTTGAGACACATCAATTGGTAACTACTCATTCTGCATGTTTATAAGACTAGCCTCCAGCGAATATATAAATAGATAAACAAATAGTTTATTTATTGACTGAAGGAGATTTTAATTTTCCATATTTTTTCTATGGTCTGTCATCTTTCACAATAACTTCAACTTAAAAGAAAGTTATTTTAGGAAAGGAAAAAAATAATGCATTGTTTCATTGATGTTTCCCTTTTCCTTTGTTCTATATTGATTTAATAACTCAATTCAAAGACAAGAGAGATGTCTCCCAAGTCCCTGTGTGCATAAAACTTTGAGATAACAGTGATGTCTCCAAATCTTAAGAAGCCCTTTCAATTTCACATCAAAAGTTTCACCCGAGAACACGTGTCAGTTCTTCATTTTACCTCTCTGATATATAAGGGAAAAAACATTTTTAAAAAATTTGTCCTTTTTGGAAAAAAAGTGGTTATGCCTTCTATAGTGTTATATTCTATAATGGTATATTATCAAAGACTATGACAGTGGGGCATCTGATTCAAAAACACATAGCGTACCAGCAATAAAATGGCTGCTACCAGAATTGCAGTCTACACATTAAGTCTGTCATCACCAACGTAGCTTTACAACTTGGTAATGAAATTTTGGTGATGGAAAACCATGGAACAGGGACAAATACAAAAAGGCACTTCATTCTGTGTAGTCCTTTTTCTGGTTCTGGGGTAATTTCAGCAGAAAAGGGTCAAAAGTCATAAAAAAAGCATAGTTTTAAAAATACCTGTAAGCATTAACTTAAGTAAAGAAATTTCAAAATGGAGATTGTCTAATCAACCAATAAATGGACAAATAAGTAATAGAGTTGAACTACATTGATCTTTGCATCCTTATAAATAAATCAAAAGCAAGTCACTACTAAATGGGAAGATGACTTGAGTATTTTTTGGAAATTGATATCCTTTTATTTTTTTAAAGCGTCCAAAGATAGCAACAAATATCACTTCACTGGACACGCAGTCAATTTCTTCTCAATGAATATACTTGTAACACGGGATAAGCCAATGAGGGCTCAGTCTTGAGAACATGCATATTTAGTGAATCTGCTTCTCAAAGTGCCTGATGACATGAAATGAAGGGGGCCCTTCTATCTACTTCATAGTACACATAATCTAAGAGTATTTACAATCTTCAAGGCAAGTGGCTCTCTTTAACCAGGGTATCCTTATGAAGTATAACCTATAAAAAAATAATAGAATAAAAATTCTTGCCCAAATAAGTGCAGGCCATGTTCCAACATCTTTTGCAGATGATGAGAAAATCGAGAAATTCTATCAAGCACTTGATAAGCCCCTCTAAATCAAATCAACAGATGCTTTTATCCTCCATTATTTCAATGCAAAGATAGCATAGGTAGTATATTGAAAAAATATGTCAAAAATTTGTACATGAATAAGAAATGTCAGCAGAATGGTAAAATAACTTTCTACAACTTTCTTTCACATCTAAACCTTAAAAGGAAGCAATTACGTGCCAAATAGAGTAATTATAGATGATTCCACAAGATAAAAACACATCTGAAAAATTTAATACTATACTAAGGAGTTCTTATTGAATACTATTTCTTAACCAGCTGCTTACATGCTGCTGCAGGGAGCACAAGCAAACTTGCAAGCTTATAGCAGGGGGACCAAGCAATAGGGAATCCCAAGGCAATGACTATGGCTGCAGACCCCCTCCAATGATATAAAAGACTTGCAGATGCTAGTTCAGGGGTGGGAAACCTGTGGCCTCCAGGTCTCATATGGTTCTTTATGTCCTCAAGTGTGACCTTTTGACTGAATCCAATCTTCACAGAACAAATCCCCTTTAAAAAAAGGATTTGTTCTATTAAACTTGGAGTCAGTCAAAAGGCTGCATCCAATGACCTGGAAGGCCACATGTGGCCTCAAGACCATAGATTCTTCACTCCCGTGCTAGTTCTTCTCAGGTCTAACAAGGAACAGAGGAAAGGTAAGCGAGAAACATTCTTCTGTCCCAACTTACTGAAAATACAAGGAGGTGAAAGAAATGAAAAGAAGGTGTTAGAAAGGAAAGATGAAGCGATTTCTGCTCATTCCTTTTAAAGATGGCAGAGGAGTCAGTATCCCAGAAAGAGAATATCCTCTTGATGAAGCCCTAGTCACTTGAAACCAACCAAGACTTGTTCAATATATTCTCCTAGGAATGGACATGTTCCTCAGCAAGGAGACCAAGTATATGTCCAGCTCTTTTGGAGGTACCCCAGGCTAGTAAATCAATGTTTTCCCCAATTATTTTTGGCTGGTGTATGTTTGTGCTTGCACATGTACACACACACACATCTATATATAGATGTAGATAGAGATAGGTAGATAATGGATATCTATCTCTACATGTATATATACACATATGTACATACACACATGCATACACATATGTGTGTGTGTGTGTATGGAGAGAGAGAGGGAGATTCAATCCAATTTTTCAGTGTTCTGTTTATAACCCTAAATGGATATTGATATAAGAAAACAGGTCAGCTCCTTTGATGCTATTACTTTACCAGTAAAGAAGTCATTACAATTAAATAAAGACCTTTTACTCTCTGTGTGGTTAAACATTTAATAAGATTAGAGGATCATAAAAATCAATTACTGTCCTGTTAATGTTTCCTGAGCACAATAAAGTTTTGTTTTCCCTTGCTAAAAAAAAATGCCGACAGTTAAATCTGTTTCTCCAGTGAGTGAGAATGAGAATGGGATTCACACTTCAAAGTTGGCAGAAGTCCTCCAGGATATCAAGGTGTCACTTAAGAGTCTTGAAAGAAGTCACATTCCCAGTGGTAATCTGTTGCCACTTAAGAATAATTAAGTTTACCATCCCAGGGAATTTTTTTTTGGCTTTTAATAGAAAAAAAAATACAATCTTGCCATTAGCATACTCCAAAGGCAATTATGTCACATGTGTATGTTGTCAAAGTAAAAAAAAAGTGTTAAATTGATTTTTCTTTGACTTTCATCCTGTCAATTAATGGTACTTGAAGCTTATTCCCCACTGCTGATTTATTATTGAAACTACGACCTCACTAGTTCCTGTGCCTGGAAAACTATTCTTCTAAAGTCAACCCTTTTCATTGCTGCTGTCAAACTGTATTTTTCACATGCCAGTTTGAATATGTCACCCTTCTTATCAAAGTTATAAGCACTTGAATTCTTATTAAGACCAATATAAGTAAGTTCAACTACACTATATTATTTCCTTTATACTTCTTATTGCCTATAACAATCCATACCCTTTTTATTGTTGCATCATTTAGAATCATAAAATTGTTGATAAGAAACCTTAAGAGATCACTTAAGGGACTGCTTTGCTTTTGTTTTTCTATCCCATAATGTGTGGAAAAAAGTGGTTACTTAATATTATTTACTGAATTGAATCTAGTTCAAGTTTCTCATTAAATGCGCTGCTCAATCAACCTAGAAGTTGAATCAGAGCCAGCATTTAGTTCTCCTTATTCCCAACCAGATCTTTTGCCATTCCACCATAATATCAACACTCTTGTCATTCCTTCTAGAAATTTAGAGAAATTTAGAACTAAGTATCTTGGAATCAGAATTTCAAATTTAGAATTTTAATTCCCAGACCTGGAATTCTTGTCTCTTCACAATCTTGCACTACTCTCCCTTTGTGGACTTACTTTTTATAGCTCCCTTCTGCTTTATGCTACAATGCAGGGGAGAAAAAAAGAAAAGAAGAAAAAGAAAAAAAAAGAAAGACTGGCCATTCTCAATAAACAGCTTTTGCTCTCTATCTCTGCCTTTTTTTCACTATTTCCTGTACCCTGAATTCCTTCCTGTATTTTTTCAGCATACATTATTGTGTGACATAGAGGTTATTTATGTGTTTATCATATCTCCTTATTAGGCAACAACAAAAAGGTCACATCTTTTGTTTCTTTGTTTCAACTTCTCCTTCCCCCACCATTCCCAGCTCAGTGCTCTATATTCAGAAAGTCCTTAATAAATGTGTTAAATTATGTAGCCACTTCTCCAATTCCTCCACTGTATATCTGAACTAATGTTTAGTTGTCAGCATTCATCTGATAACCATAAGTGGGAAACAGCAGTGTGTCCAAGGATATGAAGGCATAAAGTTACAAATGGCTACCAATTATGCCCCAGAGCTATTTAACAAGCTTTGTTGCATTTCCTCAGTTTAAATATTAGAGGTAGAGTAAATATTAGGGCCTAGCCATTTGGTTTAAGATGTTCACATATAGAAAGAGCAAATACTGTCTGAATATATAGACTGTCTCAAAGTAATAGTAATCAAAATAATCATACTAAAACAATAATGAAAATAATAGCATTTATATATTGATTTAATGCTTACAAAACACTGATTCCCCACAACAACCCTATGATCTAGGTTCTCTTCCCATTTTACTATTGAAGAAACTGAGACTGAAAGATGTTAAGTGACTGGCACAGGGTCACACAGCTCGTAAATATCTAAAGCAAGATCTGAACACAGACTGTCCTTACTCCTAGTCTACCCCTCATGTACTTTTTTCTGTACCCTTGTAAAGTATGCATGCATAAGTTTCAGGAATGAGCATATAATATTAAAGTGTACTTTGCACAACCATCTTACAAGGTGATACAAGTATTAATGGGCCAGAATAAGAAAACTTGTAGGATGCTATTTTATAATATATCTGAGTGTCAAATTTTGAACTCCTTGTAGCTTCTGCATGGGAAGAAAGAGTACTAAGGACACAGGAACATGAGAACACAAGGCATAATTAGCAACATAGTGAATGAGAGATGGCAGTTAGATGACACAGTAGAGTTAAGTGCCTAGAGTCAGGAAGATGACTTCAAGTTTGACTTCAAACACTTCCTAGCTGTGTGATCCTGGCAAGTGATTTACCACCATTTGCCTCAGTTTCCTCATTTGTAAGTGAGCTGGAGAAGGAAATGACAAACTTCTTCAGGGTCTTTGCCAAGAAGATTCCAAATGGGATCACAAAGAGTAGGACACAACTGAAACAACTGAACAGTGACAAAGAGTGGAACAAGAGACCTTAATGGGCTGGGGGTGGGGTGGGCAGAGATGGCACAATGCCAAGTATAGATAAAATCATAGAAAACACTAAGCCAGGAAGAATATCCAGAGGTTGAAAATCCAACAGAAAACTAAGTTTAGAGGATGAATAAGTGAGATAATATGAGCTAATGATTGACGGCAGCCAAGACAAAGAGAAAGAAAGCAAAGAGAAATCTAGGTGGCTGAGCAAGATTTCACATAGGCCAGTTTGGTATTCTAGTGCAGCACCTATATAGTGACGTAACAGTTGTTTTACCAAAAAATTCTACTTAATTATTTCTTTTCACATTTTCAAAGCCCTTACTCTTCAGAGGTTATCAAAATCAGAAGAGAGAAGGAACATGAATTACTTAAATTAACAAGAGCGTTCTGGCCTTTTAGTTAATTTCTGTGAAGAACTGAGAAGAAAGAATTAGACCAAAATAATTTTGTGCCCTTCTATGACATATGTGTAAAGATCTGCTTTCTTACCTCTTCTAAGTTCTCTGAGCTGGAGAAATCTTACATCGAGATCCTTTGCTTTTGATGGCAGCAGATCATTCTTAGTGGCGCTGGATGGAATCTGAAATAGTTTAGAAAGCAGTTTTTATATACCACAAACTCCCAGAGAGAGGATAAGCCCTGCAGAAGTTAGGAAGCAGGTTCTTTGTTGGAGCTCTTAATAAAAACTGCCTACATAAGAATTAGTGAGATGAATATAATAAATAAAGTAGGCACTTCTCTTTTCCTACAGACTAGCAGACAACAGGCAGAATTTCTTCACTTTGCATGCTGTCTCTAAACAGATGTATGTTGCATTTCTTCAGCGATGATGATCTCTTAGGTTCTGGGGTTTTGTCTGCTGAATTGATGTCTTCTCTCATTCCTACACATTTTAATAGGAACAATAATCATTATTACTTAGATTATTATATGAAGACATACAGACAGCCCACTACTGTTGGAGGAGAGGAGGGTGGATGGAAGAGCCAGATAATAACATGGTGTCAAAGAGGGCAAGAAACAATTTTTGAAAGATTTTGAAGAATGAGAGAAGTGGTGATATAGGACTCTAAAAGGGAAAATACTTTCCTGATTTAAAAGTAGGGAGAAGAATCATGTCTACAAACAGTGCATGAGTAAGTTTGTCTTGGATTACTGACAAAAATGCTATATTATTAAAGGACTGATTTGTAATTGTATTGGATATGACACAGTGGCCACAAAGAGCCAGTATCACTACACTACAAATGGGTTACATAAGACTAAACGTATTTCCTTTTTCTTGATAAGGTTACTAACTGGTAAGGCTCATCAGATTTTACAGTGACACAAAGCTGGAAAGGATACAAAATTGTGTCTGTGATTTCATTTACCATCTTTACCTATTAATGGGCCACAAATTAATTGAGAAGTACTACCAAGGTTGTTTTTTATTTGTAGTCAAATGTATTACTTTTCATTTGTTTTAAGCAATACTGAGTGTGTGCATGTGTGTGTGTGTGTGTGTGTGTGTGTGTGTGTGTGTGTGTAGTGACATCATACTGTATCTGGACCTTTCAGTCAACAAAGAGTCTGCAAAGATATGCCTTACCATTCATTTCTTCGCCTACAAAATCTTGACTTTTCCTTTTTGATTTTTCCCTCAAGGACAGACTAGATGCATATGCAGGTCATTTCTTTCAGGCTTATTTTGTGATAAAGAAAATCTTAGTAACCATGGTTGTTTCTTTTCTTTGGTTGTTTGCTTATTTGTCCTACCTGTATGCTATCTTTAATCTTTCATATTTCTCTTCTAATTTTATTTTCATTTTGATATCCTGAAAAAGTCAACCCAAGTTCTTTGTAAATTATATTTCTTCTGGTAGATATTTATTTTATATATTTGGTGAGGTGCAAACACTTTCCCCAAACTACCCTTACATGTAATTTCTACTTCCTTATGTTGCACTTTGTACTGTTACTGAACTCCAAACGTGATAATTCCATTATTTGTCAAACACAATGGATTGCTATCAAAATGCTAATACATCCATTTCCATTTCATACCTAGCTGTTACTCTCCTTCCACTTGTTCTCAGGTTAATCTAGCTCAGCTAGTTCCCCATCTTATCCTTATCTCCTCCACACCCCACTCTTTTACTTGTTTGTAACATGATAATTTGATTCTGACACTATTTATAAACTGCCTCCATTTTATGTATTACCAATGATAATTTCTTCCATTTATGTAATAATTTAAAGTTTATAAAGCACTTCCCCCAAAACACCCTGTTAGATATATAATGCAAGTATTAATATTGACATTTTATAAATGAAGAAATTGGGGTTCAGAGAGATTAAAATGACTTTCCAAAAATTGTGTAGTTTATGGCAAATGTCACGAGAGGTACAAAAGCATGAAATCAGCCTCTGTTACATGATAGAAGGTTAAGTAAGCCATCAAATAGATTTTACAGTCTCAGGGCAGGGAAGGTATGGGGACAGATACAATGATTAACAGCATCTACTACATGCTTGTGGCTGCTAAATTTTCTTAAAGTGCTTTGTCTGGACCTCTCTTTTGGTCCTATTTTACCTTAATCTTGTGTTACATTTATAAATGGATATATTGACCCCTCAAAATAAAAAAATAATATATTTAGGGCAGGTTCCATGTACTTCAAAAATAAAGTACCCCCCAGTGTCTGGCACATTGTCTTTCTAGAAGACACCTAATAAATGTTTGCTGAAAGCCAGTTGTAAGTTCATATAATACTGCTTCAGCTACTAATTACAATCTTTTTAAATAAATAGTATTTTATGCCCCCAATATACTCAATATTCTTTTCCTTTCTCTACTGCTTCTTTCTACAGTGGCAAAAATCTGCCTCAACTATAAAACTTTAGAATTACTGTGGCTCTATTAATGAGAGTCCAATTAATCAGCGAAGTTAATGAAGATCTGCTACAGGTGGATTGAGTGCTATGCTATTGATTAGCATAAAAATCCTGAATTTTGGGCAAAAAAACATTCAATGTAACTTAAAGAATATTTGGTAGTGTACATCAGACTTTGTCAGATCAAGAATTCAATAAATTAATAATGATTAATTTCTTGGAATAAGGATTTTTAAAGCTGCCTATTTAATATTCTGCTATTAAAATATTTAATATTTTGTTTTATTGCTTCAAGAAATATGGGTTGATCCTTAGGGTCATTTATTTTGGTAGATGTTCAATGAATGAGGTTGGGAGAACTAATTTCTTCACTGGCCTGAAATATACAGGCTTAACCTAGACTGATTCATAAGATTACTCTTCTCATCACTAGTCTTATTTTAATGTCAGTCTTTGAAATGTGCTTTGAATGTAAAGCTTTCAGCCTTCAAAGGGTCCTTTGTGAAAGAAAGAAGAAATATATGTTTGTGGGGTAGCAGAAGGGAATGGGGATAAAAGTATTTGGGAGCAAAGAATAAGAATAAGACCATGGGTCTATTTAACCGAAAATTCAACGGGCTTATTTAGGAGTCTTAAAAAAGACAGCAGAAGAATTTATACTATGCAATATCTTAAAATGCACAGAAATCATGAATATGGGTTTAATAATGGGGTTTTTTATATGCAAATAACTATGCATATGGAAAAGCAGCTAGATGACTCAGTGGATAGAACACTAGACCTGGAGTCAAGAAGACTTGAGTCCATCACAAGGTAGAGTCAAGATGGCAGCATAGAAGCAGGAAAACTCCTTGGCTTCCCCCATAACCACCTCACATACCTATAAAATATGCCCCTAAACAAATTTTAGAGGATCAGAACCCACAAAATGACAAAGAAACAAAACTCTCACTGAAGGCAGCCCAGCAGGCAGACGGGAAGAGTTCATCACAGCATGCTGGGAGCTAAGTCCAGCCCCATGTGAACCCATGGTTTTAGCCTCAGGGCAGTTCTGACCAGCCTCTCTGGAACATTCAGGACAGTGGATCACCAGCAGCTGTGGTGGTTTCCAGAATTATCAAGCCATAAATTCCAAAGACAAAGTAAAAGGTCAGTGGAACATGGTAGGATTTGGGGGGGGGGGGGATGGAGGAGTGGGTCTGGCCCTCTGCCCCAAGAACCAGAAGAAGCAGAAGTGGCAGCCCTGAAACCTACTCCACATGGCTGCTTCAGAGCTTCTGGCCTGCAGATTGTAGGGGGCCCAAGTGACCATTCAGAGGCCAAGTGCTCTTGCCTTAACCTGCCTGGGTCTGGATCATGGTCTTGGATAGTGGTCCTGAGGTGTGTGACCAGTCAGCCAAAGTTGGTACATGCTGTAAAGACAGCACCTTCCTAATAGCTCCAGCAGCTGCAAAAACCTCAGTGACTTGGGACAAAGCTTTCCTCTCAGGAAGCAGAGTTCTATGGTGGCAAATAGCTCAAAAGTCAAGTAATTGATTGGCAACGTGAGCAAGCAAATTGGCAACATGAAGCAAAGCAAGTACAGCCACCCAACTTTAGATTCCTTTTTTGTGGACAAAAAGGATCAAAGTGTGGAATAGGAAGAAGATAACACAGTCAGAACTCCTGCACCAAAAGCTTCCAAGAAAAATATGAACTGTTTACAGGCCATAGAGGAGTTCAAGAAGGATTTTGAATATCAAATAAGAGAATTGGAGGAAAAATTGGGAAGGAAAATGAGAACGATGCAAGAAAATCATGAAAAGAGAGACAATGACCTGACTAAAGAAAATGATACCTTAAAAATAGACTAACTCAAATGGCAAAAGAGACCCAAAAAAACAATGAAGAGAAGAATGCCTTAAAAAGCCAAATTTGCCAGATGGAAAAAGAATTTCAAAAGCTCACTGAAAAGAATAATTCCTTCAGAATTAGATTGGAGCACATGGAAGGGAATGAATTTGTAAGAAATCAAGATATACTTAAACAGATCCAAACACATAAAAAAAAAAGAAGGCTATGTGAAATATCTCATTGAAAAAAAGCCACTGACCTGGAAAATAGACCCGGGAGAGACAATTTAAAAATCATTAGACTATCTGAAAACCATGATCAAAGAAAGAACCTAGATCATCTTTCAAGAAATTCCCAAGGAAAATTGCCCTGATATTTTTACAGCCAGAGGGCAAATTAAAAATGGAAAGAATTAAATGATCATTTGTTGAAAAAGATCCCGAAAAGAAAACTCCTAGGAATGTTACAGCCACATTCTGGAGTTTCCAGATCAAGGAGAAAATATTACAAGGAAACAATTTGAATAGTGTGGAAACACAATCATGATTAAGCCAGCATCTAGCAGCTTCTACATTAAGGGATAGAAGGGCCTGAAATATGGTATTCCAGAGATCAAAGGAGCAAGGATTAAAATCAAGAATCAGCAAAACTGAGTATAAAGTTTCAGGGGAAAATACAGTAATTTAGTGAGGTGGAGTACTTTCAAGCATTCTTGATGAAAAAAACAAAGCTTAATAGAATATTTGACATTCAAATGCAAGAAGCAAGAGAAGCATGAGAAGGTAAATAGGGAAAAGAAATCTTAAGGGACTTATCAAAGTTGAACTATTTACATGCCTATATGGAAAAACAATAATTGTAACTTAAGAAACTTTTCTTAGTATGAAGATAGTTGAAGGGAATATAAATGTATGTATACATACATATATATATACACACACACACACACACACATACACACATATATATGTGTATATATAGAGATCTGTGTGTATGTATGTGTACATATATGTCTATATAGGAGGGTATATATGCATATGAATACATATATGAGTGTGTGTGTGTATGTGCACAGGTATACATAGACAGAAGATGCAGGATCAATTGAATAGGACGGGATGATATTTAAAAGGTAATATTAAGGGGTGAGAGAGGAATATAATGAGAGGAGACTGGGAGAGACAGAATAGGGTTAATTATCTCATAGAGAAGAGGCATTGGATAACTGTTACAACGGAGGGGAAGAACAGGAAGGCAAAAGGGAAAGGGTCAACCTTACTCTCATTGAATTGGTCTAAGGGAGGGAATAATATACCTTCTAAATTGGGTATCTTGCCCTACAGGAGAGTAGGGGTGAAGAGGATGAGATGGGGCATGATGGAGGGTAGGGCAGGTTGGGCAGAGGGTAGTTAGAAGCACACACTTTTGTAAAATGACTGGGGCAAAGTAGAGAATAGAACAAGTGGAGGGGGCGGGATAGGATGGAGGGAAATACAGTCAGTCTTTTATAATATGTCCATTGTAGAGATGTTTTGCATAACTACACATATATGGCCTGTATTGAATTGCTTGTCTTCCCAGTAGTGGTGGGTGACAATGGAGGAAGGGAAAGAATCTGGAACTTTAAAATAAAATATTACATATGTATATATATAATAAAAATAATAATTATTATTATTATTTACATGCAGCTGGGAAATAAGATATGCAGGCACTGGGGTAGGGAGATCCATCTTGACCTACCAGAAAGTCAGAGGGGGAGGATATAGGAGAGGGCAGATTGGGGGAGGGGTACAGTGTGATCGCTGTTTTGGAGTTGTGGGTAGGGGAAAGATGGGGAGAAAATTTGTAACTCAAAATCTTGTGGAAATGAATGATATAAGCTAAAAATGAACAAAAGTTAATTTTAAAAAAAACTTGAATTCAAATCCAGCCTCTGATTCTTACTTGATGTTTTACCCTGGGTAAATTCACTTAACCTCTGTTTGTCTCAATCCACTGGAGAAGAAGATGGCAAACCACCCTAGTATCTTTGCCAACAAAACAGCAACAACAATGAATATTGAACCTAATCTCTAGAAATGAGAAACAGGTAAAAATGACTCAAACATGTTGAATACATACAGACTAGAAAGCAAGAATACTCCAAGATAATTGAAATGGGAAGATAAAAACTAGGAAGATGTTATATACATCTAAGTATGCAGTAATGAGGAATATTTAATTTGGTTTAAATTGAATCTGATCTAGGCACATCAGAAAGGGTAACAATACCAAACTATTTTTTGAGGGGAGACGTAAAAGAACTTAGTGATCATTTCAGGAAAAAATGGAAGAAGGGAGAAAAAATCAAGGATGATTCCAAGTTTCCTTGCCTAGGAGACTGGAAATATGGCCATGCCATTGATAGGAATAGAACAATTGAGAAAGACAACTATAATAGAAATTAATAAAACCAGAAATTTCAATAACATTTTGTCTTCCCATTTATCTCTGATATAGTAGGAGAATGAAAGGGCAGAGAAAAAGGAAAGCAAACTGGATACAGATATACCAACTTAATCAATGATTTTACCTCTGGCTCCACCTAGTGAGATTTAGACCAGGAAGTGCCCTTTGAAAATACTGAATCCAACTTCCTCATTTCACAAAAAAAGGAAACTGAGGCCTTAAGGTTGTTAAGTTATTTTCCTAGAATGACACAGCTAATGAGTGTCTGAGGCAGTATTTGAACACGAGCCTTCCAGACTCCAAATTGAGGACTAGGTGATTAGATTAGTCAGAAAGTGGTTCCCTGAGCTTTTATACTAATATATTCTATTCAATAATCTCCTAATCTATAGAAAATTAATTCACAAAACTAATTGTTTCAATGACTCTTCTTATAAACAACATTCCAAATGCCAATCCTGAGGCATGTATAGTGCCACTGTCACAAAAATAATCTAGTTGCAACCGACAATATTGAAAGACTAGAAATTAGGCCTAAATGTGGCATATCGTCTCCTATTCTTTCTTGGCAGCATAGTTTAGGTGTTAAACCCAATGACCTAGGTTCAAAACTTGACTCTAATGCTCATTATATTTATAAACCTTGAGCAAGTCACTCAATTTATCTGAACCTCAATTCATCATCTATAAAATTTAAATATACTGCATGATCACCAGAGTCAATTTCAGGCATGAATTATATGATCTATCGTACTGGCATCAGTATGACCAATTGATTTAGGGGAACTAGAATATACAACATGAAGTCTTTTTAAAACAAACTTGTATTATTTAAAGGAGAAATGATACAATTTAGACATAAATGAAATGGATCATTACTTGAACCTTGATCTCATCAAAATTGTCTCAAGGAGGGAATAACATGCACTCTCAGATGGGTATGGAAATCTGTCTTACTCTATAGGGAAGCTGGAAAAGACAGAGTTAAGGAAGAGGGGTCTGACAGAAAGGAGGACAGATTGGGGGAGGTGGTAATCAGAAGCAAAATACTGGTGAGGAAGGAAAGGATGAAAGGAGAGAAGAATAAAGAGGAGGAAAGATGAAATGGTGAGAAATATCCAGTAATCATAATTGTGAATTTGAATGGGATGAACTCTCCCACAGAATAGAAGGGGATAGCACCATGGATTAAAAACCAGAGTCTTACAATATATTCTTGACAAGAAACCTATGAAGCATAGAGAAATATACAGAGTAAAATTAAGAGACTGAAATATAATCTATTATGCTTCAGCTAAAATAAAAAACCCAACAAGCTTAGCAGTCATGGTCTCAGACAAAACAAAAGCAAAAATAGATCTAATTAAAAGAGATAAGGGAGTAAACTACATCTTACCAAAAGGTACCATACACAACAAAGTAATATCAATACAAAACATATATGAAGCAAGTGGTATAGCATGCAAATTCTTAGAGAAGTTAAGTGAGTTACAGGAGGAGATAGAGAACAAAACTATCCTAGTGGCAGACCTCAACTTCCCCCTTGAAGAACTAGATAAATCTAACCAAAAATGAAGAAATGAAAGAGGTAAATAGAGTTTAAGAAAATTTAGATATGACAGGCCTCTGGAGAAAAATGAATGTGGAAAGAAAACAATACACCCTTTTTCTCATTAGTATATAACAGCTACACAAAACAGGACAATGTGTTAAGGCATAAAAACCTCACAATCAAAAGTAGAAAGGTAGAAATATTAAATGCGTCATTTTCAGATCATACTACAATAAAAGACATTAAATAAAGTATAGTAGACAGATAGATTACAAATTCAATGGAAGCTAAATAACCTAAACCTAAAAAATAAATAGGTCAAATAACAAATCATAGAAACAATCAATAATTTCATTAAATAGAATGACAACAATTAGGCAATATACCAAAATTTATGGGTTGCAGCCAAAGTAGTATTTAGGGAAAAAATTATTTCTGTGAATTTCTTGCATCAGTAAAATAGAAAAAGAGCAGATCGATGAATTGGGCATGCAATTAAAAAAAAACAACTAGAAAAAGAACAAATTAAATTCCCCAATTAAGCACCAAATTGGAAATCTTGAAAATCAAAGATGAGATTAATAATACTGAAAGAAAGAAAATTATTGAGCTAATAAATAAAAGTAGGACCTAGTTTTATGAAGAAAACAAAACAAAACAATAAGATAGATAAATCATTTGTTAATTTGATTTTTTTTAAAAGAAAGGAATTGCTTTCTCTGCCTTGTCAAGTGGGCATATCTTTGAGCAGCTGTGCAGAAGCAAATAATCTTTTTTTTTTTGCTTTATTTTTTTGGAGGGCAGTTGGGGTTAAGTGACTTGCCCAAGGTCACACGGCTAGTTTTTCTGTTAAGTGTTTGAGGCCAGATTTGAACTCAGGTCCTCCTGACTCCAGGACTGGTGCTCTATTCACTGCACCACCTAGCCGCCCCATGAAGCCAATAATCTGATATGAAATATATACTTACCTCATTGGAATGCCTACTTCCCACTGGGAATTTGAAGTATTGTCTATTGATCTTTAATCAACCTTTGGGTGGAAATAATTTTCATCATCCGTGGAGCAAAGTCATTTTTAAAAGCCTATGCTGATGGAGGAGCTAACCACTTATATCCTATCACTGAAGGAAATCAAGAGAGCTTCTTTCCTGAATACATCAGGGGGGTAGGGGATTTATTCTATTAGGCCTGAAATCAAAGAGTACTATAAAGCCAATCATTATGAATTTTGTCTGAACTCCTGATCAAGATAACATCCATTTACTAAATGCCTTCAAGTGCTCCAGGAGAAGAGAGTGGAAAAGGACCTTCAGATTCACATGATAGTGATTTTGGGTGGATTCAGAGGGCAGTTTGACCAAATAATGGCTTTTGTGGAAACCTTTTTCATGCAAACTACCATCACTCCAGTGCCTGTTACAATCATATGATCAGATTCCCTCACTTGTCTGCTTCAACTAGGGAAGCACAAACTGCCTGTAGAGACAGGATTTGAAGGTGATTTGTATGACTTTATTCCTATTGGACACCCTTGTAAACAGATTAAGATAAGAGGCCTAACATTGAACTTCGCCAATGATGCGACCATGTTCAGAACCTCAAGCAGCACTTTAAATAGCTGTGATGGCCCTGGAGTTGTGACTGTGGAGACAGATCATCCATTCATTGAGACCATAGGCATCAAAAATGAACCCAGAAAATGACACTTCAAAATCCACCCCTGCATTATCTAATCTGCATATGACTTAAAAAACAGGAAGAATACATTTGGATTAGAACAGTAATATATGATATGAAGGGGAAGAGACACTAGTTTTGTTTTTTTTTAATAATTGTTTTTATGCAGCGTAGGATATTACATTTTTAAAGGAGAGATTCATTGTTTTTTTTAATGAAGGGAACAGTTAATGGCTAATTAATCCAAACAAAATAAATTTATTTAAAACAAAAATTTGGATCAGTTCCTTCTAAAATTCAGACCTGAATATTCACAAATGAATTCGCCAAACTCTTCTCCTTATTTTCCTATCAACAGTCTTCCCTTCGAAGCTTCTAATAAATTCCTCAGGAAACTTTCAGGTCCTACTCCAAGCCTCCACCAAAGTAAGTTGCAAGGTCTAAAGAAAAAAAAATTTGTAATTTACTCTATGCTTCTTGCAAATACCTATGATTTTATTCTTCTCAAATCACTAAGTGCTCATTACTGTGCATGAAAAAGGTGCTAAATTTAATGACCTAAATTATTAAACCAGAAAGGGCAGCCAGGTGCATATAGAATGCCATGCCTAGAGTCAGGAAGACTCATCTTCCTGAGTTCAAACCTCAGATACTTTGCTAGCTGTATGACCCTGGACAAGGCACTTAACCTGCCTTGCCTTAGTTAACTGATATATAAAATGATTTAGTGAAGGAAATGGCACACTACTCCAGTATCTTTACCAAGAAAACTCCAAATGGGTCACAGAGTCAGATGTAGCTAATAAGCAACTGATAATTAAATCAGAATTAATTCTCCAGGTTATTGGCAAGAGCAAGGAGTATTGGGAAATGTTACAAAAGGAAAAAAAATAAGGGGACCATCCTAATAACTTTGATCATTTCTTCCCCAGATTCAACTTTTTAACCTTCATAGTATCCATTTTGACAGACTCTGCATAGGAAAAATGAATAGAAACATAAAAAGGGAAGGGGGGGGAGGGAATGGGAGAGGAAACTTCTTGTCACCATCCTAAGGAACAATTTTGACCCATAAATGAAAAGCTCTGTCCAGTTTCCAAGGAACTAAGTTCAACAGTCTCCTAAGGACTATGTTGGCAAATACAGGGTATGATCCCATCATCACTACACCTATCTCAGATTGCAAGCCTAGTATATTGGAAAAGTTGTTCAAACTTCTTTAAGGAGATTATGTTTATTATTTCTTCATCATTCAGATTTGTTACCATGATTTTTAATAAACTGCACATTGATACACAAACAGCAACTTTAAGAAAAAACTGGTGAATTCATTTTATGGTAGGAATATATAGTTCCTTAATTCTTCTGAGAAAAAAGACCATCAGCTTTCTGCTGTCAGTGCTAGCCCTTAACTTCTTTTAGCTCAGCAGGGACAATGGCAAGAGCAGCAGGCCTCCCTCCTGAAGAGTCTGACAAGAGTCATGTGCATCATTATGCAATTTTGCCCTCAAAAATCAATAAATATGATTTCAATAAATGTTTTTATACAATTTTATGTACTGTAATGAAAATAGTCAAATTTTCATATCAAAAATATTTATTCACCAAAAAGGAAGAAGAAAACAAAATTTCTTGTATCAAAAATGAAAAGGGTGAATTTATCATCAATGAGGAAGAAATTAAAGCAATCAAAATAAAATATTTTTCCAATTATATGCCAAAAATCTGATGATCTAAGCTAAATCAATTATTTAGGAAAATTTTCCAGATTAATAGAAGATAGAATAATTAAGTAACCCCATCTTAGAAAAAGAAATTGAACGGGAAATCAGTAAACTCCCTAAGAAAAAATCCTCAGAGCCAGATGGGTTTACAAATGAATTCTGCCAAACATTTAAAGAAAAATTATTTCTAATGCAATATAAACTACTTGGAAGATTAGCAAAGAAAGAATGCTAAGCAATTCTTTTTTTTCAAGGAGATATTTCACACTGCTTTCTATTTTTTCATTTCTTTGTAACTGTTTAATAGTATCTTGGTTTCTCATAAAGTCATTAGCTTCTACTTGCTCCACTCTAATTCTGAAGGAACTTTTCTCTTCAGAATGCTTTCGAGATTCTTTTTCCATCTGGGAAATTCGACTTTTTAAGGCATTCTTCTCCTCATTGGCTTTCTGGGCCTCTTTTGCCATTTGAGTTAATCTATTCTTTAAAGTGTTGTTTTCTTCAGTCAGGTTGTTGACTCTCTTTTCATGATTTTCTCGCATCGTTATCATTTCCCTTCCCAATTTTTCCTCCATTTCTCTTATTTGGTTTTCAAAGTCCTTTTTCAGTTGATCATAGCTTCTAGGCATTCTTCAATTGTCTTGGAAGCATTTGGTGTGGGATTTCTGACTGGGTTGTCTTCCTCCCA
>CM053593.1:75764935-75785832 GCA_028646575.1 Pseudocheirus occidentalis | reverse complement strand
TTCTCATTTCTCTTTCCAATTTTTCCTCCACTTCTCTTATTTGTTTTTCAAAGTTCTTTCTAAGGTGATCCATAGCTAGCAAGCATTCTTCCAGTGTCTTGGAAGCATTTGGTGAGGAACTTCTGACTGAGTTGTCTTCCTCCTGCTCCATGCTTTGATCTTTTTTGTCCACAAAAAAGGATCCTAGAGTTTTACTGTTCTTCCTACCTTGCTTCCTTTATCTCATGTTGGCCAGTCTATTAATTGCTTGGTTTTTTAGTTCTGTGGAACTCTGCTTCTTGGAGGGGGAAAGCTCTGTCCCAAATCACTGGGGCCTTCACAGCTGCTGGAGCTATTAGTGGGATGCTGCAGTCCCCCAGTTTTGGCTCACTGAAAGCACACCCCAGGACCACCACTCAAGACCACGATCCAGATCCAGGCCGCTCAACGCAAGAGCCCTTGGCCCTGATGAATCGCCTCAGCCCCTCTGCTATCTGCAGGCTGAGGGCTCTGAAGCAGCCCAGTGGAGGCCGCTGCTGAGCCGTTCCTGCTACTACAGCCGCCTCCCACTGCTTCCTTGCCCTGGGAGCAGTTTGGCCGGACAAGCTCTTCCCCAAATTTAGCAAAATCCACTGACCTTTCTCCTAGCTTTTTTTTTCTTCTGGCCCGATAAATGTGGTAACTGTGTCTCCAGTGCAGGTGATCTGCTATCCTATAGACTGGGCTCCACCTGATTGCCCCAGGGCCTGACCCGGTAGGGGTTTTGGCCACGGCTCCCAGACTGCTGCAAAGAGCCCCACCTGCTGAGCTGCCTGTAGCAACAGATGCGTTTTCTGTCTTTTGGAGAGTTTTGGAGCTTGAAAATCTGTTTTAGAGTCCCATTTTATGAGTTTTTAGCATGTTTGTGTGGGAGCTGCGGTGCTTTGCTGCTTCTACGCCGCCATCTTGGCTCTGCCTCCTATCTTGATGATTTTAAAGAAAATAATAGAAAGAAGGGAGCAGGAATACTCTGGATACAGAGAAAAGGTTAGGAAAATGTAGTTAGGGAAAATTACCTGTATAATGACAGTGAACTAGGAGACATTTATACAAATGAGGAGGAGAGGTGACAGACAATGCTTGATACTTGAACCTCATTTTCATATGAACTGGTCAAAAGAAAGAAGAAAAAGCACATACAAAGCTGGTTACAGAAATAAATTTCAATTAACAGTGATATAGTTTAAAAAAAGAAGAAGAAGAGAAGGGGGAAGGAACGTTAGAAGCAAGATCAATAAAGGACTGAATTAGTACTAAGGAAAATAAATTCTAAAGATTAACAAAAATATTTAGATAGAGTCCATGAGAAATTTTGTTTTGCTTGACTATAGAGTCTTGTAAACAGGAATTATTGTGGTACTGATTTTTTTCAAAGGGGTTGGGGAGGGAGTAAGAAGGAATGAAGACTGACCTTTGGATATAAAATAAAATTTAGAAATTTTTTTTAAAGACTGGAGGCAGGGACAATAATCAAGAGGGTATTTCAATAGTCTAGGTGAGAAGTAAGCATGTCTTGATACTCAGTGATAGAATAGAATGAATGCAAATTTTATTTTGTAGGTAGATTCAACTAGATTCAGAAAATAGCTGTAATTAAGGGAAGAGTCAACTATGACTAGGTGTAACAGCAATTAGTTTAGCAGATACTTAGCACTTAGTAATTTAGGTCTAAATATGGAAGTTGTGAGCCCTGTCCTACTATTAACAGGGCATGAACTCCCCTGTTGACGTGGAAGAAGGGAATTGGCTGAGACAGGAGGCCAGCGTGTGTATATAAGCAAGAATTTCAGAGACAGAGAGACAGAATTGGAATTTTCCTGTTGGAGGAAGCAGGATTGTTTCAGCATCTGGAAGCTGGGCTGCTGGGACTGAAGAAGTGAGTTGGAGTTTTCCTGAGAGAGAGAAGCATGACCACGATAAGACTTTGTTCATGGCCTGGCTGATCCTTGAGTTCCAGGCAAGAGAAATGGTGAAGGGTTTGAGATGTGCTGGACTCTGTGAACTTCAGCGTGTGCCAGAGGCTGCCCTGAGAAGAGGACTGGACAAGGACCTGTCTACCTCTGAGTACTGGATGAGAACCTGGCAGCTGTCTGCTTCTGAATCCAGGTGACTTGTGGATTCAGGAGGGAGCTGGGACCATGGAAGGGGATCTAGGTAATCAGAGAGACTGCCCAGAGTTAAGATGAAGAAAAGATCTCCCCTTGGATGAAACTGAGGTTTGCTAGACACCAAGAGGAGGAGGGTTTGTGTGGTTTTCTAATGACTGTACTTAGTGATTAATGATATTTAGTAATATGAATCTAGATTAGTGACTGATTAAGTTAATGGTTGCCCCATGAGTGGAAGTTTGATATATTGTGAATTGATTGAATGATTAAGTGAGGAGGGTTTCCCCCTTAGAGAAACCAGATGATTATTCTTTTGTTCCTTGTTCTAAATATTGTGGCTACTGTAGTGAAAACTGTGTGGCCATTCTAATGTTAAGCTGTTATGAATGCCATATTGTGATTTTCTGTGACAAGATGTAATGTTGTAAATATTATATTGTGAATGTTTGCCTTGATTTGTAATGGAATAAACAGAGTGTTCACTATGCTGCTCATTTTTGATATTGGTAATTTAGTTTTCTTCTTCCTTTTAAAAAATCAAATTAAACAAAGATTTATCTATTTTATTGTTTTCATAAAACTAGCTTTTAATTTTATTTCTTAGTTCAATAGTTTTCTTACTTTCAAATCCATTAATCTCTCCTTAGAGTTTCAGAATTTCAAATTTGCTATTTCATTGGGGATTTTAAATTTATTTTTCTTCTAGCTTTTTTAGCTGCTTGCCCAATTCGTTGATCTTCTCTTTTTCTGTTTTATTCCTGCAAGCATTTAAAGATACAAAATTTCCCCTAAGAACTATTTGCATCCTACATCAATCATTTACATTTCTATGTATTACCAATAAAAAAGAAACCCAAAAGGGAAGAAATATAAATATCATTAAAATAGTTGTAGGCAGTAAAAAATCTTGAGATTTTACCTACAAAGACAAATTCAGGGACTATAGGAATACAATTATAAGACACTTTTCAGATAAATAAAGACAGATCTAAGTAATTGGAGAAATATTAAATGCTCATGGATAGCTCATAAAAATGACAATAAAATGTCATTAAAAGATAATTCTACCTAAATCAATTGCATATTCCCTGTCATAACAATCAAACTACCAAATGATAATTTATAGAGCTAGAAAAATAATAACATTTATCTGAAAGATAAAGTATAAAAATAAATATAAAGTATATCAAGGGAATCAATTTTTAAAAATGTTGAGGAAGATGATCTGATAGTACTAGTTTTCACACTATATTACAAAGTAGTAATCAAAACAAATCTGATATTGCCTAAGAATTAGAGGAGTGGATCAGTGGAATAGATTATGTAAAGCATTTGTAATAGTAAATGACTATAGTAATCTAGTGTTTGAAGAATCCAAATATCCAAGCTTTGGAAACAAGAATTCACCATCTGACGAAAAATTGCTATAAAAACTATAATGCATGTTGGCAAAAATCTATAACAAAATGCAGAATTCCATTCTGAATACCCAGATAAATACAAAATGGGTTCATGATTTAGACATAATTGGTGATATAAGTAAATTAGATGAGTAAAGAAAATTTGCCTGTCAGACCAATGGATAAGGGGAAAAGTTATGACCAAACAAGAGATACAGTGGATCACTAGAGGTAAAATTGATCATTTTCATTACATAAAATTAAAAAAAATATTTGCACAAATAAAACCAACAGCCACAATTAAAAGAAAAGCAGGGGGCAGGGGGGTTTACATCAATTTTCTCTGATAAAGGCCTCATATCACAAATATGTTGGAATTTAAACCAAATGTATAAAAATAAATTGATCAATTATCACAGAATCAACAGGGAGTTTTAAGAAGAAATCTAAGCTATTAAGTCACAGAAAATTCTATTAATCATTATTGATTAAAGTAATAAAAATTAAAGCAATTCTAATACCAACTACGATACTATCAGACTGGCTAATGCAATAGAAAATAAAAATGACAAATTCTAGAGGGAATATGGACAAATATATAAGATTTTGCACTATTGGTGGAGTTTTGAACTGGTCCAACCACTCTGGAGAACAATTTGGAACTAAGCCCATAGAGCCAAAAAAACCCAAACCAAAACAAAACCCATGTATACCCTGTGACTCAGCAATTATCCTACTGGTTTTCTATCCCAAAGACCTTAACCCATCTTTTTAGACTATATTTAAAACAGTTCTGAGTCTTACATTAAGCCCTCTAGGACTCAGGGTAACTTGACCTCAAAAGCCCTACAAGACTGTTTATCTTTTAACAACTTTAGGTTTGGCAGTTCTATCAGGAGATGCCATTCCATAACAGACTTGTTTTTCTGCACTGTCATTAATTGTCAATTACCTCATTAGCTACTGTCCTTTTGAGTTAGTTCCTTGCTTTCTACTTCTCATCATCCTTTACCTCCATCAGAGGCAGAAAGATGAGCAATATTGTCATGAGTACATACTGCTGAGGGAAGGGGAGGGAGAAAGAGAAGAAGAGGCAAGGGGGCATTGGGGGAAGAGAAGAGGGAAAGGAAAATAAAGGAATAAAAAAAGCCACAACTATGACTTATTATATGATTACAAAACTCCCATGACTAAGGTCTCATGGAACATTCTCATTGACACTTTCAGATCTTTCTTAAAAGCTCCTATAACCCCTCCAGACTGTGTCTCAGGCAAAGGCCTGTTAAATTGTAAGAAATGCAAGTTGCTTATAAACTTCTTAGCTGATACCCCTCAAAAAGAGTTATTTCTTTTTAAACTGTTTCTTCAGTGGAGTTTGAAGTTACCACATCATTTACAAGAGCGAAAAGTTTTAACTCAGATCAAAGAGGAATATAAACTAATTCCATTTGACCACAGTACATCAACAACAACAACAAAATGAAGTATAACATTGGGCATATCTCATTCATTATACTCATTCATTCAGCAAGCAATTCTAATAATAAAAGTAACAGTTAACATTTATATAGAGATTTAAAGTTTGAAAAGTGTTTCACAAGACCCATCTCATTTTATTTTCACAATTACCCTAGCGCATGGGTGCTATGATTAACCTCATTTAACAGAGGGCTAGGGCTTAACTCAACTTGCCCAGGTTAACAAAACTAGGAAGGGTTAGGCTGAATTTGAACTCAGGTCTTCCTGACTCCAGGATCAGCACTCTATTGACTGCATCGCCTAAATATACATTTAGAAATTTAATCAATACTTATGCATGTGATTATGCTGATAAATATATTAAAAAAACTAGACTCCCTCTAATTTCATATTTGTCTGAAAAAATGACATTCTTTTGTTCGAAGCAAAATCTCAAGAGACAGATATGTTGGCATGGGAACTATTTGAAAACTATAAAAAAGAAAGACGATGTTTCAAAATGATAACTTCATTGAAAAAAACCTTAAAGGAACACATCTGAGAAATAGATATCTTGAAATTAGACTTTATGGATATAAAACAATTATCCTAGTTTCTAATAATAATAACAAGTGTTGTTGTATTATAAATAATAACAATATATACATTGAATAGATCAGTGGACTTGGAGTCAACAAGGCCTGAGTTCATATCATAACTTCTTCTACATTATGTGACCCTGGGGAAGTCACTTAATCTCTATTTGCCTCAATTTCCTGATCTGTAAAATAGGTGTAATAATAGCAATTTGCCTTCCAGGATTGTGTAAGGATCAAAGGAGATAATAATTATAAAGCATTCAGGACAATGCCTGGCATATGGTAAACACTATATAAATGTTAGCTCTCTATATATGTTAGCTATGTACTTAGCCTCTCTCTGCCTCAGTTTCCTCAACTCTAAAATGGGGATTAAATAATAGCACCTAATGTCCAGAGTGCTGAGGAAAAAAACAACAACATTATTTGGAAAATACTTTGCAAACTTTCAAGTGTGATTTAAAGCTCTTGTTAGCATTTTAATAATAGTAATAATAATAATAGCTTGCATGTATATAGTATCTGCCTTACATGTTATCTCACTTATTCTTCATAATAATCCTGAGTAAGTGTTATTATTCCAATTATACAAATGAGAAATCCAAGGGTGAGAGGGATTAAGTTACTTGTCCAATGTCAGATAGCTAGTAAGTTTCTGAGGCAAGATTGGACCTCCAGTCTTCCTGACTTCAAGTCTAATACTCTATCTTCAATCTTATATTTCTCTCTCTGTTTGTATATATATATATATATATATATATATATATTTCTTAATACATATACGTGTGTATGTATGTATACATACATACACATGCATATACATATGTGTGTGTTCTCATTTTCATAGAAAATAAGTTTAGCTTATTAATAGACTGGACCTTAAGAGTACCTTGAAGGGGTGGCTAGGTGACACAGTGAATAGAGCACCGGCCCTGGAGTCAGGCGTACCTGAGTTCAAATCCGGCCTCAGACACTTAACACAAAAAACTAGCCGTGTGACCTTGGGCAAGTCACTTAACCCCAACTGCCCTCCAAAAAGCAAAAAAAAAAAAAAAGAAAAAAAAAAGAGTACCTTGAAGAGCCAAGTTGTGTAAATTGACTCAATGCATTTTAAAAAAAGAAACTTTAATGTGAAGAAAAATACCATAGTAGGATGAAAACGTCTTGTTCAAAGTAAAATAACTTGATTATTTGTATTTAAATATATTTCAAATACATAGGAGAATTATAGACAATTATAATAAAATTGGTTTAATATTTTATGTCACTTAATCTTAGATTAGTCTTAAAGGATAAGGCATAATGCAGATTCAGAGATGTAATGTAATATAATGTAATGTAATGATAAAAACGGTTCTTACAGATATTAACATGATTATTTTGTTAGTTGAACAAACTTACTAAAATGAGTAGAAAACTAAAAATTATAGATAATTTATATGAACATCAAATGATAGGTTTGCCATAACCACAAACACTGAGAAATATGTACTTCAGATAGGGCTGACCATATGCATAGATAAAATCACAGCTGCTTGTATAGAGTGCTTAGAGATACAGGAGAAAATGTCTGTTATTCCCAAATATCATCTGCCCTTCCTTACCTCAGGGCAAATAGCTCCACACTTAATGAAAAGGCCACTACTAAAATTCAGCTATTACCTGAATAACACACTGGTCATTAGCCTATCAATACCTTAGTGGAAGATAATTTATCAGTCTCCCAGCAGTGTATCACAATAGGAAGAGCACTGGACTAGATTGGGAATTCAAATGCTGAAATTGAGCTCCACCCCATACTCACTCTTTGTATTCCTTTAACCTCTAGAGACTTCAAGGTTACCTTATTTAACAAAAAGGGGGGGCATCATATTAAAAGATAATCTTTTTCAATTTGGGGGGGGGTAAAATTACAGTCTTTGAAAGGGAAGAATGATTAAAACAATTGTTTCTCCTTGTAGAAAGGAAGTAGGGGTCCTCAGGACTCTGGGCATTAGGTGCTATTATTTAAGGTCTGGTTAAAAGGTAGATAGCCTGGATTTCTGTCTATCCCCAATGAGATGTCTATTGTAGGGATATAAATAGGTAAACTGCAGCATTTTTTAATGCTACAAAGATTTTAAATATATGTGTTAAGTTAGCTAATTTGCATTAGCAAATTTAAATTGCATAATCCAGATGCTAGTCTAAAAAGAACAAAAACAGAGATAATCCATCCACCATGCAAATACACTGCAATATTAATACATTTAGTTACTTTTAGAAAAATCTGTAAAGCAGACCAGCAAAGAGTTTCTTGATGCATAATATAGAGCTACTCTGACAACACCATCCTGTGCCTAGTGGGGCAGGAAGCTTCTTGGCAGAATATTTTGAGAATGGTGATTGTATTAAGCTCTAAACCATTTCAACCAACTGAGGATACTTAGTGTGGGGGGAAAATAAGTATGAGTTCATTTTGTTCTACAATGCACCATACAAAATACTGTGGAAGTTTTGAAATCTATTACAGACTGTGCAAATAAAAAAAAAAAAGTTTACAAATTACAGTTTGACTTTAAATAGAAAGTAGAATCTGCACATATTCCCACCCTAGGCACCAAAAAATAAAAGAGAGAGGAAAACAAATCACAGTGTTGTAAATGTTGTTCTATGACTTTTTTTTTAAGATTGACCCTGTGGTTTCACATGATGTAAGGACAAGGGCCCAGTGAGGGACTCTTTTTTTTTTTTTTAAAGGCTGAAGATCCACACTTCCTCTTAGAAGAGTGACTTGGAAGTTTATGTGATATTTTGAGGGTCACATAAACAGAAAGTGTCAGGTACAGTCCTGGAACCCAGGGTTTCCTCACTTCAAAGCCATCTCTCCATTTGCTATGTCAAAATGACTCTCATGAATTACTATGAGCTTCTGAAAATAATTTGTGCTTTCTGATAAATCATATTCTTGTTAAGAGAAGAGTGAAGACAGATAGAAAGAGACAGAAACAGTAGAGATAGACAGAAAAAGAGAGATAGGGATGAAAAAGTACTGAAAAAATTTGCTATCTACTTCAAAACTAAGGCTACAGTAGTTCTAACCAAATATTCATTTTTGTCTTATTATGCTAATATGATATGAAAGCAGAGAGATATTCCTTGCTGGAAGTGATGCAGGACACTAGAAAACATCTCACCAACAGAGACCATAAATGGAAAACTACTAGAGATAATGTCTGGTTCACATACCTGTCTATGGTATTCCATATCGACAACTCAAAAACTATAAAATATCTTTTGCTTGCCTCTTTCTACAGAGTGTTTCCAATCTTTAACCCTAGCTGAATCAGGGTAAGGAAGTTTATCTACCTCTTCCTTGCCCCAGGGTATTAGCACTTTGCAGGATCTAGGTTTTGAACTGTGAAAACACTAAAACAGTAAGAACCCTGACATGGTAGCAAAAAGTACTTTTATTCATAGGAATAAGTCCATCTATTCAGCACCAAAGGAAGCCTAGGGAAAGACAGGTTCTTTCAAGCTATTTGAATTACTATCTGTCTGATAAAGTTTTACATATAGTTCTATTAGACAGGAATTACCACTATGCCTGAAACTGAGAGAGTACTCTCTTCCTTTTTTTCAAACACTTGTCTTTCCATATAAATTTTTCCTCAAATTTCCTACTTCCTCTCGTCCAATCCATAAAACACAATACTCTAACAAGTTTCTAGTTCTTCAGCATAGTTTGGGATAGATATTTGTTTACATAAAGATTTTCTGACAAATTGGAAATTCTCTGTAAATGATCAGGCAGTCCGTAGTTTCGGAAGGTGGTGTTCACAATCAATTAATCAATAATCATTTCTTAAATACCTACTGTTTTGGAGGTACTGTGTTAAGTACTTCTGTAGTCTGGCTCATCAGATGTGGATCACATCTTTCCCTTATTCCAGATGTATTCTGGTATAGAAGGACAAGCTGGTGAGAGAGGAATATGAAAAAGGTCTTCTTCCCCATAAAGATGGCAGCATTGAACTATCCCAAGTTCATCTCTTCTGTTTGCTTTGGTTTCCTCATGTTTAAAATGTAGCTCCTAATAGCACTTACCACACAGAATTGTCGTGAAGATCAAAAGAGATTTATAAACACATATGCGTTTATATATATGTAATATCATGATATAATAATATATATAATATATAGGGATATAATAATATCATGATATAATAATATATATGTATATATCACCATATATAATATTATATTATGATATAATAATATGCAATAGTATATATTATTCTACATGACATAATACATAATATATCATGTAGAATAATATATGTATGTATAGATAGATAGTTTCCTACAAAGCCCAGAATATAGTAAGCACTTAATAAATGCTTGTTCTCTTTCCCTTTCTCTGTTGTTGGTTTTGGTCTTTCTTATCTCCTGGACTTAGTGCAATACATAGCATGGAGTAATGTTTAAAAAATACTTTTTGATTTGATTGAGAATTCCTGGAACAAGGCCCAAGGAAGACAAAAAAATGAACATTTTTTAAAAGCAGCTGCTCAGTAACTGGGGAATTTTAAGAGTATTGCAAAGCTTCCTGAAGTTCTCTCTCAATATAATAATTCCTATGGAAATAGAAGCACCAAATCTACACACACACACACACACACACACACACACACACACACACACCTCAATAACATTTTACCCTGAGTATAATCTCAGGTATAACATCCCACCTCTCTCCATATAAATCATCAATTTTTCTAAATTTCAACTACTTCCTGTAAATGTCTCCTCTCCAGTCTCTGCCTGAAACAGATACTCATCCAGTTAGTAAAGCACTGTAATCATGATTTGTCTCAAAACTCTCTTCTGCCTTTGGTTCTACCACATCACTAGTTTCCTGCCCTAACATGCCTATACTTCTGGTCAAATAGGAAGCTCAACCATGAAGGTTCATGTGACTCCTCATGGATGAAATATTTCACACAAGTCAATAGACACTACTGCTAAATGATTGGTTTCAATTTCCTTTTGTTAACTTCATAAGTAGTTCTCTTTTCCTTATTCTCTCTACTTACACCAAACAATGACATGGTCTCAGCATAGGACCCCACAATCCTACAGACTTTGCCAAATGTAGCACTGGAGGATGCGTCCTTTTGAATTATGGGACAACCACAATACAATAACCACAACTGGATCATATGAACTTAATTGAAAAGGCTAAGTTCATATTTCTGGAAGAAGAAAGAAGCTCCAACAAAGATCCAGGGAAATTGACTTCATCCTTGGGTGAGACTGCCAACAGGGTCCATGATATAAGAAAAGGATAAAAATCATTGCAACCCAAGGAATAAGGTCTTCAAGAGAGTCTTCTCCAATTTCCTTCTTACTTATAGATGTAGACTTTGTGCTCTCTGTATACACAGTCAGAAGCTCCCAGGGTTTCTCTGAGCCTGGGCTTAAAATTTTAAGTTTCTCTCATTCTCATAAGACTCTCAAGAAACTAACTAGTGGCCATTCATGGAAATTATCTCGAATGTTTGCAAGAAACACTGAATTAGAGGGGCATAAGCTATTGGACTCTGCCAACAAAGCTCTTTTCTTATACTCATTACAATGAAAGTAAAGCTGTTTGGCAGTGCAGGAAATTTTAACAGTAAAGACAGCTATAGAAAACTAGCAAAATACTTGAAGAAGTCAACAACTGCTGATCAACATGACCTACTTCATAGGGATGTCCTGAATTCTCAGCACCCTGATCTTGCATTATCTTTAATACCATTGGAAGGGGCAGTGCGATGGCTGGAAGGTCCTTGGCACAACTGGAAGGTCTAGCCGCATGAAACAGTTTCTTGATTCGCACTTCCACTAACCTTCTGTCCTAATTTCTTTCCTGCTCCTAGTAGAGAGTAGCAAATGTGGGCAAGTGACATCACCATTTGAGAATGGAAGAAAAAAAGCTATACATCTAATTATACATGTTAATGGGGAGTGGTTTAGCCCAGAGAAAGTAAATTATTCTTCAAAAGAGGAACATATTATATATATTTAATTCAAAACTTTTCATGCCAGACATTCTATCAATGTTGTGAACAATTACCATAATGAATAGATTTTAATTTTCTCTCTACTTCCTTTCACTGCATCTTTCTGAGGAAAGCCTGCATAAGTATAAAGATGGTCAAAAATGTAAGTAACTGAAAAGAGATCCTTAAATGGTCCTGAAGACTCCTCAAATTAGATGAATAGCAGTTAGCTAGAACCAAATCATATTTGTATAGGCAAAATGACCAGTAACTCCTTTAAATGTAAGCTTCTGCTGAAGACTAGTATCAAATACAAGTCATCAACTTTTAAAAATAAATATGTGTTAATTCCCTTTCATGAAAAACACTGCATTTAATTTCCCCAAAAAGATTTCTCTAATAGTATAAATGTATTACACATTTCTGTAATGATTCCTTTATTTTTCCATTTCCTTTCCAGTAGATTTAATAACTTATAATTAGCATTCTTAAAGACCTTAAAATGAGGAAAAAATACTTTCCTCCTTAAAAATGGAGGCATCCACAATATTAGGGGCTTTTAAAAACCCTGATAAAATACATTCTTTCTTGAGTTAGACTAATTTTATTAACTGTGCCTTCAAGCATCTTAGGGAAAAAGTAACCCAGGAGCATAAGTCTCAATGATAGGAGCCAATTGTCTATAATTTAGGGCTTCACTTCTTGTCCTAAATAAAATTTAATACAGAATCCTAAAATCCTGAGTCACTTTACAATCCCTTTTAAAGTTCCTAATTTGCCGTATATTTCATTTAGTGGGATATACAACCCAGTATAAATTCAAATAAAATGTGCACACACCTAGCCATCTCAGTAGGAAGCTTCTCTATGGGGAAAACTTGTTTAATGTGCTGATTTTACAACCAGTATTTACTAACTTTCACAATTGTAAACCTGTCACCTAGAGTTTTTTTTTAATACCATATGGCCTTCTTATCTCAAGGCATATATCATGCTACTTAAGAAAATTATCTTATATAGATTCACTATACATCAAAGAGGTATAAAGTACGAAAAATATCAAGTTGAATTTCTTGAACTTGTAAGATTTTTTTGAGGTCATATAGAAAAAGGATATGTTCCTTTATTTCTGTAAATACTCATTTTATGTGTCATTTGTTAAGGGAATAAAAGATCTATCTTTCTATTTATCCATCTGTCTATTTATCTATCTATCTCTCTATCTATCTTCATTATACAGTGCGGCATAGTAGATAAAGCACTAACTAGTCTTAGGCTCAAGATAACCTGTATTTGAATCCTGCCTTGGGCACTTACTAGCATATAACCATAGAAAAATTAAGTAAGTAGTGTCAAATTCAAATAGAAATAGAACTACTACTTCATACATATTTTTAAAATATAATATTATCTGTGTTATATTGTAGTTTTATTTATTTTGTTAAACATTTCCCAATTATATTTTAATTAGTGAGCACTTGGATATTGTGGGATCCACTGGGCTGCTAGTCATGTGTCTGACCCTTGGCTTAACCTCATTGAGTCTCTGTTTCCTTATCTATTAAAAGAAGAAGTTAGATCATCTCTAAGTTCACCTCTGACTCTAAACTGATCATCCTATGATCACGTGGAATAATACATGAAGACTTTGCAGGAGCAATAGCAGTCAGGGCATCACATGACCTCAGCTAACTAGAGTGGGAATCATGAGATTATGTTCTCATCAGCTACAACTCTCAGCAAGGGTAACAGGGGACACATCTCCAAAACTTACTTAGAGAACTACTTATTTCATAGCTTTACATAAATCTAGACCAGGGAACAGTTAGGCACCCTTGGACACAAAATGGATTGAAGGAGAAGGAGAAGGAGAAGGAGAAGGAGAAGGAGAAAGAGAAGGAGAAGGAGAAGGAGAAGGAGAAGGAGGAGGAGAAGGAGAAGAAGGAGGAGGAGGAGAAGGAGAAGGAGGAGGAGGAGGAGGAGGAGAAGGAGAAGGAGGAGGAGGAGGAGGAGGAGAAGGAGGAGGAGGAGGAGGAGGAGAAGGAGAAGGAGGAGGAGGAGGAGGAGGAGAAGGACAAAGAGGAGGAGGAGGAGGACAAAGAGGAGGAGGAGGAAGAGGAGAAGGAAGGAAGGAAGGAAGGAAGGAAGGAAGGAAGGAAGGAAGGAAGGAAAGAAGGAAGAGCTTCAAAGGTAAAGGCATGTGTTACTCTGTAAATTTAACTCAGCATACTTGAATTGAGTCTCTGGTACAAGAGGAAGTGGCTATGGTGTCATTAGATGAATTAACTTGAAGAGGACAGCCCTCCCCACCACCCCAAACTTTTCCAAAAGAATTATCCTTGGGAAATGAATATCAGAAGAATGTAATATATACTGGAAGTGAAATCACTATAGCAATGTGTTGTAAGCACACTAATATGGTATATGTCTTCCCGTTCTCACCCCCAACAAATTGACCTGAAGTTTTTCTATCTGACTTTCTCTTAATGATATCACTATTCTTCTAGACTCTTAGGGACACGCAAACTCTCAAAACAAATCTTTAAGATATTAGGACAAAATTTTGGGCCTACTAACATCGGTAGCATCGAAACTACTTTAGAAAGATTTTCTTATCACACAGGGACAGTATTTAATGCTACCACCAGAAATCATACATTCAAGGATTCATATAACAATGCATTACTTTCTTGCCTGTGGCAAGTTTAGATGAATGAAGGAATTATCAGTCATTGCTGTCAGTGGTGGAGCAAAGGCCAAAGTAGGAGACTAAAGAGGAGGATTTGAGGTTCCAGTCACTGTAGGCTCAGGAATAGGTGAATTAGGAGCCATTTGTGGAGGGTAAGATGATGATGATGAAGGGGTCATGCTTACTGTTCTCATCTCATACAATTTTCCAGTCTCGGAAACATCCTCTAATGCAGTCCTGCGGCTCTTTGGAAATCTTTCCTCTTAGAAATATAGGAATGAGTGGGACTTCATAGCAGCTTCTAGTAAATTTGCTTCCCCGGTTCAAGTCACTTGCAGAGATCACTTTCTCTGTTAAAAATCTCTGACAAAATAGATCTTAATGCAATTCTAATTTGTTATGATAGTAACCAGGTCAGATAGTGAGCCATAGCTCAAACCTTAATAACACTGATATGAACTAGACCAGATAATTAACATTTTTAAAGCTGGAAAATGAAAATAATAACTGAAAAATTTTTAAAAGTCTGAACCTAAATTTTATATTTTGCATATATAACAACCTGATCTTATTACAATTATTTATTAAAACCAACTAAAATATCACTCTAATTATTTCCCTTAGGAGGATGAATCGTTCCTAGGGCGCCATTAACAGAACACACAAAAAAACAAGATTGTGACCCCTGATCCATAACTGAATTCATTTAAATTTGCCAAAATAATTTCAATTGTAGCAAAAAGTTCTAGGACAGGGTATATAAATACATTGAGTATTTGAAACCAAGACAGTGTAGATCAAATACATTATTTATAATAAAACATCTTTGCTTTTCAAGACATGCTCAACATTAAGATGGTAATAATAAAAATAAAATGACTTTTCCCATTTAGGCAGCACTGAATATTCTAACATCCTTTTCTTTAAGCCAAAACTAAAGATGTTTCTATTCTATGAATTCCATAAATTAGTTCCACGAATTGGTTCCATGAATTGTTCTATAAATATCCAATTATCCTCATATTAATTTTAGGAAGGACTGAATTTTAGCTCAAATCTTATCTCCAGTATTAATTTATAAAATAAGGACTTAATATTGTGTTTATACTTATAACTTCCAATAATAAAAATTTGTCATTGAAAGAAAATGACGTTAAGGGGAAAATGCTTCCATAATTTCATGTCAGTTCCAGACTAGAGTCATCTAATCTGCCAATTTATTGAGCCAGGCTTAAAAGGTAGAAAATTTTCCATTTAGGAGTAAATGTCATGCTGTGTAAATCATATCAGGAGTGGCCTGCCTCAGCCCATGCCAAGAGTTTTTCCTCCCAATCTACCTCATGAGAACTCCATCTGTAATTCATGGATACCAAACACATAGGGTTACTTCCACAATAGAATTCCTTGATTATCATACCTGGAATCAGACTCAATACCAAATACAGTCCCATAAGGTCTAATAGCAATTCCAATAATCATATCTTCTTAGCTTTAGGCAGATTCATTTTTTAAGGATCACATATCCTTGATGTACATGAATAAAGATCAAAGCATTTAATTTTATATTTCCAAAACAAGCCATGTTCTCATGTTAAATTTGATGGTACTTCTTCCTTCTAGATCTGTTCCTTAGTTGCCAAGACTTAAAACAAACTTAATATAAAACAAGTATAAGAAGAATCATTATATTAAAAATACACAATTCACATGAAACTTCAGAGAATGCTAATTGTTGCATTACAAGGACCTGAACTGGGAAATGATTCTGTCTCTCTTAATATTATTAGATAGATGTTTCAGTTTTTGCATGTAAAATTCTTAATACAATTTTGAAAATTATAGCACATAAGTGCTATCACCCAATAATCGTATTATCATGGTGAAAGAATATTATAGCATGGTCACTTATAAACTAAATAACCCACCAACTATAAGGCTTCATGGTCTCTATTACTTGTGGTTCAAATGATAATTCAAAATGATCCCTCACTGTTGAATATTATTTAATCAAAATCACCAGTAGGGTACTTTTTTTTTTTCTATACTTGCCCTTCTCAATGGAATTTGCTGTGTAAGGCAGGAAATTAGCAGCATTAGATCTGTTTGACTTCAGGTATGTGCCATAGGCAAGTTGCATGGCAGGATACCATAGCAAGGTTCAGAATTTAACAGGTAGGAAAATGTTTTATTTATCAAGGTAAGGCTATATTAAGAGAATCCTACCTTCATCTTCCCAAGGTCATTCTGTCAACTTTCCCAGGGACAGATATCCACCTGTGGCAATCCTCAGATTTCAGTGGCACATGTCATTTTCCTTGAGTGATGAAGCAGCAGCCTTATGCAGGGTCTAGACCAGCGGTTCTCAACCCGTGGATTATGTTCAATTTATAACAATGAAAATACATCCTGCATATCAGATATTTACATTAAGATTCATAACAGTAGCAAAATTACAGTTATGAAGTGGCAACAAAAATAATTTTATGGTTGGGGTTCACCACAACATGAGGAACTGTATTAAAGGGTCACAGCATTAGGAAGGTTGAGAACCACTGGTCTAGACACTTATAACTGAATTCAAGACTTAGAATAGAAGCAAATTGAAATCCCGATAGATTCTTCCTCATACAGCAAAACTTCACTAATTATAGTTCAGATGGATAATTAAGTAATCAATTATCTTAGATATTTTTTTTCATATATTAGCCTCAAAATCTCACCTAGAACTTTTCAACTATTAACAAATTTCATCTATTCGCAACTACCATTCCTCACCCCCATCCACATCTTGTTCTGTAGATAAAACCAAAGGAAAAACATCAGGCCATTTGTAGAATACAATAGAATGAGAACAAAGTGAGATTCCCTCAGCAGAGTCCATATAAGCAAGTGGGTCATACCTGGGCACAATTTCCTTGGTGAAAGCTAAGGTATAAAGTGGAATTGTGACTTTAGAACTTGGGGATAGTTCAACCTTAGCCAAGAACTAATTTGTATATAATAATAATCATTTTATCTAAATGATGAAAGAGGGATACAAGCTAGTAGATGATCACCAGTGAGTGTGAACTAAAAGACAAGCTGACTAAAAGTTATAAAAGTGACTATCATGCAAGTTGCCAATGGGGTGTTGTCTAGAATAAACCACTCTCACTCAATTAAATCTATTATCCCTTATGTGCTACAATAACCCCTCCCCCCATGAACTAATATAGATAGATATAGATATAGATGTATACATATATATATATATGTGTGTGTGTACACACATATGCATATATACCTATATATGTATGTCTGTGCATATACATATATATACATATACAATACACATATACATATAAATATGCATATATAAATACACACAGTTACATGCCTGTGGAGGAGTCGCTTACTGATCTTAGTCACCCAGACCCAAGAGACCTGTTTAGGATTGTACTGCTGTTTTCACTTTTCACCACAAATTCATGCACACCGAATAGTTGATTCAAAGTAATGGCATTAAAAGACACAATTAAAAAAGAAAAAAGGAGTGTGACCTTGGGCAAGTCACTTAACTCCAATTGCCCTCCCTTCCCCCTCCAAAAAAAGCAAATAAATAAATAAGTAAATGAATGAATGAATGAGTGAATCAGTCAATCAATAAAAGATACGATTACATGAGTTTCCAGATGATCCCAAATGACACACAAGACTCAGAAGTTTCCTTTTTCCACTTTCAGTGGTAATGTTATTGAGTGGTCTCATAAATTAAGTAACCTACAAATTGCATGGCTTCAGTGTCTCAATTATTTGTGATTCAGCAGAGAATAGGAGCTAAGTAAATATGGATGGATGAATCAACAGTTCAATGAAAAGCAATACGACATACCAGAGAGAGTACAGTATTTAGAGACAGAGAACCTGGGGCTGTTTCAATTCTCCAATTTCCTACCTATGAAACTTTGGGCATAACATTTAGACTCTGCAAGCCTCCCATCAGTAGCATGAAGCTGGTGGGCTAAATGATCTTTAAGGTCTATTCTAGTTCTAAATCCCATTTTCCTAGTGAGTAAATGAGTAGAATAACTTCATGCAATCAAAACACCTGATGCTTCAGACAGATTCTTCATCCTCAAACTGTAAGAAACATTTGAGATTGCACCCAGTAGGGTATTGTACAATTCTGGACTAGTGTGATTTCCCTATAGCACAGGACCTAATAATTGCTGATTTTCTTTTGTTTCATGCCAATTTCTTTTTTGCTACAGTCTAGCCAAAGCTTTTGCAATAGAGGCTACTGGTGTCAGCCTCCTGAATCACCCAGTATCTAGGTTTTACCAGGTTTCTGACTAGAGACTGAAACCGATAGAAGATTGTCGTTCCATTAAGAGTCACTGGGGATAGGATTTAACATGATTTTGTTAAATGACAACACCATATAAAGGTCTTCACACTCAGATATGCACACAGAAACACACATATAACATACACACAAATCTTCCTCTCCCAAATGATCAATTTAATTTTTTTAAATTTTCTTTTAAAAGAAAAAAAGAAGCAAGCAGTTTTGTGAGAGTAATAGTTGAATTCCTTTTGCATTCAAAAAGCCTACTCCCCTAGAGCCTGAAGGAGATCAGTTCAATAGGGTGAAGAGAGTAAACTGTGAAATAAGGCAATTTAGGGCTACTGTAGAGAAAGTACTTCTATAAATTGGGTGCTGTATAGTTTTGTATTGTTGTTTTTAAACCTCTATTAAATGGAGAGTTAAGAGATAACCTAGTATGATTGATCCTCTCCTCATATATACTTCCTTCAGTGACTAAAATGAATTTTCTTATACTAAAATCGAATTTTGTTGATTGTCTAAATTCACTAAGTAGTTAGTATGTGAGTCTGGTCTTCATTCATTTTCATTGGTAAAATGAAGGGACTACAATCTTGAAAGGAATTTGGAACTATACCCCCAAATTATTTAACTGTGAATACTTTTTGACCCAAGAATACTCTTAGGTTTGTACAATAAAATGACCAAGGAAAGAGGAAGGACCTACGTGTATAAAAATATTCAAAGTAGCTCTTCTCGTGTTAGATAAAAGTTGGAAATCAAGGGTTTGGAGGTGTCACCTATTGGGGAAGGGCTAAACAGATTTATTATATGAATGTAATGCAATATTATTGTGCTGTAAAACATGCAAAAATGGAAATATGTAATAGGAACTGTGAATATCTCTATGAAGTGACGCACAGTAAAAGAAGTACAATTGGGAGGTCAGTTTATGCAATTATTACATAGAGAAAAAAACTTTTGGTAGATTTTAGACTCTTTTAATGCAGCAAAAATATGATAAAGATGACTGAAGATTAATCACACTATTTACCTCTTGCAAGAGGTGATAGACTTAGAATGCAGAATGAAATACTCATTTTAAATGAGAGAATAAATGAATAAGGAAAGAAATCAATATTAAATGAATGAATTAACTAATGAATAGATAAATAATGACAGGGCTGGTCTAGATACATTCTAAAATCCTAAACTTTAAGTCCTATAATCATATATTCTTTATTTAGGGTGAGTATGATTTTCATATTTTAACATGAAATGCAAATAGTTATTTTTCCCTCATAATATTAACTAAATCAATACAGGAAAACTTGGTAAAATATACAAAGATTAGACATTTAATATTTACAACTTCAAGTTTACATGATCAAAATGTTGAGAATTTGATATATTTTCAGGATTTTTGGTGAAATGTAGAGAATTACTAATATTTGTTCAAAAAGTATTATTTTACTGAAAATACTTGTTTAAAGTCTGATTACATTATTAAATAATTTCCTTAAATCTTGGGTCCATAATATCCTATGGAGGAATGGAACTTGTAATTTTAAATAATATAATCATACATTGTTTATGTTAATTTTGCATTAATTAAATATTCTGGATATAGTTAGCACCCCATTTGACCATAACATTTGTTGCTCTGATCCCTAGTAAATTAAATACAAAGTAATGTTCTCCTTCTTTCCCTCTTTATGTAAATTCCTGATCCATGGCAAGGCAAAGAATTATTATGTAAAGTGCAGTGGACTTGAGAGCCAAATGACATACCATTGAAAACAAGTAGTTTTCTTACTTTGAGAAATTCATTTCTTCTCTACAAGACTCTTTTCTTAGCTGCAAAATGTGAATAGTACTACTGTCATTGTATAGTACATTTCTCTGCCCTTTTGTGACTAAGCTTCTTTTCTTCTCTTTTAACCCTCTGCAGTTTGCTTCTGACCTCATCACGTGAGCCAAATCAACAAGAATTTATTAAGCATTTATTAGGTGCCGGGCACCATGCTAAGTGCTGGAACTTCTCTCTCCAAAGTTACAAATGAGCTAGAAATAACAATAACAAAATTCATTTGGAGGGGGAAAAAGAAGTAAAAAGTATTAAGAGGATCAATGGGGGGGGGCAGATACTAGATGGCGGCTTAGAAGCAGCAAAGGGCCACAGCTCCCACACAAACACGCTAAAAAACTCATAAAATGGGATGCTAAACAGATTTTCAAGCTCCAAAACTCTCCACAAGACAGAAAGCACATCTGTTGCTACAGGCAGTGCAGC
>CM053593.1:75710949-75764435 GCA_028646575.1 Pseudocheirus occidentalis | reverse complement strand
TGTGGGAGGGGTCTTACAGTGGGATCAATGTTCTGGGCTGGGGGGTAGGGACAAAAAGGGGAGAAAATTTGTAACTCAAAACCTTGTGGAAATGAATGATGTAACCAAGAAAATAAATTAAAATTAAAAAAAAAAAGAGGATCAATGGGGAAAGGGGAGAGGAGGCCCAGAGGTAGCAGACTAGAAACAATGCCATAGAACCATAATTGTTTAACATATTGGCAATGGAGAAAATATAAGTAGATTGATCAGTGGAACAGATTAGGTATGCAATATATAGAAACACATGAGAACTGTAGTCTAGGATTAGATAAACTCGAAGATATCAGCTATGAGGAAAAAAAAACCTCACTACTCAACAAAAAATGCTCATAAAACTTGAAAGTAGAATGACAGAAACCAAGTATAGATTAACATTTCCTGTATACCAACACAAAATTCAAATGCGTAGATGATTTTGACATTAAATGTAACATGGAAGAAGTTAAATGCCACAATCTATTAATGGCAAGAAAATATTCATGACCACATAAGGTATAAAGAAATTTGGAGAAGGCAAAGCAGACAAATCTGACTATATATTAAAATTTTAAAAATTAATTAAAATAATTTTTAAAAATTACACAAACAAAATGAATGAAGTTAAAAATTGGGGAACAGGAAACTGAGGGGAAAACTTTGCCACAGTTTTTTTTTTTCCTGATTTATAGAGGTCTCATTTCCAAGATATATTGGGAACTGCATCAAGTTTATAAGATTAAGAAAAATTCCCTAGGTGTGGCTAAGTGGCTCAGTGAATAGAGCACTGACACTAGAGTCAGGACGACCTGAGTTCAAATCCAGCCTCTGACACTTAACATTTACTAGCCATGTGATCTTGAGTAATTCACTTAACACGATTGCCCTGCCCTTCCCTTCCAAAAAGAAAAAAAAAAGAGTAGTTCTCTAGTTGAAAAGTTGTCAAAGAATATAAATAAGCAATTTAGAGGAAACAAAGCTATCAACAGCCATATAAAAATGATCTAAATCACTAATAATTAGAAAAATGATATTAAAAAGAATTTTGAAATACCAGCTCATACCCTGCGGAATGGCAAAGTTGACCAAAATAGAAATGAAGACAAGAAATACTGAAGAGGGTCTAAGAAAATAAACATATTTGAGTGTCATTGCTGGAACCATGAATTGGTCTATTGATTCTGCAAAGCAATTGGGAATACCCCCCCAAAGCTATTAAAGTATGCATACCCTTTGACATAGCATAACTGTTAATAGGTCTATACCTCAAAGAAATCAAAGAAAGGAGAAAAACACATCTATATCTATACACACATATACATGCATACATACATACATACATACTCAGTCATATTGTGGTGGCAAAGAATTGGGAATTATCCCATCATTTGGGGAATAGTCAAAAAAGTTAAATGTGATAGAATTCTATTGTGATACAAGAAATGATGAAGGAAATGGTTTTTAGAAAAACCTGTGAAAATTTGGATAAGCTGATACAACGTGAAATGAGCAGAAGTAAGAGAAATTTTATATGGTAACAACAACACTATAAACAACTTGGAAAGACAGGAACACTGACCAACACGATGACCAGCCACAGTTCCAGAAGTCTCATATTGAAATGTTATCCAGTTCAGATGGTCAAATAATGGAATCAGAGTGAAGCTGAAGCATATTTTCCTTTTCTTTTATTTCTTGGAGTGGAGGGCACTATTGTGGGAATTTGTTTTGCTTAATTTTATGTGCTTATAGTATGTCTTTTTTTCCCCCTTGTCTTATTATTGGGTAGGGGAGAGAGAGGTGGAAAGAAAAGAATTCAAAATCAAAAAGATAATAAATTTGAATTAAAAAATGTTATCAATAATCTCTTAATTGTCAAATCTATACCTCTCCCTCTGTCTCTGTCTCTGTCTCTGTCTCTGTCTCTCTCTCTGTCTCTCTGTGTCTCTCTCTGTCTCTCTCTCTCTCTCTCTCCCTCTCTCTCTCTGTCTCTCTTTTTGCTTTTTGGAGGGTAATTTGGGTTAAGCAACTTGCCCAAGGTCACATGATTAGTAAGTGTAAAGTGTTTGAGGCCATATTTGAACTCAGGTCCTCTTGACGTCAGGGCCTATGCTCTATTCACTGTGACACCTAGCCACCCAAACACCTTTTTTATTCAATCCTCATTTTTGACCTCTCTACAGCCTTTGACACTATTGATCTTTGACACTCTTCCCCCTTATACTCTCTCACTTTAAGTTTTTCTGACCCTGTTTTCTCACAATTTCCTCCTATCTCATCTTTTCTTTTCAGTCTTCTTACCTGAAACTCTTTCCAGCCTATGTCTGTTGATTGTGTGTGTTCGTCTTCACCCCTGACCAATGCTCTGTCTTGAATCCCCTTCTTTTTACCTCTAAGCTATTTCACTTGGTGATCTCATTAGCTCCCATAGCTTCTTTTGTTGTCTCTATGCACATGATTCTTAGATCTATTTATCTTCCCTAAACCCTCATGACTACTAGTCTCCCATCTCAATTTTACTATTGAACATCTCAAATTGGATGTCCCAGAGATATATTAAACTCAGCATTTCCAGAACTGAGCTCATAATATTTTCCACCCAAACCATTTTCTCTTCCTATCTTTTCTGCTACTGACATCTAAGATTCTAATCACTGAGGCTTACAATCCAGGTGTTATCCCTGACTCATTTTTCTCTCTTACCTTTCATATCCAATCTGTTGCCAAGTCCTATTGATTTTACCTTTGCTATTCTATTCTATTCTACCATTTCTATTAAAAATGCTCTTCTCTTTTCTGACATTGCCAACACTTACACTATTTCAATATCCTTCAGATCAACCTCTTCGCCTCATCTTTCCTTTCTCCAGTTCATATTCCACCCAGCTATCAAAATGAAAGGGTCCTAAAGAACAAATCTGATCATGTCAGTCTACAGCTCAATCAGCTCCAGTTGTTCCCTGATAAATCCACAAAAATCCTCTGTTTTATTTTAAAGCCCTTCATCGCTTGTTCCCTTCCTATCTTTCTAGGGTTCTTATACCTTCTCTCTTCCACATACTCTGTTATTCAGTGATTTTGACCTCTTTGCTATTTCCCTCAAAAGATACTTCATCTCCAAACTCTGTATTTTCACTACTTTTATCCTTTGCCTGAAATTTGATTCTTCCCTGTATTTTCCTCCTGTCTTCTTTCAGGTCACCTCGGAAATCCCACCTTCCACAAGATGCATTTTCCAGTCTACTTTCAGTGCCTTCCTTCTGAGGTTAAAGAAATGTTGTTTATACATAGATGTTTGTGTGTTTTCTCCCTCCATTAGAATGTGAAGTCCTTAAGGGAAGGAACCTTTTTTGCCTTTCTTTACATAGAGCAATGTCTAGCATGTAGTAAGAGATTAATAAATGCTTGTTAAATTATCTTAACCTTACTCTTACAGGAAACATTTTCTAATTTTCTCAGTTGTGTTTTTTGTCTCTCTCTGAAATAATTTCATAACTATTTATTTCTCCATATGTTGTTTCTCTCTGCCTCCTTCCCTCAAGCAATACAATCTAAGTTCTTTCAGGGCGAATATTTCTGTTTTTGTATATCCAGTAATTAGCACATAGTAGGTACTGAATAAATGTTTATTAAATCATGGGACTCTGGGCAAGTCATGAATTCCACAGCTTAAATTTGCTTTTTTTCCTTTTTTTTTTTTATAAATGAGAGGGTTGGAAAAATTTACATTTCATGTCCTTTCTGCTTCTAGATTTATGAACTTATGATTATTCTAAAAGATAACTTTTTTTGAGAATTTCTTAAAATATAAGTTGGGACAGATAAATGCTTAATAGTCACCAGTGAAACCTAAGAAATGACAACTCCTTGGATTTTTTTTTCTCAGAATACTTGGATGTCAATATATGCTTATTTGAAGGGAAAAACGAAAAACCTTTGAAATTTGAATCAAGCATCTGTTCAACAAATTACAAGGGCTTTGGTGGTTAGACATAAAGAATAAAAATTAGATTGGATATAGCAAACTGCTATATAGTTGCATAATTGTTAATAATTCATACTAATAAAAAAGATTGGGGTTTTTGTTTGTTCATTTTTAATAAGAAGTAAAATACATGAATTCCCTTTAAGAAGCAGGCTTAAACTGATCAGTATAGTTGTTTGTTGCTTAAAGCAAATCATTAATATGCTCTTCTAATCAACCTTTTAATATATGGTAACATAAAAATAAGAGTAAAATGAGTAATATGTAGGATGCTTTGGTAGGTAGGGTAACCTTTCACTGATTGGAAGGAGATCACTGAGGAATTTTCTGTAGACCTTGTGGTGTGTTGTAGGTGTTTCTCCTTTCTGCTGTGCCAGGAAGAGAAAATTATAAAAAGGCATTTAAAAAAATCCAGTCACAGATCAGAGAAAGCCAAGGATTGCCTTGGAGAGACATTACAGGTCATACATTTACGAGTTACTTGGGAGTTCTAAGGATGCAAATTAATACCATCTCTCAGATAAGAAAGGTCCTATCTGTACAGCAATTAGAGCAAATAGAACCATGAGGGCTTTTGAGGTTGCTTCCAGCTTTGAAAGTACTAGAGCAGGAAGGAGCTGAATAGACATAAGTGCTAGACCCAGGGAATTCTCTAGAACTTATATGTTCTTAAAAGACAGTAAAGAAAAGCATGCTATTGTTTTGCTTTAAATTCTGTTCTATAGTTTACATTAAAATATTTAAATGTTCACATTTAGTTATTAGTCATTATTTTTTTATAGAAAAGTGCAATTTGAGGTAAGTAAATATTCTGGTGCTATCCATTATATCACCATAGACTTTTAAGCCAGGAGGAATCTTTAAGATCTCCTTTTTTAAAAAATAAATAGATATTAAAATTGAGTCACAAAGAAGTAAAGTGACTCCCCCAAAGGCATACAGATAATATACAACATCTTCAGTAGAACACATTTTCTCTGAATCTAGATATACTATATACTGTGTCATCAATTTCACCTGATAGTTGTTATCTGAATTACAAACACAAAGCTATAAAGGAAATGAACTGCTTTTGAACAGCTAACCTTTCAAATATAGATGTTGAAAACAATGACTACGTCACAATTGCCATTGCTACATCCTACATAAGGGGAACACTAAACTTCTCAGTTTCTCTGAATTGTCAGTCATTAACATCTAACTAACTTGCAAGTGTGACTTTGGGGAACAGAGAGTATATGCAATAGTGAAAGGAGAATTGGGGTTCAAGTCAGAAGACTTTCATTTAAGTCTCAGACATTTACTTACTGTGTGTCTTTCCTCCATTTTTTTAATCCCTTCTGAGCTTCTCACTCCTCTTTTGTAAAATGAAGACAATAATATTTGTACAGCCTAATGGCTTTCAGTTCCAGAAAAATGTATAAAGTATCTCTAACAACATGAAAAGTTGTTTTGAGGATTAGATACAATCAAGTATTTAAATTTCTCTTTGAAACACTAGATTTATTAATATATTTGACTGTTTCTATTTTCCTTCCTCCTCCTTCTTGCTTTTCTTTCTTCTCCTACTACCTTCCCCATGCATTTCCTCTTGCTTCTCTCCCCATCTTCTTTTTCTTCAACCGAGTGGAGGTATTGACATAGAAGAAAGGCTAGATCCAGGCGAATATTTGAGAGAAAATGTTTACCATCCCATAGTTCATAATAAATATATTTTATTTATTCATTTGTTTGCTTAAATAAATTCTACATGCAGTGCTAAGGGTTTTAGATAGATTATAAAGAAGATAATGCTCAATAATAATGACACAAACATTGACTCTTGGGTCACATAACCTGGGTTCAAATCCCACCTTATTAAACCATGGTATTCTGGGCAAGTCACACACAAATTCCACAGCTTAAATTTGCTTTTTTTTTTTTAAGAAATGAGAGGGCTGGATAAATTTACATTGCATGACCTTTCTACTTCTAGATTTATGAGGTTATGATTATTTTAAAAAATAACTTTTTTTGAGAATTTCTTAAAATATAAGTCAGGACAGATAAATGCTTAATAGTCACCAGTGAAACCTAAGAAATGACAACTCCTTAGAAAATTTTTTCTCAGACTACTTTCATGTCAATATATGCTTATTTGAAGGAGAAAAAACCTTTGAAATTTAATAAAATGTAAATATTGTTATTTTTAACTTTTTTGGGCTGAAAACTGCTTTTAAACAACACACAGAGCTGAATAAATAAAAGAAGATATCCCCTAAAGATAAGCTGATGACATTTTTTCTGCATATCAATTTTGCCGTAGTATAAGGGCTTCTAGCATCACATCAAAGAGAATGGGGCATGATGGAAGTTGGCCCAAAAAGGTCATTTTGAAAGCCACTATTACAGACGGCTTCTAATAACCTCAGTTCTTTTATTATGTCCTTCCTCACTGGTTTGTATAAAGGAGAAGATGATTTTTAAAAATAACTAACTGGACATTTGACAGACTAAAGACATGGGGAAATCTTGCTAAGGATTCTCATTTAACTTGAATTTTTACAGGTCTTATGCACTTTTCAGACCCAGTTTATCCTTCATTTGAAATATTCTCATATTCATCCTCAACTTGCCACTCATTATTGGCCATTGTTTCCTATAAACATTTTCAGTCTTCTCCGTTTCCTGACTTTTATTTTCATGTTCCCTTAGGGGTTGATCCTTTATATCTATCCTTAACCAGGTGTGTTTGTTGTGATACGGTTTATCTTTAGGTCAACAATGAAAACCCAATGTGCTGAATTTTCCCTGCTAATTAAACTGGCACATAGAAGGAGCTTACTATTTGCATTGACAAAATAGAATTTACCAAAATGCTTTTAAAATAATTTAGTATTGTATTTTCCCCACTTCCATGTAAAAACAATTTTAACATTTGCTTTTTTTTTAAACTTTGAGTCCAAAATTTTCTTTGTTCCTTACTCTCCAAGCTTCTTCATTGAGAAGGCAATCATTTCAGTATAGGTTATACCTGCTTAATCATGTGAAACATTTCCACATTAGTCATGTTGTAAAAGAAACCAGATAAAAATAACTGAAGAAAAATAAAGTAGAAAAGATATTCTTCAATCTGTATTCAAATACCATCAGTCCTTTGGGGGGGGGCGGATAGCATTTTTCATCATAAGTCCTTCAGAGTTGTCTTGGATTGGATCATTGCACTGCTAAAAATAGCTAAGTCAATCACAGCTGTTCATCATACAATATTATTGTTCATTTATACACAATAGATTGCTCTTTGCATCAGCTCATTGTAATAATGAAATTTGAAGATCCCTTTGTATTGCTAAGCTAACAGGTACTTAGCATCTAGTTTCAAATTAAGCTTCTGCAAAGAAATAGGAGATATGAACTCTTATTGCTGACATAACAGGAAGGGGCAGAACAGAGAGTAGCTAATACCATATATGAGGAAAAGCTCCAGCTGGGAGAATCAGAATTTCTTGGGGTAAGCATCGAGTAGGCAGAGCAGCTACTGCCAGAGAGAAAAAGACAGACATAGAGGAAGAAAGAGAGAGAGAGAGAGACAGACAGACAGACAGAGATAGAGACAGAGACAGAGACAGAGACAGAGAGAATTTTTCTCAGCAAGCATCTAGAGGCCAGACTGCTATGCCTGGACTGAACTGAGAACTGAGAAGAATTGAGAATAGAAATGAGAACTGACAAAGAACTCAGACTAGGGGTGACAAAACTTCTTCTAAGAGCCAGCCAGAGCTCCCAAAGACTGAGGAAGCATGACTGTGGTGCTGGCACTTTGAACAAATGTTGTGGCTTTGTTAAGGCTTGTCATCCCAGGAACAGAGACTATGAGGGATTTGAAGTGGACTGGACACTGTGAGCTTCAATATGGAGCAGGAACTGTGTGGAGAGCTGGACAAGAAACTAGGAGCTGTCTGCCTTTAAACCCAGGTGACAGTTTGGTGGATTCAGGTAGGAACTACCTGCCTTGAGTCAAAAGGAAATGACCTCTCTGTGGATGCTGAGCAATGACTGATGAAATTGTCTGAGTAGTGACTGATGAAATAGGGTACTGAATAGTGACTGATGAAATTGTAATTTACTTATGACCTGGGGATGGGTGGCCCTTGTACTTTTCACTACCCCTTAAGAGGGCACTGAGTAGTGACTGATGAAATTGTAATTTAATTGCACCCCATGTGTGGAGGGCTTTGTCTTTTATACTTTGTGTCCCTTAAGGAGAAAAGTTTCCTTAAGGATGATTGAATGATTGTTACTAAATGATTGTTCTTTGTTTTAAACTATGTGACCACTTTGATGAAAACTATTTGACCATTTTAGTGATAAGTTGTTGAGTTGTGACATGATGAATGCTATATTTCGATTTTTTGTGAATGTTTTGCTCTGATTCATTATTGAATAGAGAGTTTGCTATACTATGTAATCAGAGCCTTAAAAGCTGTCCACAGCAGCAGTCCTCTGGAAAGCTGCTCATGCTTGGCTTCATACTCATGTAAGTCTTCAGGTTTTTCTGAAAGCATCCTGCTCATCATTTTTAAAGCACAATCCTATTCCATCATAATCATAAAATAACAATTTGATTAGCCATTTCCCAAATGATGCACATCCCCTCAGTTTCTATTTATCTGCCTCCAGAAAAGAGCTGCTATAAATGTTTTTGTATAAATAAGTCCTGTTCCTTTTTCCATTTTATAGCTTTAGAGATACTGACCAAATAGTGACATTACTTGGTCAAAAATATGCATGGTTTTATAGCCATTTTGGCACAGTTCCAAATTGCCCTACAGAAGAATGGGATCAGTTCACAAATCCACTAACAGTTTATCAATGCCTCATTTTTTCCCACATCCCCTCCACTGTTCCTCATTTTCCTTTTTTATCCAATTATGTCAAAGAGGTATGAGGTAGAACTTTAGATTTCTTTTACTTTGCATTTCTCCAAACAATTGTGTTAGAGCATCTTCCCCCCCCCCCATATGGCTATAGATAACTTTGATTATTTCATCTTAAAACTTTGTATCTTTTGATCATTTACAAATTGGATAATGGTTTTTAGTTTTATAAATTTGACTTAGTTCTCTATATGTTTGAGAAATGAGAACTTAATCAGAGAAACTCATTTCAATTTTTATAGTTAAAATTGCTAACTGTATTTCCCTCCATCATATTCACCCATTTATTCTATTCTTTCTATCTTTTCACATTGTTCCACCTCAAAAGTATTTTGCTTCTGATTACCCCTTTCCTCAATTTGCCCTCTCTTCTATTGCACCCCCTTTCTCTTGTCCCTTTCCCCTCACACTTTTCTGTAGGGTGAGATAGAGTTCTATATTCAAGGGAGTGTGTATATAATTCCCTCTTGGAGCCAATTCTTATGAGAGTAAGGTTCACTCACTCCCGCTCACCACTTTACTTTCCCAGAACCTCCACTATAAAAACTTTCTCTTGACTCTTTTATATGAAATAATTTTCCACATTCAACCTCTCCCTTTTACTTTCTCCCAGTACATTCCTTTATGACCCTTTCATTTTATATTTTAATATAGCATTCCTTCATATTCAACTTACACCTGTCCTTTCTCTCTCTCTCTCTCTGTCTCTCTGTGTCTCTCTCTGTCTCTGTCTCTGTGTCTCTGTTTCTCTGTCTCTCTGTCTCTGTCTTTCTGTTTCTCTGTCTCTGTTTCTCTGTCTCTCTGTCTCTCTCTGTCTCTGTCTCTCTCTCTGTCTCTCTCTCTCTGTCTCTCTCTCTCTCTCTGTCTCTCTCTCTCTCTCTCTCTCTCTCTCTCTCTCTCTCTCTCTCTTCCTTCTAATTGCCCTAAATGCCTATACTTGGATTAGAAGTAGTCTCACTCTGAATTCTTTGAGATGATGGTTCCACCACAACAGTTTTGCGGTGAGCAGACACCCCACCTCAACAGTTTTTGACATCCCTGGATTTAAACCACAACAGCATTGTATTCAGTTTTACTCAATACATGATACTTGATTGTAATCCTAGCTTATTTACCCTCCAGATCATCATACTTTAAGACCTCTTACCCTTTAAAATAGAAACCATTTAATCTTGTGTTATCCTGAATATGGCTTCACCATACCTGAATTGTTTTTTCCTTGCTGCTTAAAATATTTTTTTCTTAATCCAAGAGGTTTAGAATTCAGTTATAATATTCCTAAGAGTTTTCATTTGAGCATCTCTTTCAGGAGTTGATTGGTAAATTCTTTCAATTTCTATTTTACCTTCTGGTTCTAGACTGCCAGGGTGATTTTACTTGATGATTTCTTGAAAGATGATGTCTAGCTTCATTTTTGATCGTGGCTTTCAGGTAGTCCAATGATTTTTAAATGATCTCTTTTGGATCTGTTTTCCAAGTCAGTTGTTTATTCCAATGAGATATTCTGCATTGTCTTCTATTTTTCTCATTCTTTACATTTTTTATTGTTTCTTGATTTCTCATATAGTCATTAACTTCCATTTGCAGAATGTTAATTTTTAAGGAATTATTGTTTTAGTGACCTTTTATACCTTTTCCCTCCCATTTGCCTAATTCTATTTTTTAAGGGGAGGTTTTTTCAATTTTGTGAAAATAAAGTTTTGCCTCTTTTTCAATTTGGTCAATTCTATTTCTTAAGACATTCTTCTCCTCATTGGTTTTTTGTACCTTTTTTTATTTTTATTTTTATTTTTTTACTATTTGGCCTAGTCTGGTTTTAAAGGTGTTATTTTCTTCAGTATTTTTGTGCCTTTTTTTAAAGTCAAGCTATTGACTGTTTTTGTTCATGATTTTCTTGCATCATTCTCATTTCTCTTATCATTTTTCCTCCACCTCTTTTACTTGATTATAAAAACCTTTTGTGAAGTCTCCCTTAGCCTGAGACCAATTAATATTTTTTTTCTTAGAGGCTTTGGATGTTGGACCTTTGTTATGGGAATCTGAAGATCTTCTCTTCCCCTAGGCCCTTTGATAGGCATAAGTGAATCTGAGAATCTTCCTTGATTTGAAAATATACTATGCCCCCTAACAGGCTGAATCTGGTCACATGGAGCCTGTGGTGGGAGGCTTCTTTTTCAAGAATGCCCACACCTTATTGCTTTGGGAAGTTCATCAAGAGGGTTGTGACCTTCTCTGATCCAGGAGAAGGGTGTACATATATATTTATATATGTACCCTCATGTGAGTTTTTGCTTTGGGGCTCACTTTGGAAAGAGATTTGTGATTTGGCCAGATGAGATTCTGGGAAGCCTTTGAGCTCCTGGCTTTGAAAACCCAGATGTTGGTTCTTCCCTCTATGGTAACTAACTAGGTATGGATGTAATGGTCAGATTGTTGGAAGTCTGTCTGCTGATCTGTTTCTTTTTCTACTTGTAACTTCCGTTTGTATTCTGTTTGTATTCTCTGAAGTTCAGGGTGCTGATTTTTTCCTCTGAACTAGGCAAATGATATATGTTTGATTAAAGTAAGACTGTTAACCCATTTTGAGTTGCTTTCCTTTAGAAAAGCACATGTAAGAACTGGTGCTAGCAGTCATCCTGTGTATGCTAGGGTGCTTGCTGATACAACCTTTGACTTGCCAATAACCTTTGTTATCTTCTTCTGAATGTATACTTTGATCTTTCTTGTCACCATAATAAATTTCTATGGCCAGATTTTTTTTCTCTCGTCTCTCATTTTTTTAGTCTATTTCTTGACTTTTAGCTCTTTGTTAAAGTAAGGCTCTGCTTTCAGGGTGGAAGGTGTACTGTCCCAAGTGTCAGAGGCTTTCTACAGCTATTTTCGGAGATAGTTTTAGGGACCTGTAAGTTCTCAGTCTTTCCAAAGTCATAGGATCTAAGGAGAGAGATCTACTACTCTCCTGGCCTGTGCTCTGGTCTGTGAGCTACCACAAGCACTCTTCGCTGCTCTGGAACTGTGAGGTGAGTCTCAGGTTCACTGTGGCTGCAGGCTGTGGTGTGCTAATGTTCCTACTCACCCTGGGACTGATACCCAGGACTGTCACCTAGATCTGAGTAGGGTCTACCTTAGTTCTAGCAAAGAGACCCCTGTAATCTTCATATGACCAATTGTTTGTCCTGTTTCCCATTTGTGGGCTGACAGCTATGGAAGGTCCCAACTCCTGCTTCTGGTTTGTTGGACCAGAAATGTGCTATTCTCAACCTGAGCTGGACAGTGCTCCATTGACACTCAGATGTGACAGATCTTCCTTTCCTGCTGACTTTCAAAATTGTCTTAGAAAATTATTTTGCCCCATATTTTTCTGAGTTATGCTGCTCCAGGAATTGTTTTATGACATTATTTAATGGTGTTCAAAAATGGCTTGAGGGAGAACTCCGGTGAGTAACTGACTTTTTTCTGCCATCTAGGCTCTCCCCTACACTGCCCCCCCCAATGCTTTTGTGAAATAAAACACCATCCACTTGCAACAAAATTACAAATATTCAGTACAAGGGATAGAGCAAAATAAAGAGATGAAATTAGGGAAAGAAAAAAATGATGAGAAAAGTATAATGTGGGAGCAGTTTATAAACTCTGGTTATAGTTGATAAGAAAGGAAGCTATTCTTGATTGAGGGAAAAGGAGAGACATAGAAAAGTAGAAGAACAATGAAAGGTGGGTTGTGAGGAAAGAGTACATTATGAATGTAGTATACTATATAGTGAAAGAACAGCAAAGTTCAAATGAGAAATAAATTGGTTATAAGGAGGCTAGGGGCTTTCCATCCTTAACCTATGTGGCAAATACAGAGATCCTCTGACCTAATATATTCCACCCTTAGTATGGCTACCAAGATTAGGAATGAAATGAACCAATTATATTAGCAAAGTGTTTTCTGTCACTATCAATCTCTCCAGCACCCAGCCCTATGATCTAATCAGTAAACACTAAATCAATGTTTGTTGTACTATTGGATAGTAAGTGACATCCATGTGCTACTAACAACTTCCCCAGTGTTTATCATACATCATATGAGTTTCACTATGTGACCACCTTAGATAAAAACTACAGACATTATTACCCCCTTTTCAGAAACTGAGTCTCTGATAGACTTGCCATGAGTACAGACCTACAAAATGACAGAGGAAGGATTTGATTGAAGCCAGGTCTTCTTGACTACACATCAAGAACCAGCTGTTCTCTATGATGTTGTAAATAATCATTTTCCTTAAAATTAGCCATTGTTTATTATTTTTTCACTCTCTTTCAGTGGATTATAGTATCCTAAAATAGGTCCTGAAGATAATGTATATTTAATTTAAACTGATTGCTTATTTATCTGATGAAGAAACAAGTATATATAAGTTAAAGGTCTTGACCTTGGTCACACTACATAGACATTTTGGCAAGCTAATTTAAAGGAAAAGATGGTAATATTAGGGTCTGTGGGGATGGAGTTCATGTAAAATGAATTAAAGGTTAATCTATAGAATTTATTTTTCTGCTGTCACTCCTGATCATCAGTCACATTTTGTGTTTTAAGAATAAGACAAATTAAACTGATACAGAGATTCATTTACTCATTCATCAGACATAATTTTGATAAATACATATTGAATAACATATGTATAAATGTACCCTATCAGGTACTGTGAGAATGCAAAATCTTGTCTTATAACATATGTGATGTGTACTGTGATATCATGGAATTCACAACACTACAGGTGAGAGAGAATACATACAAAATATTGAGGATATAAAGCAATATGTAATAGGTTCTAAAAGACCTGGGACCTGTAAGTTCTCAGTCTTTCCAAAGTCATAGGATCTAAGGAGAGAGATCTACTACTCTTCTCTTCCCCTAGGCCCTTTGATAGGCATAAGTGCATCTGAGAACCTTCCTTGATTTGAAAATATACTATGCCCCCTAACAGGCTGAATCTGGTCACATGGAGCCTGTGGTGGGAGGCTTCTTTTTCAAGAATGCCTCACATTAACGAGGCAAAGTCAACTTTTAGTTGCATGGTTAGTAAAAGCATAAGTGGGAAAGATGATAAACTAGGAATGTGAGAGGGCATTCTAGGAAGACGAAACTTTGAGGCTCAATGTGCAGAAGTAAGAAAATTCAGTTCATGTTTGATGATCTACAAACAGTTCAAATTAAACTATGAGTTTTGTTTTCTCAAAAGTAGAGCAAAAGTTAGTCTGTGGCAAGAATGCTACCAATGATTTCCCCAAGGAATTTATTTGTTTGTCAATATGGAGCCCTTTGAGCTTCTTGAGCAAGTTGGATAGTATGATACAACATAAGACTAATCCAAAGGAAGTGTACAAAAGGATGGTGAAGGTTTGAACCTGAGTAACACATAATTGGCATTGGAGGGTGAGAAAAAAAGGCATGGCATGTGATATTTGATTGGCTGTGAAAGCACTAGAATAGGATGATGTTAAAAAGCCCTTGAGCTTGTGAGATGGAGTGATATGACAAGGTGAAATTATTTAAACAGAGATATCAGGAGGTGATGTGACTCATAGGTGGTGAGGAGTAAGTGCAGATTTTGACATGTTACACTTTAATTGTCATTAGGAATTCAGGTGGACATGTCCAGTAGGGAGTTTAAAATGTGGAACTGAAGCTTGGGAGGCAGGAAAAGGGCTAAATAAAGGATTTAATAGATCCTCATAGAGGAGTTTATTGAATCCATGGGAGTATGATAGATGTCAAAAGGAGGAATTAGAAGGTGAGAAAAAGAGGCCTTAAGATAATGCCTTGGTAAATACATTTGAGGGATTTGTAGGTGAAAGAGGACCCAATGAAGAAGAAAGAATAATTTTGGACCTAGAAATATTACCAGGAAAAATCAAGTGCCTTGGAAACCAGGGCAGGAGAGAATTTCAGAAAGAAACTGGTAGTTGATGGTGTCAAATACTTTATCTATAACAGTTTCTGGCACAGTACTTAACAAAAGCTTGCTGATTTATTGATATTAAGGATAATAAAGACTTAAAGAGGTCATTCAACTTAATGATTGACTAGGCAGCTATTATTGACAGCTTTCCATAATGGTTCCAGGAGGAGAAAGTCATTTTGTAAGTGATTAAAAGTATGTAGGAAGTGAGGCACTAACAAGAATTCAGATTACTAAAAAAGTTTGGTAGTGTGGTATAGGATGAATGTGGAATATTACTGTGCTGTAAGAAATGATGAATAGAATCATTTCAGAAAAACCTGGAAAAACTTACATGAACTGATAAAGAGTGAAATGAGCAGAACTGGTAGAACATTGTACACAGTAACAGCAATATTGTATAACAAACAACTGGGAATTACTTACTTGTTCTCTCAGTAATGCAATGATCCAAAGGATTCATGATGAAAAAGGATATCTACCTTACAGAAAGAACTGATGGAATATGAATACAGGCTGAAGCATATTATTTCTCTTCCCCCCCCATTCAAGTTTTCTTCCACAAAATGACTAATATAAAATGTTTTATATGATTGTACAAGTATAACCTATATCAGACTGCTTGCTATATCAGGGAGAAGGTAGGGGAGGGAGGGATAGAATTTGGAACTCAAAATGTGCCTTAAAATAAAATAAAAACAAATGTTAAAATCACTTTTACACATAATTAGGGAAAGTAAATTATTATTTTTTAAAAGTTTTGTAGTGAAAAGGAGAGTACTAGGATAATAACTTAAGGGAATAGCTGGATCTTTATATTTGTTTCTTTTTAAAATATGTGTCAGTTTTCTTGGAAGGATGAGAGGACAATGAAGAACTCACTTTCAGAATTCTTATCCCACTTCAAAGTTTATTCAGTGGTCATCTCCATTAGAAATTTGAATCAACCCTGTAGCTCCAGGTATAAGATTTCTATGAAAATGACTTTCAAACTACAATTGTACAGTTAGCCCTTTATTAAGATTATAAAGGCTATAAAAATATTGGCAGTGAAGCAGAAGTAATGTAAATAAGTAGCCTTGAGCACCCAAAGTGACTCCTTGCTCAAAGGTGAGGGTTTCACCAGGTCAATCATTGAATAAACATTTCTTTAACCACCTATGTTCCAGGTAGTATGCTATGTGCTAGGTATGTAAAGAAAAAGGAAAGCAGACAAATTCTGCTATGAAAAGGTTCACCATCTAAAGGGAAAAAATGTGCAGTCATGTACCAGTAAGTTATATACAGAATAAATTGGGAATTATCAACAGAGGGGAAGAAGACACTGGAATTAAAGGGTACCAGGCAAGATTTCATATAAATGATGGGATTTTAGCTTGGACATGGAGGACACTAGGAAAGTCAGAAGGTAAAGATAAGGAGGGAGAGAATTTCATTCATGGAGGACAATCAATAAAGATGCCTGGAATCTGAAGATACAGTTTCCAGTCTGAGTAATAGGAAGGAGTCTGGGGATTGAATTATTGAGTACATAAGGTATATAAGGTATAAGAAGACTGAAACGGTCAGGTGGAGAGGGACAGGTTATGAAGGGTTTTGAATGCCCAAAATATGTTTTTTTTTAATATTTTATTCTAGAGGTCATAGGGAGTCACCAGATTTTATTGAGAAGGTGGACGACATTGTTGAATATGCATTTTAGGAAGATCACTTTGACAACTGAATGAATGATGAAATAAAGTGAGGAGAGAGGGGAAACTACTGTAAAGCCATGCATGAGCAACTTCCCAGAGGAATGCTGCTGTGAACAGCTTTCAAGACTCTGATTATCTATTATAGTGAATACTCTATTTATTCGATAACAAATCAGGACAATTCATTCATAGAAAATTATTACACTGTATTCAGAATATTGCAACTGAAAATCAATATGCAGCATTCACAATAGTTTATCACTAAAAGAGCCACATAGTTTTCACCAAAGTAGTCACAATAGTTTTCAACAAAGTAGAATCATTTAGTCAATCACAAAGTCCTTAATTCAGTCACAAAGTACAAAAGTCAAAGTTCTCCACCCCTAGGTCACAGTTAATCATAACCTCCTCATTCAGTACTAATCATCCTTAAGGAGCAATTATCCTTAAGGGGTACAAAGTACAAAGGTCTCCCACCCACAGGTCACATTCTCTTGATGTTTTCAGCCAGAAAGTCTTCTTTCATCTTGATTGGGGACTGGCCTCCAAACATCCTTAACTCGATCATCCTTAAGGAGCAATCAACCTTAAGGGGAACAAAGTACAAAGTACAAAGATTTTCTACCCCTAGGTCTCATTGTCTTAATCTCATCAGTCAGCACTAAGTATCCAAGTCCTTTCATCTTGACTCAAGACTGACTCCCAAACTCCATGGTTCCTCTTCCATGCCCCCAGCTCTTCCTTGAATTTGCCCAAGTGTCACCTGAAATCATAGGTAGGCAGCTCCCAGTCCAGCTCCACACATCAAGCTTAGCAGAGTTGCAATATTCACATTCATTGCTGGCACTATCATCAGTTCACTTTCTGCCTGTGAAATCAACACAGATCAACAAACAGGTCCTCTGTCTGATAAATTAACACAAATCATCAGTAAGGTCCTGGGACCTTTGAAAATATCAGTAAAACTTTCCTGCAGGACTTATGTAAACAGACATCAGCAAAGTTCTCTTTCAGGACTTCTGAACCAGCAGTAAGGTCTCAGGGCTTCTGTAACAACAGCAATGTCCTCTGTCAGCAGACAGGTCTGACAAAGTAATATCAACACAGACAGAGAGAGTGCTGGCACCACAGGCCTCCTTCCTCCCAGTTCTGCTCAGTCCCAGCCCATGCTCGAGCTTTTATATCTCTGCTCCTTCCCGTTCCAACCTTTCTCTTATGTTCTTCCTATTCTAGTCTTTGACAAGTTTCTCCCAGTATGGGCTTCACAGGTTATTTCTCACAAAAACTTGATATAATCTCAGGTGAGGTTCAAAGCCACTTGAATAACTGAAACAAGGAGTTAGTACCATTTTGCTTGCCTTTACAAAGAGGAAAGCCCTAGGACAGAGACTTATGGTACACTCACATTTATCAAGTATGCCCAAGATAAAAATACAGCAGGTGACACTGATGATGATGAGGGGTTGGATGTATAGGGATGGACAAGAACAGAATCATTAAACCTAGAGAAAAGAGAATATCATGGAGAAGAGGGTAATCAATAGTCCCAAAGGCTGGAGAAGAATGATGCTTGAAAAAAAATTTGTTAGATTTGGCAATTAAGAGATTGTTAGTAACTCTAGAGAGAGCAGTTTCCTCTTGAACGATGAACTTAGAAACCAGACTGCAGAGAGTTGAGAGAGTGAGAAAAAGGAAGTAGAGACACCCATTGTAGGCAGCCTCCACAGAGTTTAGCCACAGAAGGAAGGAGAGATATAAGACTCAGAGATGAATGGATAAAATAAGAGGATTTTTTTTAATATAAAAGAGACATGGCCATGTTTGTGGGTGTAGTGAGGCAGTCAGTAGACAGGGATAAATTGGAAGATCCATGACCAACTCCCTGTGATTATTTTTTTTCTTCTTCATTTTAAGCCCTAGAACAGTTCAAACAATTACCCAAAAAGAGTGAATGACTTCATCAATTGCCTAGATATTGACATAAAAGTAAGCTGTAAGACTAGACCTTTTCAATTTTGTAAGGTGCTATGTATCTTAGGGAATTAAACCTTTTCTTGTTTTACAACCTTGTTTTCTACATAGTTACATTTTTACTGGTCCACAACATTGTGATATTTTATTTATCTGTGCAATGGGGCCTTGGGATGCTTTCCATCTTTGTATGTGGAACTTAATGTGACAGACTGAGTAATGTCTGTCACAAGTCTTCCTCATTTATCCAGTTCATGGTTCTCTGTTCTCCCTCAAACTACTTTTTATTTACTTATCTGTATGTATCTTCTAAATAGAATGTAAGATCTTAAAAAGCCAGGCAATGCTTCATTGTCTCATTTTTGTCTTTGTAATCCCAGCACCCATCACAGTAAGGGGGGGGGAGAGGCATGGAGAAAATTTCTAGGGCAAAAATTCTCTTCTACTTATAGTCATACATTATTCTCCCAGAAGCAGGCTTCCCAGATCCTCCACATTGAAAGATACTATTGTAGGCACTCTGCCTACAACAGATTGGGATGACACGCAGATACAGATCAGCATCTCCTCTGCAATTTATTATCTTGAGTTTATTGGAGACATTTAACACAACTAATATGTTTCAGAGAACCCAGGTCTTCTTGATTACAAGAACAACCCTTTTTATTCTGTGTCTTGATGGACATTTTTGTGCTTTTTTAAATAAAACATATCTGTGATTTAATCTGCATAAAGACATCCTAGTGAAGCACTTTTTCTGCAATACATAGTCTTAAAGATTACCTGAGTCACTGAGAGCTTGAGTAACATACCAAGGGTCACATAGCATGTGTTTAAGGTGGAACTTGAACCCAGGTTTATGTAATTATAAGGGTAATCCTCTAACCACTTAGTCAGACTGCCTTGGACACAGACTTACATTGGTCGAAAGACTGGAGAAAGTATGGAAATAATTGATGGGTTAATATCCTGAAAGCAAAAAGAGGGTATGGTTTCAAAGACTTAAGTGGAAATGTTAATCAAGGAAAAAAGGAAGGACATTTACTCTTCTGAGATGAGACCAAAGTAAGAAAAGGACGATGAGTAAAAGCTATACAAAGATTTTAAGTCCAAAAGAATGGTATGGATTGGCATGCTAAAAAGGGGGAAATTGTCATATGGTTTGTTTTCTCTCTAAAGTGGGAGGCAAAGTAACATCTGCTGAGAATAAGAAGTGTGGTGGTTAAATTGAGGATTTAGGGAATATGCTTTAGAACAGTTACAGTGGGAAATCCAAGAGGAAATTAGCAAGAAGTGAAAAAAGTTTAATTGAAAAGGAGTGGGTACCCATATGAGGCTAGTTCACGTGAATCTACATTTCTCTAAACGCTTTAATCTAGTGCTTAGCACAATGCCTGGCACATAATACCTAATTAATAAATGTTCACTTGATGATCTATAATGACATCAGTCTGCATGCTGCCATGATTTTTTTTTCTAGCTATACTTTGCAGCCTGAGGAACAGAAGTAAAAAAGGCAGATTGTGTAGTTGAAGAAGGGATTAGAATGATGGGCTTGATTGAAGGTTAAGAGTAAAAAGGATTAGAAATTAGCAAAGAATGTGTTTTAATGCCTCTAAAAACACATTCTAACCAATGATTCCATGCCCAAATCTTTGAAACACTTGCTGGAAAGAATGTTTTGTGGGGGTGTTTATTCCAAAGGAATATCATTGCTATTCTGGCTTGGCACAGTGATAAGTATGTATATTTCACCCACCAATAACAAGAAAGGGTTAAAGAGCATCAGTATTGGTAATATATATGTAGGTCCTAAAAATAACAGCAGTAAGGTCATGATACATGGAAATAAAAAGTAAATTTACGTGACAAGGAAAAAATTGATTGTTAACATTTAAAATAAAGTATCCTCAAACCTGATTGAAGAACTTCATTTTAGTTGTTGCAGTTTTAACTTCAAGAGATTGATTCTTGTTTGAAATAACATTGATGGCCTGAAAATTTTTTTAATATATATACATATACACATACACATACACATACACATACACATACATATACATATATATGTTTTGAACATTTTGGTTATCAAGGTCACCCTCCCAGAGGTTTTACAAAACTCAAGATTTAAAAAGTTCCTCTATGGTCAAATAAAGCACACCATGAACAGTAGCAAGTAAATCTCCAAAGACAACTTGCTCATTTTACCCCCTAAAAGTAACCCTGCATGTACATAGATGCCAGCGACACCAATACAAAATGTTGAATGTGATCCAGGTTGCTGTTCTTGTAATTGGAAAGCTTTGGTTCAGGACCAAAGGAGTCTAAGGGAAAAAAATGATGACATGAAACTAACAATCAATGGACACTACATTCTTTTTTTCTCTGAGAACAGTAACAGCAGAAAAGCACTGAAACATCAAATTGATTGCCTAGAAAACAAGCTCAATTAAGAAACATTAGATTTGGAGACTTTCCTGCAGGCAGCGGAGTAGCAGAGATCTTTTTATGATTGGTAAAATTCCTGACAATATTCAATTCTTTTTTATAAAGGTTTTGGGGGGTTTAGATATCCTTTTTCTTAGAAAACAATAAATACAATAAAATAATTGGCTACATAACTTGTTCACTAATTGCCTAATGACTTTTACACGTTACCCACATCAACATTTTGTACATTTACAGTCATGTCAATTTTTCAAATCTTTAGCAACAGGGGATAGACTGCCAAAAACCTCAATTGCCTCTTGGCAGCTAGGAGGCACAATGAATAAACCCTTGGACCTGAAATCAGGAAGACCTGAGTTCAAATCTAGATTCAGACACAAATTAACTACCTAATCCTAATCAAATCCTTTGACCTATCTCAGCCACAGTTCTCTCATCCATAAAATGGGGGAGAATAATAGTACCTATCTCTCAGAGTTATTGAGAGGATCAAATGAAAAAACTGTAAAGGACTATATAAATATTACCCATTGCTATTGTTACCCTCATTGAACCTGTTAAGGATCAGCTATCATAGGAAAATTAATTTTGAACTAGAATGGACCTTAAAGATAATTTAGTCCATTTTACAAGCAAGAAAACAGAGATTAGAGATGTTAAGGGACTCTCCAGAGCTAGTATCAAAACTGGGGTTGGAATTAAAATCTTAGTACTCTTTTGCCTGTGGCAGGCTGCCGGTCTAGTCTTAGAGAGCAGAAGCCAGAACCTTTCTATAGAGCTTTATTTGCTAGAAGAGAGTATGATGGCAATGAACATTCCTGGTGCTGGCCAAAGAGCCTCAAAGGGGTAGATGTGGAACTCTGCAGGATGGAGAAAAATGATCATACATCTTTCCATCTGTGTTATTTATCACAACAGGTAGTATCTTAAAAGAAAAAAAAAGACGCCAATAGCGAATCCTTCTAAAATGGATTTAGCAATTGAAAACACATTTATAAAAACTACAGCCATACCAAAAAGCATCTTGCCCTAGAAAGAAGTTACAATATTGAGCAAAGCACACAACTTTCAGGTCAGGAGACTTGGGTTCAAGTCTCATTCCCCTCACTTACTAGTTGTATAGTCTTCAATAAGTCAATCAACCACTGAACTCCAAATTATTAATTTGTCAAAAACAATTTACAGTACTTTTTTACCTATCTCACAGAAATGTTGTGAGGAACAAATTGAATATGTATAAAAACATCTTGCAAATCATAAAATACAACACAAATATGAGTTATTCATTGCATGGCACCAATTTTCACATACCCATATAACATGAGTCAGAGTATCTCCTTCATGAATCCACTAAAATAGAACAATTCCTTTTGGAAGAGCTCACAAAGGAGCTTGAAAATCAAGTAAGAGAGGCAGAAGAAAAACTGTGAAAAGAAATGGGAGTTTTTCAGAAGAATTATGAAAAAAAGAGTCAACAGATTGGAAAAGGAAGCACAAAAATTTTGCTTTTTTTTGGAGGGCAGTTGGGGTTAAGCGACTTGCCCAAGGTCAAACAGCTAGTTTTTGTGTTAAGTGTCTGAGGCCAGATTTGAACTCAGGTCCTCCTGACTCCAGGGCGAATGCTCTATTCACTGCGCCACATCACTGCCCCTTGCTGCACCATCTACATGCCCCAGGAAGCACAAAAATTTACTGAAGAAATCGACTTCTTAAAAATTAGCATTGGTCAAATGGGGAAAAAATCCACTGAAGATAACAGCTCCTTTCAAAGTTCCAATGACAAAATGGAAAAGGAGATGAAAAGTTAAATGAAAAAAATAATTCATTAAAAATAAGAATTGAACAGGTGAAAGAAAAAAAAAACCTGTGAGATCTCAAGAATCTATCAGAAAAATCAAAAGAGTGAAAAAATAGGAATGAAAAATCTCTCATTGAAAAAATAACTGACCTGGGAAATGGATCCAGGAGAGATAATTTAAGAGTTATCAGACTACCTAAAGGCCATGATAAAAATAAACACAAATCTGGATTGCATCTTTTAAGAAGTTATCAGGTGAAATTACTCTGGTATCCTAGAACCAGAGGGTAATCATCTTCTGAAAGATGTACCAAAATAAAAGCTCCAAGGAATATTGTAGCCGAATTTCAGAATCATCAGGTCAAAGAGAAAATACTGCAATTCAAATATCAGGGAACCACAGTCAGGATTACATAGGACTTAGCATTTTCTACATTAAAGGATCAGAGGGCTTGGATTACAACGAAAAAGCAACTGCCCAGTAAAACTGAATATAATTTTTCAGGGACAGAGATGGACATTCAATTAAATGGGGGGACTTTCAATCATTCCTGGTGAAAAGACCAGAACTGAACAGAAAATTTGATGTTCAAATAAAAGACTTGAGAGAAGCATAAAAAGGTAAAGCATAAAAAGAAAAAGAACGATATTCAATAAGATTTAAAATGTTTTCCCTGCATGGGAAGATGATATTTGTCATTCTTGAGAACTGTATCTCTATAAGCAATTAGAGGGAGTATTCTTAGAGGGTAAGATATAAGCTGTCTTTGATGTGATTAAATGAAAAAAAAAATAAGGGATGATCAAAGGATTGTACTGGTAGAAGAGGAAGTGGAGAGGCAGAAGCAAATAAATTACATTACATGAGGAGATACAAAAGACCTATTGACTATAGAACTACATTAGAGGGAAAGAAGCAAGGGGTAAGCATTGTTTGAACTTTATTCTGTTTTTTCTTTTTGAATTGATTTAGTTATTTTTAGTTTTCAGCATTCATTTCCACAAAATTTTGAGTTACAGATTTTCTCTGCATCTCTCCCCTATCCCCACCCCAAGATGGCAAACATACTGGACTCCTTCCCCTAAACTTCCTCTTATTATATCCCTATCCATCCCTCCCCTCACCCCTTACTTTCTTGTAGAGCAAGACAGATTTCTATACCTTATTGCATGTATATCTTATTTCCTGATTGCATGTAAAAATTTTTCTTTAACATTTGTTTTAAAAAAAAATATTTCCATATTCTTTCTCTTCTCTTCTCACCTACCCCCACTGGGAAGACAAGCAATTCAAAATAGGCCATATATGTGTAATTATACAAAACATTTCCATAGCAGTTATATTGTGAAAGACTAACTATATTTCCCTCCATCCTATCTTGTACCCATTTATTCTTTTTCTCCTTTGATCCTGTCTCTTTTCAAAAGTATTTGCTTGTAACTATCCTCTCCTCCAATCTACCCTCCTTTCTATCTTCTCCCACTATTCTCCCCTTCCCCTCTACTTCTGAATAGGATTAGATACCCAATTAAGTATGGGCATTATTCCCTCCTTAAGCCAAATCCGATGAAAATAAGGTCAACTCATTCCCTTTCACTTTCCTTCTTTTCCATTCCATTGTAACAGTCATCTCTTGCCTTCTTTATGTGAGATTATTTACCTCATTCTATCTCTTACTCTCTCCTACTCCCTATATATTCCTCTCTAATCTCTTAATTTTATTTTTTAGATATCATCCCTTCATATTCAAATGACACTATGTCCTCTATGTATACATGTATACACATACGCACACTCACATATATATTTATACACACATATATATGAATGTGAATACATAGACACACATGAACTCCTTTCAACAATCCTCATACATAGAAAAGTCTCATGAGTTACAAATATTGTCTGTCCATATAGGAATGTAAATAGTTCAACTTTAGTAAGTTCCTTGTGATTTCTCTATCTTGTCTACCTTTTCATTCTTCTCTTGCTTCTTGTATTTGAAAGTCAAATTTTCCATTCAACTCAGGTCTTTTCATCAAGAATACTTGAAAGTCATCCATTTCATTGAATATTCATATTTTCCCCTTAATTATTATACTCAGTTTTGATGGGTATGTGATTCTTGGTTTCAATTCTAGCTCCTCTGTTCTCTGGAATATTTATTCCAAGCCCTTTTAATCCTTTAATGTAGAATCTGCTTGATCTTGTGTTATACATATTGTGTTTCCACAATACTCAAATTGTTTCTTCTTGACTGTAATATTTTCTCCATGACCTGACAACACTAGAATTTGACTATAATATTCCTAGGAGTTTTCTTTTGGGGATCTTTTTCCAGAGGTAATTAGTAAATCCTTTCAATTTCTATTTTGTCCTCTGGTTCTAGAATATCAGGGCAGTTTTCCTTGATAATTTCTTGAAAGATCTTGGTTTTCAATTAATTCAATAATTTTAAAATTGTTTCTCCTGGATCTATTTTCCAGGTTTAGTGGTTTTTCCAATGAGATATTTCACATCGTCTTCTAGTTTTTCATTCATTTGGTTTCTCATAAGTCATTAGCTTCCAATTGCTCCTATCTAATTTTGAAGGAATTATTTTCTTCAGTGAGCTTTAAAAATTCCTCTTCCATCTGGTCAATTCTGCTTTTTAAGGCATTCTTCTCCTCATTGATGTTTTGAACTTCTTTTGCCATCTGAGTTAGTTGATTTTTAAAGTGTTATTTTCTTCAATATTTTTAGGTCTCTTTTTAGCAAGCTATTGACTCATTTTTCTTGATTTCCTTGCATTGTTCTCATTTCTCTTCCCATTTTTTCCTCTATTTCTCTTACTTGATTTTCAAAATCCTTCTTGAGCTCATCAATAGACTGTGACCAATTCATATTTTTTGGATGCTTTTGATGCAGGAGCTTTGATTTTGTTGTCTTCTTTTGTTTTTAAGTTTTTTAAATTTTCATCATCTTTGTCACCAAAAAGACTTCTATAGTTTGATTTTGCTTCCTCTGTTTGCTCATCTTGACAGCAAATTACTTGACTTTTGAGCTCTGTGTTATGGTAGAAATCTGCTTCCAGAATGCAGAACACCGTGTTGCAAATTTCTGAAGTTTCGTGCAACTGCTTTTAAAGCTTCTTCTAGGTACCTATCTCAGAACCATGAGAAGGAATATTTATCTACAGCACCAACAACATCTGCAACACTAGTGTTTCTCACCCCAGGACCACCACCCAAGACTGTAACACAGGTCCAAGAACAGCAAAGCCTCAGTGCCAGTAAAGAAAGTCCTGCAGTTACCCTCTGGACAGTTGCTTTGTCCCCCCACAATCTGTAGGCCTGGAACTTAGGAGGCAGCTGTGGGTAGCAGCTGCAGCCACTACCTCCTCCTTTGCCTCCTAGGGCTGGACTATGCTCTTCCCTCATGCAGGATCAACAGTTCCCTCACTAACCTTTTACTTTCTTTTTGGCGTTTATGGGTTGAGAAACTTGGAAACTGCCACAGCTATCAGTGACCCATTCCCCTGAAGTCTGCTCTGGCTGATCTGTACCATGCATCTGTGCCAGTGTGGCTGATGTGGGACTGTGCTCAGCTCCCAGCCAGGCATGACAGACCATTCCTGGTAGCATGCCAGATTGCCTTCAGTGGGAGATATGTTTCTCTCTGTCACTTTGTGGGTTCTGTAGCACTATTGTTTAGACTCATTTTTCATAGGTAGTGGAGGTGGTTGATGTGTGAGCTCAAGCAAGTTCCTGCTTTTACTTCACCTTCTTGGCTCTGCCCCTGGGACCATATTCTCATTGTATTTAGCTCAAAGACAGAATAACCTGCACACTCAATTATTTATAGAAATTTTTCTTACCCTATAGTAAAGTAGAGGGGGGAGGGGAAAGAAAAGGAAAATTGGTTGATGGAAGGGAGGGGAGATGGAAGAACAGAAGTAGAAGGGAAAAGGTAAGAGAAAAAGGGGGGAACCAATAGAAAGGAGGACAAATTGAGGGAGGGTTCCTTGTCAAAAGCAAAATTCTGCTGAGGTGAGAAAGGGGGAAAGGAGAGAGAAAAGCATATACAGTTGGAAAATAGTATGGAAGGCAATAGACAGGTAATAATAATAACTGTGAATGTGAATGTGATGAACTATTCCATAAAATGGAAGCAGATAGCAGAGTGGATTAAAAATCTTAATCATATAATATGTTTATTACAAGTAAACATTTGAAGCAGAGAGATACACACAGAGTAAATTGTAAAAAGTTGGAGCAGAATATATTTTGCTTCAAGCAAAGTAAAAAAAAACACAGGAATATCAATCCTGACCTCAGATAAAACTAAAACAATCAGATCTAATTAAAAGAGATAAGGAAGCAAATGACATCTTACTTAAAAGTACTATAGACAATGAAGTAATATGAATCCAAAACATATATGCACCAAATGGTATAGCATCCAAATTCTTAGAGGTGATTTTAAGGAAGAAATAGATAGCAAACTAAAATAAGGGGGAACTTCAAACTCTCCCTCTCAGAACTAGATGAAAGTAACTGCAAAATGTATATTAAAAGAAGATAAGGATGTGAATAGATTTTCAGAAAAGTCAGATGTGGTAGACCTCTGGAGAACATTAGAAGGGAATATACCTTTTTCTCAGTGTATTTTACACAAACTACAGCCTATATTTTGTATATACCTACACAGAATCTGGCCCTATATTAGTGCATAAAAACTTCATAATCCAGTGCAGAGTGAAAGATATATTAAATGCATCTTTTTCAAATCAGAATACAGTTAACAATTGCATGTAATAAAAGGGCATGGAAATATTGGCTAAAAACTAATTGGATTCATAATGATCTAATCCTAAAGAATGAGTGGGTCAAACAACAAACCATAGAAACAATCACTTCATCAAAGAGAATGATAGTAATGAGAAAACATACCAAAATTTATGGGATGCAACCAAAGCAATCCATAAGGAAAATTTTATATCTCTAAATGCTTACATGAGTAAACTAGAGATAATATTGGGCTTGCAACAAAAAAAAGCTAGGGGAAGAATAAATTAAAAATCCCCAATTAAATACCAAATTAGAAATTCTGAAAATTAAATGAGGGATTAATAAAATGGAAAGTAAGAAAATTGTTAAACTAATGAATAAATAAAGCTTGTTTTATGACAAAAAATAGATATAACTTTGGTTAATTGATTAAAAAAAACAAGAAGAAAGCTAAATTTCCAATTTCAAAAATGGAAAGGCTGAATTCCCCAACAATTTAGAGGAAAATAAACCAATAATTAGGAGCTATTTTGTCTGCCAATATGCCCAAAACTCTGACAATGTAAATGTAATGGATGAGTATTTATGAAAATATAAATTACCCAGATTAACAGAAGAGGAAACAATGTACTGAAATAATCCCATTTCAGAAAAAGAAATTGACCAAGCCATCAATGAACATTACTCTAAGAAAAAATCTCTAGGACCAGATGGATTTGCAAGTGAATTCTACCAAACAATTAAAGAACAATTAATTCCAATACTACATAAACATTTTGGAAAAATATGTGGAGTTCTACCAAATTCTCTTTTTGACAAAAATATGCTGATACTTCAAACAGAAAAGCAAAAATGGAGAAAGAAAATTATAGACTAATTCCTCTAACAAATATAGGTGCAAAGGTTTTTAAATAAAATATTAGCAAAGAGGCATAGCAATTTATCCTGAGGATAATACATTATGACAAGGTGAGATATACACCAGGAATGCAGGGCTGGTTCAATATTAGAAAAACTGTCAGTGGTAACACATTTCACCTGTCAGATTGGCTAACACAACAAGAGGAAAATGATAAATGCTGGAGAAAATGTGGGAAAATTAGATCACTAATACATTGCTGATGGAATTGTGAACTGATCCAACAATTCTGCAGAACAATTTTGATCTATGCCCAAAGGTCTATAGAGATGTGTGTAAATGCTACTTCTAGGGCTGTATCTCAAAGGGATAATAAAAGTGGGAAAAGGACCTGTATGTGCAAAAATATTTGTAGTAGTTCTTATTGTTCATTCTATTGGTTACAATCCTTCTTTACAACTTGACTAATGTTTAATGTGAAGGTATTTGTATATATCAGATTGCATGCCACCATGGAGGAGAGCATGGTAGGCAGAGGGAGAGGGAGAAAATTTTGAACTCAAAAGGTTGTGGAACTGAATGGTGCAAACTAAAATAAATAAATTTATTACAAAAGGAGAAAAATTATTAGTATAAACAACCATATCAATAACAAAATTAACAGCAATCATATGAGCATCTCAATAAATTCTGAAAAAAACTTTTGCCAAATAGAGCATGCATTCTTGTTAAAAACACCAGGGAACATAGGAATAAAAAGAGCTTTCCTTAAAATGATAAGCAATATTTATTTAAAACCACCATCAAGCATTATCTGTAATTGAGATAAGCTAGAATCATTCCCAATAAGATCTGGGGTGAATCAGGGATGTCCATTATCACTATGATTATTCAATATTTTACTAGAAATGCTAGTATTAGCAATAAGAGAAAAAAAGAAATTGAAGTAATTAGAATAGGCAATGAGGAAACAAAATTATCACCCATTGCAGATGAAATGATTGTATATGTAGAAAATCCTAGAGACTCAAATAAAAATATACTTGAAACAATAACTTTTGCAAATTTGCGGGAGGTAAAATAAGTACACATAAATCATTAGGCTTTCAATATATTACCAAAACAGCCCTGCAACAAGAGATATAAAAAGAAATTACATTTAAAATAACTGTACACAATATAACATATTTGGGAGTCTAACTGCAAGACAACCCCAAGATCTATATGAACACAATTACAAAATATTTTTCACGCAAATAATGTCAGATCTAAACTGGTAAAATATCAAGAGCTCATGTGTAGGCTGAGGTAATATAATAAAAATGACAATTCTACCTAAAACAATTAACTTATTCAGTGTCTTACCAATACTACCAAAAATTATTTTATAAAGCTATAAAAATAATTAAATTTATTCGGAAGAACAAAAGTTCAAGAATAACAGGTAATTAATGAAAAAAAATGTAAAGGAACTTGACTAACCAAATCTGAAACTATATTGTAAAGTGGAAATCATCAAAACTATTTGGTACAGGGTCAGAAATAGAATGCTGGATCACTGAGTGAATAGGTTAGATACACAAGACAAGGGGTGGCTAGGTGGCTCAGTGACTAGAGCACCGGCCCTGGAGTCAGGAGGATCTGTGTTCAAATCTTGCCTCGGATACTTAACACAAAAAAACTAGATGTGTGACCTTGGGCAAGTCACTTAACCCCAATTGCCCTCAAAAAAAAAGATACACGAGACAGTAGCAAATTACTATAGCAATCTGCTGTTTGATAAATTCCAAGACTTTGACTTCTGTCAGTATTTGACAAAAACAAGCAGAAAAACTTGAAAATACTGTGACAGAAACTAGGCATAGATGAGCATCTCACCACATATATCAATCTAACCTTAAAATGGGTACGTGGTTTAGACATGAAGGGTGATACCATAAGCAAAGCAGGAGATTAAGGAATAGTTAAACTGTCAGGTCTATGGAGAAAGGGTGAATTTATGATCAAGCAACAGATAGAAAATATTATGGAATGCAAAATGGATATCTTTATTACATCAAATTAAAAAGGGTTTGCACAAACAAAACCAATGCAACCAAAATTAGAAGGAAAGCAGAAAATTGGGAAACAAATTTTACTGCCAATGTTTCTGATAAAGACATCATTTCTAAAATATATAGCAAATTGAGTCATATTGATAAGAGTATAAATCATTCAACAATTGATAAATGGTCAAAGGATATGAACAGGTAGTTTTCAGATGAAGAAATTGAAGTTATTTATAATCCTATAAAATGCTCTAAATAAATATTGCTTGGAGAAAGGCAAACTAAAAGAACTCTGTTGAATCACCTCAGACCTATCAGATTGGCTAATGTGACAGAAAAGGAAAATGATAAATATTGGAGAAGATGTGAGCAAATTGGAACACTGATGCATGGCTGGTGTAGTTGTGAACTGATCCAACCATTCTGGAGAACAATTTGAAACTATCCCCAAAGGGTAACCAAACTCGGCATTCCCTTTGATCCAGTTATACCATTAACAGTTCTGTATTCCAAAGAGATCACTAAAAAAGAGAAAAGGATCCACACATACAAAAATATTTATAGCAGATCATGTCATAGTGACAAGTAATTGGAAATTGAGGGGATACCAATCAATTGAGGAATGGCTGAACTAGTTATGGTATATGAATGGCATTGAATGCTCTTGTGCTATTAGAAATGATAAACAGGTAGATTTCAGAAAAACCTGGAAAGAATTTCATGAAGTCATTCTGAGTGAGGTGAGCAGAATCAAGAAAATATTGTACACAGCAACATCAACATTGTGGGTGGATTAACTATGAGTATAACTTCTCAGCAATTCACTGATGCAATGCAATTCCAAAAGACTGGTGATGGAAAATGCTAAAAAATATACAGAGAAAGAACTTTGGACTCTGAATACAGATCAAATCATGCTATTTTCACTTTCCTTTCCTCTTGCTTTTGTTTTTTTTCTTTCTTGTTGTTTATCCTTTTGTTCTGATTCTTCTTTCACAATATGACTAATGTGGAAGTTTGTTTAAAATGATTATACATGTAAAACCTACCTCAGATTACTTGCTGTCTCAAGGAGTGAAGTGGGGGAAGTGGGAGAAGGATGGTTGGGAGAGACAAAAATATGGAACTTAAAACTTTACAAAAATGAATGTAGAAAATAATATTTACATGCAATTGCAAAAAATAAAACCATATTAAGGGAAAAACAAAAGTATATTCTTCTCCAATGCTAGCCTATAGATACCGTTCTGTTTTTGATGGCAAAGTCAGTAGAGTAAAAGTTCTATTGAGTTCTATTAGACTTGTTGTTTCTGAATATTGGCTCAGTGTTGGAAATACATTGATCCAATTTTTTCGAGGACCTGAACATTTAAATTTTTAGTGGTTCACTACCAATTTTGTAGCAGGATAATGAGATTTTGGTTATAGAAATTCTTAAAATCCATTTTCTTTATTAAGTACCCATATTCTTCTCATACCTAATACATTAATCTTGAACATTGTCCTATTGAGATAGAAGAGTTTAGAGTTAATGCTATCCCAGGTTCCTTATTGACTAGAGTCAGCATCAGGAAGATCTGAAGTCAGTCCTGTCTCAGATGCAAGTTATGTGACTCTATGGTCACAGACTCTTCCACCTTCACTTTTGTCATCTGTGAAAAGAGGAAAAAAGAACACATTTCAAAGAGTTATGAGAGTCACATCAGATAATATATGCAAAGCCTTTCTTTGAATCTTAAAGCAGAATAGAAATGTTAGTCATATTTATTATAGTACTTAACAAGGGTTAACTCCTACCTTTCTCCTAATTATCCCTACTTACTGGATTGTTTATTATAAATACAAACATTGATCACTTACTAATGCACAAAACAATTTTTAAAACATTGAATTAGCTTTCTGCCTCATGTCATAATAAATTTAAGAACTTATTCATGACCCTATTAGTCTCAAATTCCATGAGCACCTCTATTATTTATCTTTCCAATAATAAATTTTACATAGGGTGAAGAGCTTTTCAACTTGTACAACAGTAAATAAAAGTGATTTACCCATGGATCATAAATTCAATATGGTAAAATATTCAGTATTTCATTGTAGTACCTGACAAAACTGAAATGAATTTTCCCATCAGGTATGTATGTGGGATGGCATTAATTCATTGGGAGGTCTATAAGGGAAAAAAAAAAGGTTCTGATATTTGTCGCATCATGCTTGTAAAGTTAAAGTTACAGATCAGGCAAAGGTCAATTGAGAGGAGCATGATAGGAATGAATGGACTGCAACATATTAGCAATAAAGAGTTACTTGGCAGTGCCACAGTGGTGACTCTTGCTTGAGCTCTCCCCCAAACCCCTCCAAAACCTGTAAAGACCTGTAAAAAATGACTAAACAAATTCTAGAGCTTCAGACCCACAAAATCTCCAGTGCAAGACAACCTGGATGATCAACAGGAAAGGTCTATCACACTGGTCTAGGAGTATAATCCAGCATGGGTCATGCCAGCACAGTTGATGCTGGAAGCAAGTCTCAGGGCACTAAATAAATCATGGCTGTGGCAGTTTCTAGCGTTCCGAACCCACAAACACCAAAGACAATAGAGAAGGTCAGTGGGAAAATTCTGCTGGACCTGGGTGAGAGAGGAGCATGGTTTGCCTCCAGCCTCAGGGCAGCAGAAGTGGCAGTGGAGGTGGAAGCAGCAGTAGCCCCTGGATCTGGGTCACCATCCAGGATGGCAGTGCCAGTGATGAGGAATGCTGGTGTGGTGGATCTTGTGGCTGCTATAGAGAGGGAATCCTTACATTTCCAAGGCAGTGGAGTGCTTATGCTAGCAAGAGTGCTTAAGGCCACTAACAAACCAGAGCATGTTAGGAGAGGAGGAAATACCTCTTCTTTGATCATACCACCTTGAAAGTGCTAAAAATTTACAGGGCCATAGTAGTAACTCTGAAAACAGTTGCACAAAACCCCTGAAGCTTGGGTTAGTACACCTACTCGCATGTATACCCCCACTGGAAGCAGAGTCCTACCTTGATAAAGAGTTAGAAAATCAAGTATTTGGCTGGAAAAAATGAACAAATAGCATAAAAAACCTCAGACTAGAGAAGCTTACTCTGGTGACACAAAAGATCGAAACATAGAACCATAAGAAGACAATGAAATCGAATCTACTACATCAAAAACCTCCAAGAAAAATATGAACTGGACTCAGGCTATGCAAGAGTCCTAGAAGGAGTTTGAAAGTCAAATAAAAGAAATAGAGGAAAAATTGGAAAGAGAAATGAGAGTAACACAAGAAAATCATGAAAAATGAGTAAACAGCTTACTAAAGAAGACCCAAAAAATACTGAAGTAAATATCACCTTAAAAAAGAGCCAAATGGCAAATGAGGTTAAAAAAAAATGCCAGTGAGGAGAATGCCTTAAAACACAGAACTGGCCAAATGGAAAAGGATATCCAAAAGGTCGCTGAAAAAGATAATTCCATCAGAAGTAGAATGGAGCAAATGGAAGCTAATGACTTTATGAGAAATCAAGAAATTATAAAACAGAACCAAAAGAATGAACAAAAAAGAAGACAATGTGAAATATCTCATTGGAAAAGCAACTGACCTGGAAAATAGATTCAGGAGAAAGAATGTAAAAATTATTGAACTATCTGAAAGCCATGATCAAAAAAAGAACCTAGATACCATCTTTCAAGTAATTATTCAGGAAAACTTCCCTGATTTTCTAGACCCAGATGGTAAAATGGAAATTGAAGGAATCTGCCAATTGCCTCTTGAAAGAGATACCAAAATAAAAATTCCTAGGAATATTGTAACCAAATTCCAGAGATCCCAGGTCAAGGAGAAGATATTGCAAGCAGTCAGAAACAATTAGAATATTGTGGGAACATAATCAGGATAACAGAAGATCTAGCGACTTCTAAGGAGAAAATAGAATAAATGAAGGGGGGGGGAGTTGATAGGATGGAGGCAAATATTCTTATACAACATGACTGTTATTGAAGTGTTTTGTGTAACTACTCATCTATAACCTTTATTGAATTGTTTGCCTTCTCAATGAGGGGGTGTGGAAAGGGAAGAAGAGAGAGAATTTGAAGTTCAAAGTTTTAAAAACAAATGTTAAAAATGATTTTTACCTGCAACTGGGAAATAAGATATACAGGCACTGGGGTTTAGAAATCTGTTTGGAGGGGCAGATAGGTGGTACAATGCATAGAGCACTGGCCTTAGAGTCAGGAGGACCTGAGTTCAAATCAGACCTCAGACATTTGACATACTTACTAGCTGTGTTACCTTGGGCAAGTCATTTAACCCCAATTGCCTTGCCTTCCCCTCCTTAAAAAAAGAGAAATATTTCTTGCCCTGCAAGAAAGCAAGGGAGAGGAGATAAGAGGGAGGATGATAGAAGAGAGGGCATACTGGGGGAAGGGGTAATCAGAAAGTAAGCCATCTTGGGGTGGTGGGCAGGGGAGATATGGGGAGAAATTGTAGAATTAAAAATATTGTGGAAATGAATGTTGAAAACTAAAATAAATAAATAAATTTAAAAAGAAAAGAATCAAATACCCTATAAAATGAGAAAAAAGTGTAAAAAATACCCAAAAAAGTCATATAAATGATGTCACCATGGATAATGGGCTGTAAATGAAGTTGGGTCAGAAATGCAATTGGAGTAAAGGATAACCAGTGAACTTCATGAGTACTCAGTTCATATCCACCAAGTAAAAAAGAGGTAGATCAAATTGGGTAGACTCCCTGTGGAGGATCATGGAAGCATATGAACTAGAAGCAAAATGAATGGGAAGTTGTGAATGAATTGTGAACTGTATTTTGGAGATACTATCCATACTGGTAAGATCATAGAGTCATAAAGACATATGTAAGTTACACCATTCATTTAAGATTAATGGAGCTGTTTACTAAAGAATATTTTTTTTTGTAAAAGAAAAGTGTTTTGTGTAAAAGAAAAGATTTATATTGTAAAATGATATGGGATATTTCCACACTTATGGATGAACACTTTGATGCCTAATTTTAGTAGAAAAAATTTTGTTTGAATACACATTGATAATTTGTATATGAAAATAGCATTCACACAGGATTTTAACAATGGCGGAGAAAATAATTTGCTGTAATGCCAATGTAAAGACTTAGTTCTCTTTGTAAATGAGGTAGCATGATATCTTGTTTATAAATAAAAAGCTTAATGTTATAAGCAGATAAAGAAAGATCTTTTATTCATTAAAAATTAAAGAAATGTGCAATCCTTCAAGTTTCAAGGTCAGTAAAGAGGCTTCTTTGTTGAATATCTAAGAGTTGCAGTGCTTCATAGGATGTTGGTGAATTTGCATGTATCAGCTTTATGAATAAAGAAGGTAATACAAAGAGAAATGAGATCTCTTGAAGAGAACTGATAGGAGTTAGAAACAGATTAGATTAGGTGAGATTCTAGAGAGACAGACTGGTGCAGTAGCTAACTCACTCAACTCAGGTTTAAAATTTGAGCATACTAGGATCAAATTCTGTTTCATACCCTCCCTCAAAGAATGGCTCTGGACAAACTGTCTAACTGATCTGTGCCTCAGTATTCTTACCTGTAAAAATAGGGTGGAGTGTATTTGATGGCTAATAAGTTCCTTTCCAACTTATGATCCTGGGAACTTCTCTATACAATCAGGTCATTATACAAAACACACTGGAGTGGAGGTTTTAAGCACACAGTCTGATTGATATCATATATAGCCTAAGTGGATTATTCATTTCTTAAGAATTTGTATCAAATAAGGGGAAAAGTACTTAGGGTTTAGAGTTAGAGAAAACTTGAAAGAAATCTGCCTCAGCTACTTACTAGCTAGGTTACATTGACCAAATCTCCTCTGTTTGAACCTCAGTTTCACCATCTGTAAAATAAGGGGAGAGAGATGATTAGTACACCTCTTAGCTCATTTTGAATTCTAAATATATGATTCTTAAAAGACATAAAACAAAAACAAAAACCTCAAGGCAATGTTTCCTTATAGCCAAGTGCCATTTGTGTAGTCAGTCAACAAACACTTATTATGTGCCTACCATATTCCAGACACTTTGCTAAGAAATGGGGATATAAGGACAGGGGAAAAGTCCCTGCTCTCCAGGAGCTTAAAATCTAATTGAGGATGCTAATACACAAAAGGAAGCTAAAAACAAAGGGAGGGTAGGGTAGAGGAAATATACTGGCTTGAGAGGGGGCATAATGAGAAGACAGTATGGTGTAGCATATGGGAAATGAAGAAGTGGTTGGCCTAAGGCTTTCCTTAAGTAAGGTTTCTGGGAGTAGCTTCCAAGTCTCCATCCATCAAATGGAGTGAGGGAAGAATCAATGAGAGAGTTCTGAAGAGGTGTGAGTTCCAGAGCTGATGTGATCTTGAGTGATAAAGAAGTTACAGGGATGGAAAAGTTCAGAAGAGTGAGGAAAAGAGGATGGAGAAAAAGTCAAGTAAGTTTTAATTTATATTCTTCTTCTAACATACATTTGATGGAGATTGTGACACTTACCATCTTAGCAACCCCCAGTTCACTCTAAGGTAGTTAAGTTAGAAGTTAGATTTCAGTCTGCTTCAGTGGAGAGAATATTCAAACTGGGAGTTCACCACACTTAATGAAATCATAGATCTGGGCAAAAGCAAATTAGTATGAAAATTATGTTGAACACAATTTAATCTTTCTGTAATGACCCAGAAAGTACCTTAGCACCTAACAAAGTACTTAGAACAGAGAGGGAGCTTAGTAAATGCTTGTTGATTGATTAAAAGCCCTTGGATTTTGCAGTGCTTCAGGGAACACTAAAAACATTAATTATCATTAGACTTGAGATGTGCTGAATGCTCCCTAACCTAAATTTCCAGTTGGTAGCCAGACAGTACAGTTATTACAGCACGTCCAAGGCCAAAATGATAACTTTGGCCTATTCTATGGCTGCTTCTGAACCGATCCTAGAAATGCTATGTTTCCCTCATATCTTCAAGATAACTTTTGCAATAACCAAAAGCATCAGAATCTCCTAAAGAAGCACTTAGAGTCTGATTTCCCCTTTCAAGTTAAACTATTTCATGAACCTTTTAAATACTAAGTTTCCCAGAGCCTCAGCTTCATCTCTCATGATTTACTTTGCTGTTACTTGTACTATACATTAAAAAATCCATTATCTCTCATTTTAAAATGAAAAAAGCTTTCTTAATAAGTAAAGGTTATTTTTAGATTTTAACCACTCCAGAAATTGAAGCCAGCTAACCTGCCTGATCTTTTCCTAATGAATGCAATTCCAGTAGAAGTACTTATTAGCTGGAATTGTTACTGCATTAACATGAAATTTGTATTTTCAATGATTTTCAATGCTTCCATCAAAAAACAGAAACCTTTTGAGCATTATTTTTTTCCTGAGGACAATTATTTAGTTATTATAAAGATTCAAGAAAATGAGATTTTTATAATTTTTTTATTGTTAAGCCATCACTTCAACAAATTTCACAAACAAGAGGTTTCATTTCTGATATACACACATATGTACATATATACACATATAGAGTTAAAGGATTATATATGTGTATGTATGTGTATATTTAGACATTTATTATGCATTATATTTTATTATGCCTTTAAGTATGCAGTTTAGCAAAGTAATAAAACATCTCTAAATATGTTCCCTTCTGTACTAGAAAAAAAATCTAGTAAATTTCTAAGGTCAAAACATAATGGCCCAATATGAAGTTGATACCTGCCTTGCCCCCTCCTCACAAATGAAGATAATCGTTGAACACCTAAATGCCTTTGATGAATTCAAGCCATCTAGAGCAGATATACTAAATTCAATGGCACTGAAGGAACTGTGGAGTATAATCTCTGACCCACTGTCAGTGAAATATAGAGGCATAGACTGAGAGAGAGTTTTAACACCTATCCTTCCACAATATCTCTTGACTCTTTTCCCTTTTCCCCATTCACACAAACTACCACAGTTTAAGTCCTCATTATATTTGTGTTCTTCTATCAAAATAGCTTCTTGATGGGTTTTTCAATTTCCACGGTCTCCCCTCTTAATTTCACAGCTGTCAAATTGTTATCCCTGGAACACCAATCAGTACACTACTTGAAAATTTTCTCTGGTTTCCTATTGCCACTGGAATAAAATACATAATCTTCAGTGTGGTAAAGCCCTCAGTGTTATGGATACATTCACTTTTCTAGTCAAACAGGTCAGCTAGCTGTTTCTCATACATAACATTCCATGTCTGACTTCACTACCTTTTACACAGGTGGCTCCCCCATGTCTTAAATCTATTCCCTTCTAACCTCCAACATTTGGTAACCCTAGCTTCCCTGCAATGCACAGTTCAGGTGCAAGTCTTCTAAAGAAGGTCTTTACGCATCTTCTCTGTCATCCACTTGACATTCTTCCTCTTGAAATTCCTTTGCCTAACTTTATTTATTTAACTGTGTGCAAAGTGAATCCTCACATTAGAATGTCCATTCCTTCAGGATTATTTCACTTTGCCTTGGTATCCCCAGAGCCAAGGTACTTTGTCAGTATAAAATGCCTAATAAGTGTTTGTTTAATTAAATTACAAAGGTTCAAAGAAAGGGTGGATAGGAAAAGTCTACAGGGAAGACAGTGGAGGTGGAGTGAGTGAGGAATGGAATGCTCTTATGAACAAAGTTCTGAAATTACAAAAAGGAAAAAGAAAAAAAATAATCTGATAAGAGAGACCCCAAAGAAAAGGCCTATGTTTGAATTCTTCCTCAAATACTTCCTAAGTTGTGTCTATAAAATAGGACCAATGATTATACCGACCTCACAGGGTTGTTGTGAGGATCAAGTGTAAAAGAATTTATTAAAATATTCTGCAAAACTCAAAGTACTATGTAAAGACAGGAATTTTAAAATATTATTATTAATAATAAAGGAGTTTATAATTTTGTGGAATTCTACTTTTTGATCAAATTCTTTGCTTATGTGCAAAAGGCAGCGTCTCTATCATTTCTAGCTATTGATCTTATTTTTACCCATCATCATTATACACAAGATTAATTCTTCTGCCAGATTACAGCACTTCAAATATCTGAAGACAAATATTGTTATTTTAATTCTTTTCTTCAGAGTATTTCCCTCAAAAGTGTTCCAAAGATCTTATTTTGAATCCTTACCATATTGTTTGTCATTCTCTGTACAAATTGAAATTTCTCAATACCTGTCTTAAACTATGGTATCCTGAATAATATTTCAGATAGAGTTAATCCAGAATTGAACATAATGGGACTGAAATACATACTCTTTGTTTTGGATACTACAATTCTATTAACTCAATCCTAATTTGTACCGATTATTTCAGCTTCCATTTTACATATGTCACTCCTGTTTAGTGAAATAACTAAATCCCAGAAGTTTTGCTATTGTTTAGACTGATCCATAATTTTAAAAATTAAAATAAAATATACTTATGCATCTGGGAAACATTTCCATTAAAAGAAGTACTATCACAAAGGCAGGGACTTCAAAGAGTTTATAATGATCACCTCCAACATTTTTCTTCCCATTCCCAAGATTACTTCTCCAAATGAGGCAGCAATCCTCCAGATCTACCACTGTGGAATCCAAATTGATGCAGGAATAAAAAGAAAAAAAGCCTCATTTTTATTAGGTTTAACAGTAGCTAGCCAAACATCTATTACAGAGAGAGAGAAAAAGACAGAGAGAGACAGACAGAGAGCGAGAGAGACAGAGACAGAGACAGAGAGACAGAGACACAGAGAGAGAGAGAGAGAGACAGAGGCAGACAGAGACAGACAGAGACAGAGACAGACAGACAGACAGGGCAGATGGGGAGAGAGGGAAAGACAGAGAGAGGGACAGAGAGAGAGAGAGAGAGAGAGAGAGAAAATTCAGTGTCCACACGGATAACACCCAATAGTGCCAACGTAACCAGCTTATTAACTCAAGTTATTAACAACCACTTTCTTTAAGTAGAGGAAATAAAACAAGGGCCTTGCAATAAAGTAGTAGTCATTTTCCCCCTTGTGTTATGTACTATTTATAGTCACTTTGATTCACTTTTAAAAAACTGCCTTTCTTTGGTCTTGATTCAGCCTTGTATATTTTAGTTTCAGAACTCTTGGCAAATCCCTTTATTTAATCTTTTGTGTCAATTGTGCATTTCATGAAAAAAAAAATCTTCTTTCAACTTCTTCAACAATTAGTTACGGTACAAAGGGTAATCCATTTTCTCCTCTGTAGTTTTTCTTGTATTTATTCAAATAATCATTCCTTGTCCTTCACTGTTGAAGGCTGAAGGCTTCATATTATTTCAACCAGTCATGTTTCTACCATGGTTTTTATTTTCTCAGGTCAAGAATTATGTAACAAAAATAACTTTCTTGTCAGTTATCATTATTCTGGAAAACTTTTCATTTGAATAGTCATTTCCCTTTCCTATAGTTATGAGACCATCTGAAACACTGGGGAAATATGTTATCTGTTCCATTCATATACATATACATATATACACACATATATACATGTATTAATATATGAATAGTTATTAATTATTCTCTTTATGATCTAACTTCTCTTTTTCAACCTTTTGCAGTTTTATATTACTCTAATGAAAAAGTAAATAAATATTTAATCCTTTTTCCCCTCTAGATTAATAAATCCTCCAAACTTGAAGATTTTCAATTAATTGCTTATTCTTGTTGCTTGCTGTTTCACCCTCCCCAGTTTCCCCATAGTCATGCTATAGTGGAAAGAACTTTCAAGATTTATAGACAAAGAGTCTGTATTCTAATCTTGGCTCTTTTTCAGCAAGTCAATTAATTTCTTCAGCCTTGGCTTTCTCACCTGTAAAGTGAGCGGAGTACCCAAGATGAAAATTTAGGTCTCTTCTGGCTTGATTATTAGGATCCTATGATATATATTCAAGCATTTTATACTGTTGTTTGTAAGGACAGAACTGGTATTTGCTGTGGAGTTTCTTAGTGTTCCAAAATGATGAGATGTAGAGAGATTAATGAAATTTACTGACCTGTTCTGGGTTACTACTTATACTTTGCCAATTTGCTTACTCAACTTAGTGCATCCAGGTAGGAAGGGAAAAAAAAACAATTATAAGGCATCTCTGATGTTCCAGTCACTGTGGTAATAACTTTATAAATATCTGATTTGGTCATTACAACAATCCTGGGACTATCACAAAAATTAGTTCACCACCTGTCTTTATTCGGACACTATACCTCACCTAATGTAGATTAAGTATGAATTATCTTCCTTGGCAACTATAGTAAAGTGCAGACTCCTAGCAATCTTATAGTTCACTAAGACCCCTGGATTGTTTCTCCATAAACTTCTATCTAGCTGTACCTTCAATATTTTTATCCATAAAAGTAATTGTTAGTCAATATACAAGATATAGTATTTAGACCTATTAAATTTCATTTTTTAGCAGTATGGGGCCTATGAAGAACATTGTGATTTTCTTTATCGTGAAGAATTTAGTAATTTACTATAAATTGTTTCAGAAAGTCATATTTAAGTAGGTTTCTTCTACATCTTTTTATCAGAAAAAATTATCACGTATGAACTCCAGAAACCTCTCCCTAAAAATAGTAAAATCATGATGACACTATTTGTCATTACTATGTGTCATTATTATGGAATACTGCTTTAATGGCAATAATGGGGCCAAAATAATCATTGGTGCAAATATCTTAAGGTTATAAAACCACATAAGTGCAATGGGGTGCTAGAGTTGATAGAGCAATTAACTGGAATCAGAAAGAAGAATTCAGATCTTGCTTCCAACACTTAAAATGTACTGTGCATTATGCCAAGTTTGGGGGACAAAAACAGATTCAAAAAACAGTTTCTGCCCTCTAACAATCTAATGGGTGAGGCAACAAGCAAATATATGTACAAAAGAGCTATATAGAGGAAAAATAGAAAATATTTTAAATATATATTATTTGTCCCTACTTACATGAAAAACAGGAAATAATTAAAGGAGGGGATGAATTAGAGTTAAGAAGTATTGGGAAAGACTTCCTCTAGAAGATAAAATTTTAATTTGTACTTGATGAAAGCCAGGGAAGTCAGGAGGTATGAATAGGGAGAATATGGCATGGGAGACTGTCAGAAAAAATGCTCAGACCCAAGAGATGGATTGTGTTATTAAAACAACAACAAAGCCAGTATCATTGGATAGAATAATATGGGAAAGATTATATTACATTATTAGCCAATTACTGAATTAGAATTAAGGCTTTTTCTTGTAATTTCTTCATTTAGGGACCAGCTTCTATAGATCATCAGTCAGTCTCTGAAGGACATTGTGCATAGACAAGGTTGACAAAAATCCTCTGGGAACATGCTCTGCAGTCTTGGGTGGGAATTTTTGCCATCTTGAGTGGGACCCCTCCCAACTAGAAAACTTTATTTTCATCCAGAACGTAAACAGAATCTGGTCTAGGTGAAATCCAACCTAAAGCATTAAGCCTATGCTCTTGCACCTTTCCATTAGAGTTTAGAGTTATCAAACTTAGGAAGGAGAAAACCAGAGTGGTCTGAGTAGAGATGGACCCCTTTGTCCAAATTGCTAGAGGCAGTTGAATCTCATGATCATACCATGTTTTCAGCAGAAGGACCTGAAGATTCTTAGATCATTTCCTTAATGAGATACCAATCCTCATTTAAATGTTCACCAGTAAGGGTTGTTTTCTCCTATCAGAGGCATTCCCTTTAAAAAAAAACATTTAAGGCACTCAGTGTCTCTATTAGGTGTCTTTAGTTATTGAGAGAAACCATCAATTTACTGATTATCTGCTAGCCTGATTAACAAATTTATTATTACTTACCAAGAAACTCTGTCCCTCAGGTTTTTCATTCATCTCATAAATATAGAGACATTGAATGGGAAGAGTTTATGAACCAGGATCTCCAGGAAGATACTAGTGTACTAAACAGAAATTGGGAAGTTTAGAATGGATAAGTGGTGCGTTAAGGAGGGGTAAGAAGATGAATTCTCTTTTGGACATATCTTGAGTATCTATTGAGATGAAATCAAAACTACATTTTAAGGTCCTCGAGAATAGGAACAATTTTCATCCTTATGCCTTTATATGCTTAGCCCTCAATATCATTTCTTAAATAAAACAGTCATAATAAATTCTTGCCAGATTAGATTGGATTAAAGTTACTTTTAGATAACAATAGGCTAATATTGCATAGCAATAGATATAGGAGACTAGAAGGGTCTTGAAATATGGGTACTTGGAATGTAGTACTGTTCAAGCCAAAAAAAAAGTTAGACTAAAAACCACAGAATTCAACTATATTTCCACAATCTTGTTTTTAAAAGACCTAGGTCTTCTATATTTGCATAGACTGGTTCTCTTTCATGATATCTACTTTGACTGAAGAAAAATGGATAAATTTAGACTAAATCTCATATATACCATAGAAAATGTTAGGATAAATTATTTTAAAAGCTAAGATTTCCTCAGAATTCTGAAAGTGGATAATGAATGATGCTAAATTAAAAAAAAAGATTTAGTGAAGTGTGAGATTACAAGAGCAACAAAGTGCTTATCATCCCATATAGCCAATATATATTGAGTTGGACTAATTTAGCATGGTTACTGATCATAGGGACTGCATCCGGCCATATGGGCAACAAAGCTTGCTTACCAAATCAAAGACAGCTTTAAATTTTGTCTATAGGTTACTCTGTATCCTAAAGCTTTATGTATTGTGGTAACAGGAGTCTATAACTAAAGCATAGACTTGAGTGCTAGCAGAAATCAAGTAAGGCTTCATGGAGGAAATGATTTTTTTTGGATTTTTCCTTAAGAGAAGCAAAGGATTCCAGCAGGAGGATCTGGGATGAGATTGACATTTTCTAGTTTCTTTCCTCCCTTTGACTAGCTCACTCTTTTTTGTAAGAATTAAAGAAAAAAATACAATACTGAACAAGAATTGATGGATAGAACGAAGAATCTTCATCTCTTTAGCATAATTTCCTCCTGCCTACAATCCTGCCAAAGTTCTCTTCTTGACTCATTAGATTGTTAGGTCCTCCAGAAAAAGGTCTGTTTTTACCTCTCTTTTTATCCCTAGTGGTTAGTATAGTTCTCATCACGTACTAGGCACTTAGAGGAAGCACAGGAAGACTTGAGTTCAAATCTTGCTTCATACATTTATTAGCTGTGTGTCTCTGGGCAAGTCACTTAATTCTGTTTGCCTCAGTTTCCTAATCTATAAAATGAGATGGAAAAAGAAGTGGCAAAGCACTCCAGTGGTTTTTCTCAAGAAATCCCCAAATAGGGTTTGTAATAGTTAGACATGACTGAAACAACTGAACAATAGTAGGCACTTAATATACATTGATTGCTTGACTGATTATCTGACTCACAGGAAGCCTATTCTTTCTTTCTTTCTTGGATTGGCCTATCAGTATCATAACATCTACCTCATTCTACATCCTCCATCTTTCCTGTAGATTTTTTAATATAAACTGGCAGCTTGGGCAAATGCACTGTAGCACACAGGTCTTAAAGGAGGTGACTTATCTGATGGAGATACGACAGTTTCAGAGTACCCTACCATCTTTTATAGTTGGTGAGGTTTTGCTTTTTATTCCTGTGTGGTCGACACAGGAAGTATTTCAAACGAACTCTGAATGCTATTTCTTTATTCCCTTCAATGTCAGGGAGCACAGAGAGTTCCCTTCTCATGTACTTGTTTATTTATTTCACTCACTAAGTCCCATACTACCAGGTATGAACTTATTCAAACCTCCAAGGCTCAATTGTGCTGTGCAATTTAGAAACCCAAGGTATTAAAAATGTTTCAAAAGTCAGCCAAACAATTTTTCTTCTCTCCATAGATATGTGTTTCCCATGATGTCCCACTGACAAGTCAGTATCACGGAGCCAAGTTGTCACTAGAATAAGCTTCCCGTGTGCAGTTCTAATTTGCTTGAGCAGACAAGGAAAAAAATCTATAGTAGAAACTCCCTGCTGAGACTTACAGCTCTTATTTCTTATCTCTGGGCATATGTGGAAATTGGTTTGCAGCCATCTCAAAAATGTGTGCCAGACTTTAACAATAATACCAGAGCATTTATTTGTAATTTGAACCAAAGGGTGTGGTGGCTGGAGAACCAGCCTGGAAGCCAGAAAGATCTTGATTCAGGCCCCACTTTTGACACATATACTGGCTATATGACCCCAGAAAATCACTTAAGTTCTTGCCAATTCTGTAAGCCTAAAAACATTATAGGGGAGGTGATGACCTATAGTGCTACAGGGAGTTTTCTCATCCCAAAGTTCCTATACTGACTAAATCACAGGACTGGTCTCTATTCCTATCATTAGATAAAGTCAAGGGGATTCTGGGAAGCTGAGTTGGGAAATCATATTGTTGTCCAATGTATAAGTAAGTTTGAACTGAAAAAGTTCAGAAAATATAATCCTCAGTTTCCCTACTTGTTTCCCCTTCTCAGCCTCTTTATCTTCCAAACACCCATGTAATATAGGAGAATCAAAGGGGAGAATACAATTTTCTAGTTATATAATTGGAAATAGGCAAAGTTCTCAAGTGAGTATCTAATTTTCATTCCATTATTAGAAATAAATGTGTGAGAAGATAGTGGATAAAGTACCAAGAAGGAACACAAGTACCCAAAGCATCATGCAAGCAGTTTATTACTCACAAACATGCATGTATGTGGCCAGATGGCCTTTAAGTCTCACAGGCAAGAATGAGTAGTGGCAATAAGGACCTACCGTGGGATGGATACCCTGATCAAGAGCACAGCATATTCATAGGTATAAAGTGGGAAGGGGTCCCTAGGCATTTTCAATCTTTGGGTAGCCCAAAGTGAAACCTCCTTTATTAGTCATAATTGCAATGGGATTAGGTAGATTTACTAGCTTTACATACCTGGATTAGATGAAATTTGCTCCTCAGATTATAATCAGGATAGCTGTACATTACTTGCCTAAATGAAACTGACCAAATCAGTTATCAGATGCATAGGAATGTATCAGTACATATGTGTGTACATCAGTTGTCAAACAGGGACTTAATTCTGTCAGTGAGTGCCTAGTAGTAGGTCAATCTTCATGAAATGCCACAAGGAGAATTTTACAGAGTGTTGCAATGGAGAAAATCACAACCAATCCCTACCTTTATTATGCTACATGGCACGGTAGTAAGACTCTCACCATTGACTCATATCCCTTTCACTCTTTGTGTAAGTCATAGCTTCTTAGATCTAAAAACGGTAGGTACATCAGAAGCTATCTGGGCCAATTCCCTTATTTAACAGATGCTGCTGCTGAGACATGAGCTGGACAAGGAACTGAGGCAAGACCTCAAGGCTATAAAGTATAAAAGGCAGAATTTGAACTCATATCTTTTGAATCCAGAGGCAGTGTTCTTTTCATGGTATTAGCTGCCATCAACCTCTCTGATGAGCTAGCCTCTAAGATCCCTTCTCACTCTTCCACAAAGATTCATATGATTCTTCCAGCTAAAGAGGATCCTATGATTTATAAAGAGCTGGATATTGTTTCAGAAGTTGTCTAATCTAATTTCTTCATTTTGCAAATGAATACATTTAGGTAAGATAGATCAAGTGATTTTCCCATAGTCATACAACTACATCCAAATCCAGTATTCATTGCAGCTTGCTAAACTGTAATTTTGTAACACTTTTTATACTCTTCAAGACTTATAATTTTCTTATTGTTATGTATTTTCAAATCTAATTTCCATTGCTACTATTTAAGTACTATTGTAATACAGGTGCACAACACCTGATTCATGGCCCACCATTAAGCCCTTTTTTTTATCTTAGCTTGAAACTGCTTAAGGCATGTCTGGGCATCATTGCTCAAGTCTGGGCAAAGTTGCTCAAGGTGTTGCTCAAGTGGGAATTTAGTTATGTTTCTTACTATTAGTGTGACCCTGCTACTTCTTCCCTAATTAGATTCCTTGAATCATTATAGTATATAAGGTTCATTATGGTGTAAGGATCTTATTTACAGACCACCCTATTCTGTCCTGCTGACCAAGCAAGGCCCCCACCCTCTTGGCCAAGAATGTGACCCTAGCCTGTTCTGGGGAATTCCAGCACCCTTTACCCCCATGACCCTCCACACTGCTCTGCAAACTGCTTACTATGGCCCTCCACCCTGTTCTAGGAGGGACTCCCATGTCACAGAAAGGTTGCACCCTTGTACCCTTGCGCCTTATTCCCAAATTAGCCCTGAGCTATAGATCTAAGCAATGGCTGTTTTTTTCTTCTGCATGTCATGCTTCTGTTAGCTCTCCTCCCTGATTGTGGTTTTTATGGTTTTGGCCTATATAATCAAGTCTGTAAACCCCAAAGATCACCGCCTGATTTGAGTTTACACTCCAGGTGGTCTCTGGCTTTCTCAATAAATCTACACCTAAATTTATATTGAACCCAGATCTTGGCTCACTCATATTCTCTGCACAACACTATAAGGAAAGTGACTGACTCATATTTGCATTTTCTTTAGTATTCAGCATTGTGATTTGTACGTGGGTGAAGCTCAATAAATGTTTTCTCAATTGAATTAACTTGCATAATATAACAATAAGAAAAAAAACCATTGGATTTGTAATTAGAAAACAAGTGGGAATTTAGCTATGTTCCTTACTATTAGTGTGACCTTTGGCAAGTAATAGAATTTCTCTCTTCGTATAAATTTTCTTATCTGTAAAATGAGGAATGAATTCAAACAAATGTTCCATATTCCAATAAAATAAATGGAATACAAATTGAGAACTTCCAGTTGCTTAAAAGAAACTGATGAGTTCTCTGTTAACATACTGCTGTTTTATATGTGTAACCATGGAAGAATTAGGCTTTTCCAATGACACTGGAAAAATAACAAACTGATACTAAGCATGGAGACATCAAGAATCAGCATATTAAAAATAAAAAAATGAAAAAAAACCCTCTTCACTTTCTTCTTAAAATTGGTATTTTCAATTCCCATATTTCTGTCTTTGGTACCATTAGTTTCCTAGAGAATTAATTTTAACAGGTTCTTTAACTTCCCACTCTCATTTAGCTCTTGGTCTATCACCAAAAACCATCTCCACTATCTTTAAAATATCATTCATATATGCTCTGTCCATTCCATTCATATTGTCACAATATTAGTCTCATTTGTATTCATCCCACACCTATATTATCAACAGTCTTACAGTATGTTGTCATTGTTCAGGCATTTTAGTCACGTCCAACTCTTCATGACCACATTTAGGGTTTCCTTGGCAAAGATACTTCATTAGTTTGCCATTTCTTTCTCTGTCTCATTTTATAGATAAGCAGACTGAAGCAAAAAGTTAAGTGACTTGCCTAGGGCCACACAACTAGTGTCTGAGGTTGGATTTGAACTTGGGTCTTCCTGGCTCTAGCTGAGGGGATAGTATTGCACCACATACCTGCTCCTCAAGTATATTGCTTACTAAAAGGGTGATCTTCATAAAACACTGCTCTTATCATGCAACTCCATTTAAAAAAAATCTGCAATCTACCTGTTGTCTTTTACCATCAAATAGAAATACTTTTGTCAAGCCAAGGCCCATTTATCTTTTCACTCCTATCTAAATATAAATACCTTCAAGGAACAACCTTACTTTTTTTTTTATCTTCCTCAGTACCTAAAAATTGCCTTGCCTGTCTGAATTACTTTATGAATGTTTATTAACTTACTGAATATTATATTTGGAAGTTATATCACTCAACTTATAGAATAAATAATCTTTCTTATTCTTCTGGATAAATCTTTTCTTTTTAGTAACAAGTGCAAGTACAGTTTCATACAGTTCTACTGTATTACTGCATATTACTTGACAAAATACTTTCTTTATCATCTGTCCAATAGATACTTGTCAACTGATTCAATATATGAACAATTCAATTCCTATAGCATTTTAAGGTGTATTTAAAATAGCAGTGTAGTTGTTCAGTCCTATCTGACTCTTTATGACCTCATTTGGGGTTATCTTGGCAAAGACGTTGAAGTGGTTTGCCATTTCCTTTTCCAGTTTTTTTTAAAGATGAAGTAACTGAAGTAAGTGAGGTTAAATGACTTGCCCTGGGGAACCCAGCTCGAATGTCTCTGAGGTCAGACTTGAACTCAGAAAGAGTCCTCCTGATGCCAGGCACAGCACACTACCCGCTGCACCACCTAGCTGCCCAAAATAACAATAGCTGGCATTGATACAGCATTACAAGATCATAGGAAAATAGACATAGAATGATGCAGTAGAAAGAGTACCAGCTGAATTTGGAGTCAAAGCGTATGATTCAAATGCCTGATATGCGTTTTACTAAATGAGTGATTTTAGACAAGTCACCTACCCTCTATGCATTTAGTTACCTTATCTGGCAAAGGACATGATTGAACTAGGTAAATTTAGAAGTATCTTTGAATTCATGATATGTAATCCACGTTTGATTTCTAAGGCATCTTAGAGTATTTTAGTCCTACCTCCACAGTTTACAAATGAGGAAACTGAGGACCAGAGAAGCTAAGAGATATATCTAAGATCAGAGAGGCAGCAAGAAGCAGTGATGAGATTTGAATCCAGGTTCCTTCCCTCCATATCATATGCACTTTCCATTGCACCATTAAATTAGAAATCATCTACTTTACAACTCTTTCAAGTAGATGGTACCACCAGTACTATTTTCCCTATTTTATGAAAGTGAGAGCTGAGACTGAGATAGTTGATATGAATTGCCCCAAACCACATTTAGCTAATGGAATGTAGAGTACCAATTCAAATCCAGGTACCACATCTACTATTCCTACTACTCTACCATGTTGGCACTAATGGCTAGGAACTACTTGATTGGATTGCTGAAGTTTGCTTTAATAAAGATGGTCAAGGGGCAATCATTTTGTACTGAGACTGTATTAAAATCAGAAAACAAAGCTGTAAGTCTCTGTCTCTGTCTCTGTCTCTGTCTGTCTGTCTCTGTCTCTCTGTCTCTCTGTCTCTGTCTCTCTCTCTGTCTCTCTCTCTGTCTCTCTCTCTCTCTCTGTCTCTCTCTCCCTCTTTCTCCTTTCTCTTGCTCTGCTCTCTTCCTCTCCTCCCTTTTTTTTTAGCTATATTTCTATTTAGCAGCAAAATAGCTATCACAACTCTATCGCTCATTTGTTATCCAGGAAAATCTATCTGATGTCTAGGTGGCTACATAAAAATGAGACTCACAGGGTAGTGGTGGTGCAACACCTACATATTTGCATTTTAAAAGCTTAAAAAATCTCTTTTCTCCTCCTTTGGCTGCTTGTTAGATTTCTTTTCTACTTCTCTTGTCTGTAAGTCACAGCTTTGCATTTGGAACACCTACTCCTCATCCACTAGCTGATGCCTGATGCTGTTAAGGATTCCATACCTACTAGCATAACTTTCCTACTACAGTTTTCTCTTCCTCACTGGTAGAAACCTGCAATGCATAATCAAAACAAATCAAATAAAATGAGTTATTTCTAATTTCATTCTGAGAAATCCCTTTGGAGCTTAATGTCGTATCTTTTCTAATGATATGATAAAGTATGTGAACCTTTAAAAGGCCTAGGGGTGGTGGTGAAGATGTTATTTCTTTTCATCTCTGACCTGACTTTTGAAGGAGGCTGCTCTTATCTATCTATTATATTCCATACTTTTATTTAATTATTTAGATTTAAATTTTGACCAGACTCAAGCATGTTTGACTTTCCAATAACACTAACTTCCCTGATTCCAATAAAATCCAGATCTAAATTGCATTCCATTTCCTTATTTACAACAACTTTTATGTATGTTTATAGTACTGCAACAAACGAAATAATTTATTAAACCATATAAAATTGCTATGCAAAACAAGTATTTACCAGTATGGATCAAGGAGACCCACTCATCCAAAGTACTACTAACTTTTTTTTATCTGTTAGGGGTTTGGAAAACATGACACAGATACTGGTCTTCCCTTGGATTTTTGGATCTTGGAATTCTTAACAAAGGAATATGTATCTCCCTCATTCCTCTGTCTTAGATTTGCATAGTATAGTATATAAATCTACAGAAATGGATGTCCCATAGACAGTCAGGAGAAATTCAGTGATTATTTGCTGTGTCTATCATGTATTTACAGAAATGGATGTCCCATAGACAGTCAGGAGAAATTCAGTGATTATTTGCTGTGTCTATCATGTATCTCACACTGACTAGATATTATCACTAAGCATGAGACAGCTAATGACAGAAAAGATGAAGTGCTGTACCTTAACAAGGAAGACCTGAGTTTGAATCTGACTTCATATACTTATTTCCTGTGTGACCTTGAGAAAATTACTTCTATTTGCCCCAGTTTCCTCAACTATGAAATAAGGATCATGATACCATTTACTTCCCAAGATTGTTGTGAGAATAACATGAGATAATTTTTAAAAAGTGGTTAGCACAATTCTGGGTACATATCAACAACTATGTAATACAAAATATTATTGTTATCATTATCATTATCACAGGGGATGTCATTCCAAAGCACAATAGTATAAATTAAATACATACTGGTTTGTATAATAGAACCTATGAGAAGATGATTGGTGATGAGAAGAATAAAAATGTTATATATGATAAGAAGAAAAGAAAGAAAATTATATTTCAGCCTGAAATAGGAATGGCTCCATGGAGGAGGTGACAAAGCATTTAAGCTGAGTTTTGAGTTGCTGGTAGGATTTCAATAGATAAAGTTGAGAGAAAAGGCCACTGTAAAAATAGGTAGCGCAGAGTTGTAGAAGCACGAAAACATCTGAGTTGTCTTGATGTTGCTAGAGTACATAGTGAAGAGTAACATGAGACAATGTTGGAAGAGGAAGTTGTCATGTTTTAGAGCAATGATTCTCAACCTTCCTAATGCCTCAATCCTTTAATACAGTTCTTCATGTTGTGGTGGCCCCCAACTATAAAATTATTTTTGTTGCTAATTCATAACTGTAATTTTGCTACTGTTATGAATTGTAATGTAAATATCTGATATGCAGGATGTATTTTCATTGCTACAAATTGAACATAACTCATAGGTTGAGAACCGCTGTTCTAGAGGGTCTTGAATGCTGGAATAAGCTTCAAGGCTTTTGATGCAGGTCTCAGTCATTTATGTAATTATCCTAGTTTTAACCTTTTTTAAAAACATATTTATAATTATATTTATTTATTAGCTTTCAACCTCCAGTTATATTCTCTTACATTCTGAATAAGAAGCTTGTTTTAAGGTGATGGTTTCTGATTCTATCACTGAAACCAATTTTTTGCGTGTCCTAAAAGCTATCAATGAATAACACATTCTTTTATTTTACTTTAATCGTGTCATCTTCCTATATCTTATGAAATTCGAGTTTAACATAAGTTAATTCTAACCTAAGTTCCACATCTGGCCTGTGGATTTTTTTAAAGTTAAGAATAACTGAGAAAGGATAGAAAAAACTATGGTACTATTTAAAGTTAAGCTCCTTCAAAAGAATAATCATGTCTTTCCCTCCAACTCCCCTGTAATGGTAATCAATTTGTTGGATATTTGGGGCTAAGTATGGAAGGTGTGAGCCTTGTCTGGAAGGTGTGAATTCCCCTGTTGAAGTGGAGGAATGCTATTGGCTGAGGCACTCCCCTGTTCACTTGGGAGAAGGCCAGTGTTTATAAGCAGGATAATTTTATAGAGACAGACAGATTTTGGATTTGGTTCCTCAGTGAAGCTGACTGAAGATATGAACAGGATGGGACTTTGTTTGTTGGTGATCTGGCTGATCCTTGAGTTCCAGGCGAGAGAAGTCCTGAAGGGTTTGAGGTGTGCTGAATCTGGTGAACTTCAGTGTGTGCCGGGAATTGCCTTGAGGACTGGATAAGGACCTGGGAGCTGTTCATCCCTGAGGACTGGACAAGAACCTGTAAGCTTTCAGCTCCTGAATCT
>CM053593.1:75691210-75710449 GCA_028646575.1 Pseudocheirus occidentalis | reverse complement strand
TTCCTCCCGCTCCATGCTTTGGTCTTTTTTGTCTACAAAAAAGGATTCTAGAGTTTTATGGGTATTTTTATTTTGCCTCCTTTTCCTAATGTTGGCCAGTCTATTAATTGCTTGGTTTTTTAGCTCTGTGGAACTCTGCTTCCTGGAGGGGAAAAGCTCTGTCCCAAATCGCTTGGGCCTTCACAGCTGCTGGAGCTATTAGTGGGATGCTGCAGCACCCCCATCCCGGCTTTGGCTCACTGAAAGTGCACCCCAGGACCACCACTCAAGACCATGATCCAGATCCAGGCCACTCAACACAAGAGCCCTTGGCCCTGATCAATCGCCTCAGCCCCCCTGCTATCTGCAGGTCAAGGGCTCTGAAGCAGCCCAGTGGAGGCCACTGCTGCTCTCAGCCATTCCTGCTACTACAGTGGCCTCCCACTGCTTCCTTTCCCTGGGAGCAGTTTGGCCGGACCTGCTCTTCTCTTCCAGAGTTAGCAAAATCCAATGACCTTTCTCTTAGCCTTTTTTCTTCTGTGAGAACTTTTTAATAAGATTGGGGGTAAAGTAAGGATGACTATTGTCACGACTACTAGTTATCATACTTTGTCCTGTCTCCTCTTTCTTTTAATACATAGCATGATGAAAAAATTCATTTCAGTGGTTTCCTAGATCTTCTTTTCAAAATGTTAACACCTGTATCTTTAGAAATAGTGCAAAAAGAAATATATGACAATCACCGTGCTAAGAAAAGAGATAAAAATAGAAAACAATTCAGTCCCTTCTCGCAATACGATCACATTCTTACATTAGGAAATAACACAAATAGGAGGTTTCTGGTGCAAGTTACATGGACAATCTGTAAGGTTCTTAGCTTACAGTGGCAAAATATATTTTTAATATAATTTCCATTTTTAACCCTATACACTTTCCTGATGTTGAACCATGTACCAAGGAATTTGGTGGAAAGAAGTTTTTCTTTCCACCACCGCCCCCACCTTGTTCTTTAGTAGCTGTGGCTACAGAGCAGGTAAGAATACATACACAGTTCTTACAGAAGGAATGGAGGGCTGTTGAGAAAATTTCAACTTTATCTTTTGGTTTTTGATAATTGCATAACTGAAAAAAATCTATAGATGTGTTGTTGACTAGAAGATAATCACTTCTGTCATGTTGAATCATTTTTCATATTTAGTTCCTCCTACAGATGCTTACTTAGTCTCCTATCCTCATAACTTTAACTAAAATTCCCTTAGTTTTTTTTTTTTGGAAGAGCTAAAAAACTGTGAATTATAAAAAAAAAACACAAGAAAATAAGACAATTGTCAAATTAGGAATGGAAATTTTACCTGTGATTTCTTTGATTCACAGAACTTCCAGATGAGGAAATATCCTCTAATAGTGTAGGTTAGCCCCTTACAAACTTAGAGTTACCTAGAGCAATGGTGTCAAACTGATATGGAAATGGGGGCTGCTAAGCTAGACATAAGTGTCTTTGTGAGTCAAAATTGAGTCAGAAAACCTCACCTGTTCATATATTTCATTTTTTAAATAAATACATTAAAATCAGATAGGAATAACATTTAAAAAAATATGGTTTGGGCCTTACTGTGGAGCACTTTTGAAATGGGCATCCTTGTTTCACCTTAGTCATTATTGGGAAGGCTTCAAGTTTATATTCATTATAGATGAGACTTGCTTTTGGATTTAGGTAGACACTAATCATTTTAAGAAATTTCAAAATGACTGTTGTGCTTCTGTGTGTGTGTTTAAGTTGGAATAGTATCATACTGTGGCATAGACTTTTTTTTACATTTATTAATATAATCATATGTTTTTGTTATTGATATAATCTAGTATGCTTATGGTTTTCCTAATATTAAAACAGTCTTGCATTTTTGGTATAAATCTCGTCTGGTTGTAGAGTATGACCTTTCTGATATATTTCTATAATCTCCTTGCTAATATTTTATTTAAATTATTTGCATTGATATTCTGATATAGGTAAATTTTCTTGGTTTATGTACCAAAAATATATTTGTGACAGAAAGGGAACTTAGTAATACTTCTTCATTTATTCTTTTTCAAATAGAATATGGAGTATTGGGATTTTTTTCCCCTCAAATGTTTGGTAGGACTCACTTGTGCATCCATATGGTCATGGGGATTTTTTCCCCTCAGGGAGTTTATTTTAGATTTATTAAATTCCTTTTCCTCAGAGTTATTTAAGGATTCTTTTTCCTCTTAGGTTAATCTGGGTAATTAATATTTTTGTAAATATTCATCAATTTTTATTTAGATTGTCAGCTTTACTGGCATATAATTGGGCAAAATAACTCCTAATAATTGCTTTAATTTCATCTTCATTCATGGTGAATTTATACTTTTCTTTTTTTTGTTAATAATGAAATAATTTTACTTTATTTTTTAAACCAAATTAACTAATGTTCCATTTTTTTCATGAAACAAGCCCATAGTTTGTTTATTAATTCCTTTTTTTTAGACTTTCTACTTTATTATTTTCTTAGATATTCAGAACATTTATTTGGGTATTTTTATTTTTATTTTTATTTATTTTTTTTTATTTTTGTCCCTCCTTCCTATCCTGCACCCCCCCCCTTGTTTTGTTCTCTACCCTGTACTTGTCCCTTTACTGAGATGTATGCTTCTATTTGGGTATTTTTTAAAAAAAATTATTCTTTTTATTGTTTGTTGTTGTTATTGTTGCTTCTCTGTGCTCAATTCATTGATTTGCTCTTTCCCTCTTTTGTTGATGTAAACATTTAGAAATATAAATTTTTCATAAATGTTTGGTTTTATCCCACAAATTTTATAATTTTGTCTTATTCTTTTTGTCCTCTTTAATGAAATTTGATTGCTTCTATGCTTCTATTGCTTCTATGATTTTTTTTACCTAATCCTTTTTCAGGGTAACACTATTTAGTCTCAAATTAATTTTGAATCTGTGCCTCCATAAACACTGTAAGCAATTTTTATTACATTATGGTCTAAAAAGGGTACATTTAATATTTTTGTTTTTCTGCTTTAGTTGTGAGGTTTTTATAATCTAACACATGGTCAGTTTTTGTAAAGGTATCATGCACTGCAAAGAATTTACCATCAATGTGGTAGCTGAATTTGACACCATGTTCATCTTCATTTTAGGGGTTTGACAAGATTGAAAGTATCAACCTAAAAAGCATGGATGCAAGCACACATCCTTGCTTCACTCCACTGGTGACTAGGAAAATGTGAGAGTATTGTCCATCATCCAGAACCTGGATAAGTATTCCATTGTGAAACTGCTGTACAATGAATCCAGATTTTTACACAATTTTGCATAAGCCCTCACAGCTGATGGCATCAATGGCCTTGGTCAGATCTACAAACATTATATACTGACCTGTTTTCTGCTCCTAGCAGTTCTCTTGGAGTTGTCCAGCAGCAAACACCATATTTACTGTTCCATAGCTCTTTCTGAAGTCACACTGACTCTCTGATAGATGACCCTCTTCCTGCTGAAGGATCAGTCTATTAAGGAATATTTTGGCAAGAATCTTGCCATGAATGACTATCAACACACACACACACACACACACACATACACACACACACAGGTACACACACATAAACAAACGCACACCCCACACTGTGATTATCACAGAACAATCTATTTCCTTTACCTTCATATAAATGAACAATGGAAGCAACCTTGAACTCCTGGGAGACAACCTCCTCCTGCCATATAACCCATTACAGAGATCTCACACATGGCAAATACTCACATGCTGGTCAGAAAAAGTGATACAAGGACATTTTCAAGGTCCCTCTTAAGAAATTTTGAATTGATTGTGTGACATGGGAGATACTGGCATACAAAAACCAAAATTTCATTCCTACATCAGAGAAGGTGCTCTATAAGCAAAGCAGAATTGAAGTAGCTCAAAAGAAATGTGAGATGTGTGAATTTAGAGAATCCATCCCAAATGGCCACATGAAGTATTTGTCACTGACCTGTGAATGAGTAGTCCAAGAATATATTAGTTTGATCAGCCATTTTAGGACACACTGTGACTTGACTCTAGTGATGTTATTTTACTCCTCTTCAAGAACAAAGGACAAGGGGCAGAGCTAAGATACCTGCCTAGAAGCAGCAAGGATTCACAGCTCCCACATAGCCACCTCAAAAACCTATAAAATATGACTCTAAACAAATTTTAAGGATACAAAACTCATAAAAATACAGAAAACACATCTCTCACTGAAGGCAAATCAGCATGCAGGGCTCATTGCAGCAGGCAGGGAGTTGAAACCAGCCCAGTCTGAAACCATGGCCTGGGCCCAGGGCAGTCAGGAGGAACAGCAGGTAGAGCCTCCAGGACAGTGGATCAGTGGCAGCTGTTGCAGTTTAGAGATTTATCAAGCCAGAAGAAATAAGGACTAAGTGAAAGGTCAGTGGAATTCAGCTAAATTTGGGGGAGAAAAGTGGTCTGGCCAAACTGCCCCCAGGGCAAGGAAGTAGCAGAAACGAGGGCCTTGTGGCCTCCAGGTAGCTGCTTTGGAGCTCCCGGGCTGCACACTGCAGGGGGCCCAAACAATCGTTCAGAGGCTAAGTGTTCTTGGGTTGAGCAGCCTAGATCCAGATCATGGTCTTGGGTGGTGGTCCTAGGGGGCATTTTCAGTGAGCCAAAGCTGGTGGGAGCTGCAGCAGTCCCTTAATAGCTCCAGCAGCTGTGAAAATCCCAGCGATTTGGGACAGAGCTTTCCCCTCTAGAAGAAGAGTTCCACAGAGCTAAAAAAAACAAATAATTCACTGGCAACATGAGAAAGAAAAGGAAACAAAGTAAGTACAGCAATAAAACTCTAGAATTCTTTTTTGGGGGCAAAAAGGATCAAAGCATGAAATAGGAGGAAGACAATGCAGTCAGAATTCCCACACCAAAAGCTTCCAAGAAACACAAAGATTGCTTACAAGCCACAGATCAGCTGAAAAAGGACTTTGAAAACCAAATAAGAGGTGGAGGAAAAATTGGGAAAAGAAATGAGAATGAAGCAAGAAAATCATGAAAAGAGAGTCAATGACCTGACTGAAGAAAATAACGCCTTAAAACAGATTAACTCAAATGACAAAAGAGGCCAAAAAGCCAATGAGGAGAAGAATGCCTTAAAAAGTCAAATTTGTCAGACGGAAAAAAAAATCTCAAAAGCATTCTGAAGAGAATAATTCCTTCAGAATTAGAGTGGAGCGAATGGAAGCAAATGACTTTATGAGAAATCAAGATACTATTAAACAGTTACAAACAAATGAAAAAATAGAAGGCAATGTGAAATATCTCCTTGAAAAAACCACTGACCTGCAAAACAGATCCAGGAGAGACAATTTAAAAATGACTGGACTACTTGAAAGCCATGATCAAAAAAAAAAAGAACTTAGAAAGCATCCTTCCAGAAATTCTCAAGGAAAATGCCCTGATATTTTAGAACCAGAAAGCAAAATATAACTTGAAAGAATTCACCAAATCACCTCTTGAAAAAGATCCCCAAAAGAAAACTCCTAGAAATCTTATAACGGGGTTCCGGAGACCCACATCAAGGAGAAAATATTACAGGCTGCCATGTGGGAAGCACTTTGAATACTGTTTGAATGCAACTAGGATAACCCAGGAAATGGCAACTTCTACACTGAGGGGTCGAAGGACCTAGAATATGATATTCCAGATATCAAGGGAGCTAGGATTAAAACCAAGAATCACCTACCCAGCAAAATTGGGTATAATGTTCCAGGGGAAAATATGGTCACTCAGTGAGGTGGAGGACTTTCAAGCATTCTTGCTGAAAATAAAACAGAACTAAACAGAAAATTTGACATTCAAAGACAAGAAGCATGAGAAGGTAAACATGGTGATGAAATCATAAGGAATTTATCAAAGTTGAACAATTTACATGCCAATATGGAAAAACAATAATAGTAACTTATGAAACTTTTCTCAGTATGAAGATAGGTGAAGGGAATACAAATATATATATGTATACCTACACATATGTCAATATAGGAGGATATATACACATATGAATACATATCCAAGTATGTGTGTATATGAGTTCATAGAAGGCACAGGATCAATTCAATAGGAAGGGATGACACTTAAAAGGTGAAATTCTGAGGTGGAAGAGGATTAGAATGAGAGGAGATAGGGAGAGACAGAATGGGGTTAATCATCCCATATAGAAAAGGCAATGGATAACTGTTAAAATGGAGGGGAAGAACAGGAAGGCAAAAGGGAAAAGGTCAACTTTACTCTCATTGAATTTAGCTTAGGGAAGGAATGGCATAAACTCTAAACTGGGTATCTTGCCACACAAGACAGTAGAGGCAATAGGGATGAAAGATGGGATGATGGAGGGGAGGGCAATGTTGGGGGAAGGGCTGCAGGAAGCATACACTTCTGTAAAGGGACAGGGACAGGGAAGATAATAGAACAAGGGGGGGGATAGGAAGGAGGGACATATAATCAGTCTCTCACTATATGTCCGCTGTGGAGATGTCCTGCATAATTACACATGTACAGCCTGTATTGAATTCCTTGTCCTTCCAGTGGGAGTGGGTGATGAGGGAGGAACTGAAAGAATCTAGAATTTAAAGTTCTACAATCAAATGTTAAATATATATATGCATGTATATACACACATTTATACATATATACATATACAAATTCATATATATATATATATATATATATATATATAAAATTATTAGTATTATTACTTACATGCAACTGGGAATTAAGCTATATAGGCACTGGGGTAGGGAGACCCATCCTGCCCTACCAGAAAATTAGAGGGTAAATGGAGGAGGACATAGGAGAGAGCAGATTGGGGGAGGGGATTCACAGTGGGATCACTGTTTTGGGGTTATGGGTAGAGGAAAGATAGGGAAAAAATTTGTAACTCAAAATCTTGTGGAAATGAATGATGTAAACAAGAAAATAAATGAAATAATTAAAAAAGAAAAAAAAAACTTACCTCCAACTGAAAAAAGAACAAAGGATAACTACCACCAAGAACCACCACACATTGCTGAGTAAAAGGTATATTCCTTGCTATTCCCTATTAATCTTTTCCAGAAATCTATCATATCTTACTTTTCTAAGATTCTATTCATCTCTTTGACTTCTTTGTTATTTATTTCTTGATTAGTTTTATCTATCTCTGAGCAAGAAAAGTTGAGGCATCACACTAGTATAGTTTTACTGTTCATTTCTTCCTATAACTCATTTTTCCTTTAATATTTTACATGTTATGCCATTTGGTGCTTATGTATTTTAGTATTGATTTTAATTTATTTTGCTTTTTTTTTGAGGGCAGTTGGGGTTAAGTGAATTGCCCAAGGTCACACGGCTAGTTTTTGTGTTGTGTCTGAGGCTGGATTTGAACTCAGGTACTCCTGACTCCAGGGCTGGTGCTCTATTCACTGTGCCACCTAGCTGCCCTGATTTTAATTTATTTTGTATGACACTATTTAGCAAGATTTAGTTTTCCCACTTACATATTTTTAATTGTGTCTATTTTTGCTTTTGATTTTTCTGAGATCATTATTGCTACTCTTTGACTTTTATTTTTTTTACATCAACTGAAACACATAGATTCTGTTCCAACCCCATATTTTAATTCTGTATCTCTGTTTCAAGTGTGTTTCTTGGAAACAAAATATTATTAGATTTTGTTTTCTAATCCATTCTTCTATTCACTTCTGTTTTATGTGTTAATTCATACCATTCAAATTCACAGTTATTATTAAATATGCATTACCCTCCATTCTATTTTCTTCTGTTTATCCTTTTCTCTCTGTCTCTCTCTGTCTCTCTGTTTCTCTGTCTCTGTTGCTTTCTCTCTCTCTCTTTATCAAATCCCTCTTCTTAAAAAATGTTTTGCTTCTAACTACTATCTTCTTTTATCTGCCCTTTCTTTTATGCCTTTCCTGGGTGAGAGATTTCTGTTATCAATTGAGTGAGTGAGTGAATGTGTGTGTGTGTGTGCGTGTGTGTGCATTTGTATGTGTGTGTGCATGTGAATGATTTTCTCCTATCTGTACCACTTTAGGTATGAATAAGATTCAAGTGGTACCTACTACTGACCATTTCTCCCTTCACTGTAAAAGCTCTTTTTTTCACGGTTCTTTTATGTGAGATAACGATCCTCATTATTCTTTTTCTTTCCCCCTTCTCCCAAGTTATTCCTTCTTCTCACCTATCATTTTTACACCATCCCAAAATAATCAACTCATTCCTATGCTCTATTTTATGTAGAAATTTTATAATTGCCCCAATAATGATGAAGTTTTTAGAAGTTACATGTATTATGTTCCCCTATAAAAAAATTACCAGTTAAACCTTATTTAGTTCATTATGATTTATTTTTCATGTTTACCTTTGTATGCTTCTCTTGAGTCTTATATTCAACAGTCAAACTTTCTGTTCAACTTTAGCCTTTTCAACAGGAATATTCAAAAGTCCTATAATTCATTATATGTCCATTTTTCACCTGAAGGATTATACTAATTTTTATGGAGTAAATTGTTCTTGGTTGTAATGTTAGCTCTCTTGTCTCACATAATATCATATTCCAAGCCCCTACTCCATCAACTTGGTGTCTGCTAGATATTGTATGATGCTTACTGTGGCCCCTGTGGTATTTGAATAGTTTCTTTTTGGCTACTTGAAGTATTTTCTCTGGAGTTCTGTAACTTTTCTATAATTTTCCTGGGATTTTTCGTTTTAGGATCTCTTTGGTAATTGCGGGGGGGCACTTTTCAAATTATATATTTACCCTCTGGATCTAGGATATCAGAACAGCTTTCCTTGATAATTTCTTGAAATATGATGTCTGGTTTCTTTCTTTTATCATGGCATTCATGGCCTTAAATTTCTCTCAAATTTAATTTTTAATTCTTAAATTTTCTCTCCGCAGTATACTTTCTAAATATTTTTTTTTGTTTCTGAAGAATTTCACATTTTCTTCCTTTTTTTCATTTTTTTCACTTTGTTTTATTGTTTCTTGATGTTTTATAAAGCCATTAGCTCCAATTGCCCATTTCTAATTTTTAAGGAGTTATTTTCATTGTGTATCTTTTTCCATCTGGCCAATTCAATTAAAAAAAATTCAGACAGGCCTTGGAGATCCACAGCAGCAGAGTGCCCAGAGCCTACCCAACCAGGCCTGCTGATCCACAACCACAAAGGCCACTCCCATGCCTATCATCACAGGGCAGAGATTGAATGGAGGTGGGTAAGAGACAAAGGGAGGGCCTGTGGCAGGGGCAGCAGCTCCTCCAAGGAATATCCTTTCACAATCTGGTAATTTAAAACCCTCTTATCTGAACTTTCAGGGACCAAGATGAGAGTCTGACACCTGGCTGCTCCAATGACCCCTCTAACCCCAAAACAATAATTATAGGCCCAGAGGAAAATTTTAAGCAGTAAAGGTTTAGGAATCCCAGAAGAAGGGTGTGGCTAACGTCCTGCCTCAAAATGGGAAGAAAGCAGGCTACAAAGACAAGGACACTCTGGAATCCTATTATGAAAGGGAGGAATCAAACTCAGAAGGAGAGAGTATTGACTCCACACACAGAGCTGAAACCTTAACAGGAACTATGACCTGGTCTTAGGCACAGAAAGCATTCCTAGATGAGGTCAAAAAGAACTTTGAAATCCTGCTTAGAAAGGCAGAAGATAAAATCAACAACTCTTATAAAAACAAAATTGTGAAACTAGAAAAAAAACATTACAATGAAGAGAACAGCTCCTTAAAAAGTAAAATGTGTGAACTAAAAATGAAATCTCAGCATATGGAAAAGGAGCTTTAAAAACTGAGGAGAATAATTCACTAAAAGCTAGAATCAACTAAATTGAAGCCAATGACTCTATGAGGAACCAAGAATCAGTCAAACAAAACATCAAGACTGAAAAATTAGAAAAAGAGGTAAAATATCTCAATGGAAAAATAACCAACCTGGAAAACAAATCCAGGAGAGACAATCTGAGAATCACTGGTCTTCCGGAAAATCATGATGAAAAAATTAGTATGGACAATATCTTCCAAGAGCTCATCAATGAAAACTGCCCTGAGATCCTGGAACCAGAGGGTAAAAGAGAAATTGAGTGAATCCATCAAAAACCTCCTGAATGAGATCCCAAATCAAAAAAGTCTCCAAAACATTGTGGCCAAACTCCAGAACTATCAGGTAAAGGAGAAAATACTACAGGCAGCCAGAAAGAAACAATTCAGATATCACAGAACCACAGTGAGGATTGCCCAGGATATGGCAGCCGCAATGCTGAAAGGTTGGAGAAACTGGAATATGATTTTTCTCAAAGCAAAAGAACTCGGGCTACAACCAAGGATCTCTGATCCAGCAAGACTCAGCATAATCTACCAGTAAGGAGATGGATATTCAGTGACATAACAGAACTCCAGACCTTCCTGATGAAAAAGCCAGAGATCAATGGAAAATTCAACCTCCAATTAAAAGACGCAGGAGAGACATAGAAAGGTAAATAAGGAAACACACACACACACACACACACACACAACTTGTTATTTGACAAGAGCAAACTGTTTATATCTCTATATGGGAAGATGATATTTGTTAATGTCGTGAACTAACTCTATACCTGTGGCAACATCCAAAAGGGATATAGACAAATAGAGGGTGTGGTTATAAATTATGCAAAATGATGATAAAAAACCTTATTAAAAGACTAATGGAAGAAGAGGAAAGAGTGAAGCAGAAAAGGGTAAATAATGCTACACAAAGAGGCATAAAAACAATATAGCAGAGCAGCAGTTCTCAAACTGTGGGTTATGTTCAATTTAAATACATCCTGCATATCAGATATTTACATTACAATTCATAACAGTAGCAAAATTACAGTTATGAAGTAGCAACAAAAATAATTTTATGGTTGAGGGTCACCACAACATGAGGAACTGTATTAAAGGGTTGCAGCATTAGGAAGGTTGAGAATTACTGTAGTAGAGGGAATGAAGGGAGAGAGGTGACCATTATATGAGCTTTTCCCTCGCTGGTTCTGGTGCAAGGAGGGAATAACACAACCAGTTAGGACACTATCAAAAAAGAGACATGAAACTTACCGTAATAGAGGGAAACAGGGGAGGGAGAGAAACACTGCATGAGATCTATTCTCATCAATCGTAGTTTTGAGGAAGAAATAAGATACAACATTGAGTATAAATATTGAACATATCCCACCAGCAGTAGAAGGGGGGAAGGGCCAAGAAACTGGTTAGTGGTTTAAAAAGGAGGGAAAAAGTAGTAAGGGAGAAGGGTAGGAAAAGGGAGGAGGTGGATAAGAAGGGAATACTGAGGGAGGCGGCGGTCAAAGGGAAAACTCTTAAGAAGGGGAAAGGAAAAGGGGAAAAACAAAAACAGAAACAGAGGAAGGAATAGGATGGAGGGAAAGACACAGATAGTAATCATAACTGTGAATGTAAATGAAATGAGTTCTCCCATAAAACAGAGACAGAGAGCAGAAAGGATTAAAAACCATAATCCTATAATATGCTGTTTATAAGAAACACATCTGAAACAGAAGGATACACACAGGATAAAGGTAAAATGCTGGAGTAAAATATGTCATGCCTCAGCTAAATTAAAAAAAGCAGTGGTAGCAATCCTTATCTCATATAAAACAAAGGCAAGAATAGATCTAATTGAAAGATATAAGGGAGGAAACTATATCCTGCTAAAAGGCACCATTGAAAATGAGGCAATATCATTACTAAATATCTTTTCACCAAGTGGTACAGCATCTACATTCCTAAAGGAGAAATTAAGGATGCTAGAAGAAGAAATAGCAAAACTATGCTAGTAGGGGACTTCAATCTCCCCCTCTTTGAGATTGATAAATCAAACCTTAAAATAAATAAGAAAGAAGTTAAGGCGGTAAATACATTCTTAGAGAAGATAGATATGGTAGACCTCTGGAGAGGTCTACCTTTCAGCACTACATGGCACATATAGAAACAATCAGCAACTTCATTCAAGAGAATGACAATAATGAGACAATACACCAGAACTTGTGGGATGCAGTAGAGGCAGTTGTTAGGATAAGTTTTATATTGCTGAATTCATACATGAATAAATTAGAGAAAATGGAGATCAATGAATTGGGCATGCAAGCTAGAAAAAGAACAAACTGGAAGTCCCCAATTAAATTCTAAATTAGAAATAATGAAAACCAAATGAGAGATTAATAAAATTGAATTCAAGAAAACTATTGAATTAATAACTAAAATTAAGAGTTGGTATTATGAAAAGGCCAACAAAATTGATAGATTTTTAGCCAATATGATAAAAAAGAAAGAAGAAAACCATATTATGAATATCAAAAATGAAAAGAGTGAATCTACCTCCAATGAAGAGGAAATTAAAACAATAATTAGGAATTGTTTTGCCTAATTGTAGGCAATAAATTTGACAATCTTAGTGAAACAGATGAATATTTATGAAAATACAAGTTGCCTAGACTAACTGAAGAGGAAGTAAACTACTTAAACAACCCTATCTCAGAAAAAGAAATAGAACAAGCCATTAATGAACTCCCTAGGAAAAAAACTCCAGGGACAGATAGCTTTGCTAGTGAATTCTACCAAGCATTTAAACAACAATTGACTCCAATACTTTACAAACTATTTGGGAAAATTGGAGAAGAATGAGTCCTACCAAATTCTTTTTATGAGACAAATATGGTACTGATACATAAATCAGGAAGGGACAAAACAGAGAAAGAAAATTAAACACCTATATGTTATTAATATAAATTCAAAAATTATAAATAAAATATTAGCAAAAAGACTACAGAAAATCATCATGAGAATAATACACTTTGATCAGGTAGGATTTATTCCAGGAAGGCAAAGGTGGTTCAATATTAGGAAAACTATCAGTGTAATCAATCACATCAAAAACAAAACTAGCAAAAAACATATGATTATCTCAATAGATACAGAAAAACTTTTGACAAAATACAATATCCATTCCTATTAAAAACACTACAAAGTACAGGAATAAATGGAATTTTCCTTACAATAATAGGTAGCATCTATTTAAAGCCATCAGCAAGTATTATATGTAATGGGGATAAATTAGAAGCATTTCCAATAAGATCAGGGTTGAAACAAGGATGTCTACTATCACCCTTCTTATTCAATCTGGTACTAGAAATGTTAGCAGTAGCAATTAGAGAAAAAAAGAAATCAAAGGAATCAGATTAGGCAAAGAAGAGATTAAGCTATCACTCTTTGCAGATGATATGACATATTTGGAGAACCAAGAGAATCAAGTAAAAAACTTCTTGAGGCAATAAATAAATTTAGCAAAATTGTAGGATATAAAATAAACCCACATAAATCCTCAGTATTCCTATACATTTCCAATGAAGTCCAACAGCAAGAGATAATAAGAGAAACCCCATTTAAAGTTATGGTAGACAGTATAAAATATTTGGGAATTGACCTGCCAAAACAAACCTAGTACCTATATAAACACATCTACAAAGCACTTTTCACACAAATAAAATCAGATCTAGCTACTTGTAAAAAACATCAATTGCTCGTGTCTGGGTCAAGCTAATATAATAAAATAGCAACTTTACCTAAATTAAATTACATATTTAGTGCCATATCAATCAATCTACCCCAAAATTACTTTACTGAGCTAGAAAAAATAATGAAAAATTTCATTTGGAAGAACAAAGGTCCATAATATCAAGGCAATTAATGAGAAGAAATGCTAGGGAAGGTGGCCTAGCCGTACCAGATTTTAATCTCCATTATAAAGCAGCAGTCATCAAAGATACTTTGATAATGACTGAGGAATAGAGTAGTGGATCAATGGAATAGATTGGGTACAAATGACTCAGTAGTCAATTATTATAGTAATATACTGTTTGATAAGCCCAAAGTCCCCAGTGTTTGGGCTAAGAACTCACTAGTTGACAAAAACTGCTGGTAAAACTGGAATATAGTATGGCAGAAACTGGGCATAGACCATCATCTAACTCTGTACATCAAAATAAAGTCCAAATGCACTCATGGCATAGGTATAAAGGCTTATACTGTAAAGAATATGGGGGAGCAAGGAATAGTTTAGCTGTCAGATTTATGGAGTATGGAAGATTTTATGACCAAAGAAGAGGTGGAGAGCATAATAGAATACAAATTGATAATCTTGATTACATTGAATTGAAAAGTTTCTGTACAAAGCCAATCTAACTAAGATTAAAAGGGAAGTGGGAAATTGGGAAGGAATTTTTACAACCAGTTTCTCTGATAAAGGCCTCATTTTTAAAATATACAGGGAATTAAGTAAAATCTATAAAAATACAAGTCATTCCCCAGTTGATAAATGGTCAAATGATATGAATAGGCAATTCTCAGAGGGAGAAATTATAGATATCTATAGCATGTGAAAAAAGGCTCTAAATCACTCTTGATTCAAGAAATGTAAATCAAAACAACTTTGAGGTACCACATCTCACCAGTCAGATTGGATAAGATGACAAAACAGGAAAATGACAAATGCTGGAGAGAATGTGGAAAAACTGGAAGACTAAGCATTGTTGTTGGAGCTGTGAACTGATACAACCATTCTGGAGGGCAATCTAGAACTATGCCTAAAGGGCTATAAATAATTACATGCCCTTTGACCCAGTAATACCACTTCTGCCGTTGTATCCCAAAGAAATCATAGAAGTGTGAGGAAGATCCATATGTACAAAAATAATTATTTCAGCTCTATTTTGGTGGCAAAAAACTGGAAATTAAGGAGATGCCCATCAATTGGGGAGTGCCTAAACAAGTTGTAGTATATGAATGTAATGGGATACTATTGTGCTATAAGAAATGGGGAGGAGATGGACTTCACACTTACCTGGAGAGGTTTATACAAGTTGATGCTAAATGAGAAGAGCAGAACCAGGAAAAACTTGTACACAATCACAGACAAATCTTATGTGTGATGAGGAACCTTGATAAACTGGACTCTTCTCAGCAACGCACAGCAATAAGACAACTCTACAAGTCTCAGTATGAAAGGAGATATCTACATTCAGAGAAAGATCTAGAAAGAACAGAGTTTAAATGGAGATTGAAGCAATGTACATGCTATCAGTGTTTTCCACGTTTGGTTTTGTTTCCCTTTTCCCATTGTTCACTGCATTGGTTACAACCCTTCTATACAACCAGACTAATGTCCAATGTGAAAGTATTTGTAGATTCTCTACTTGACTGCATGCTGTCATGGGTGGGGTGGAGGAGAGGGGTGGGGAGAAAACTTGAAACTCAAGGGTCTCTGGAACTGAATCTTGTAAACTAAAAGTAAATGAACAAACCAATTTAAATTAAAAAAATATTTTCTCAGTATTATTTTTCCTCTTTTATCAAGTTAATTTTATTGAGGTGGTGTAAGGTGTGTTCAAGGAAAACTAGCACCTCTGGAATGAGGCCTACTGAGCCCTTTTTAGGGCTACTTTCCCCCTGATCCACGCAATTCTCACCATGCCTCCAAGAAGGTGTAGAATGTGTGGCAACCACACTTCAAGGAATCCTTTCAACAGAGGAGGTCAACTAGGATGAGGGTAATTGATGGATCTCAAATCCTTCTGTGAGTTACGGGAATGTCTATGCCAAGCATGTGAAGACTTCCCCTAGTAGGATCAGTAGATGAGATTAATTTGTCCCAACATTCATGAAAGCAGATGAAGTACAAGCTCTAAGAGTGACGTGGAGCTCTTAGAATTTGGTGAAACATCAAAGACAACAAAGTCATCCACTGCATCTCAAGTCATCACCAGTTATTTTGACCCTGGAAGAGAAAGTGAGGTAGACAAATTCATGTAACTCTGCTTCTCTTAAAGCCAGTTTATGCATGAATAAAAAAATCCCTCATACTATTTTACAATTTTTTATCTGTCTTAAAATCCTGTGGTGACAGGCAAGTGACAAAGCAGCAGGCGTGGATACCCTGGGAGCTAGTCACTCCCCTGCACATAGGTTGCCCAGGTCATAGGCTTTTCTTATCTGTGGAAGCAGTAATGGTATTCAGCTTCCTGGGTGTCTGAGCAGCCTTTTAAGAACTGCATTTCTCACTGCTAGTGTAAAGATGGGGCTAGAAAAGGTGTGCTAAAAATTGTCTACTTTACCCAACCCTATCCTGTTTACTATGGAAGTTCAGGGTCCACCATGTGTTCAAAACACACACACACACACACACACACACACAAAGATACAAAAACTTCTGCAAAGATCATTCTACTCACCATCAATATATAGAATGTATGCACACTTATGCACCACATGAATTTCAGTAGACTTGAAACACAAACAGCTCTTGCTATGAGAGAATTCAGCAGTTATCACATTCAGTAGCCCTGAATGAAACAAGGCAGGCAAATGAAGGCCAGCTTACTGAAACTGGTGCTGATGGATACATGTTTTTCTAGAGTGGCTATGGGGAAGGTTAGTGTCATAAAGTTGGCACAGGTTTTGCAGTCAAAACTAATCTAGTTAAGAAGCTTACCTTTTGGTATGCGTACCAAAAGAAGTGAGCAACAAGTTCATGACAATGTGATTGCCACTTTCAGGAAAGCACCAAACCACCATCATCTATGCTTAGGTTCTAACCATGATGAACTCTGATGAAGTTAAAGAAAAATTTTATGAAAACCCAGAGACCCTCATGATCAACATGCTGAAAGAGGACAGGCTTATAACTCTTGGAGACTTTAATGCAAGAGCAGGCATAAACTACCTGACATGGCAGTAGTCCTTGGTAGGAATGGAGTGTGTGTTTCTTGAACTTTTCATCACCACCATTGGCTTCCATTGACCTAAACTCAATAAAACTTTGTGGATGCACCCATGCAGCAAACATTGCCATTTAATATACTATGTCATTGTGTGGAGAAGAGACAAAATGTAAGAGTGATGAAGGTAATGTGTGGCACAAGGTGGTGGCCTGATCATAGACTTATCCTCTCTATGCTAAATATTTACATTCAACAAAAACAGAGGCCCCGAGGGAAGATGATTACAAGAATACTTAATGTCAATAGATTACAGCACATCTCTGAGGGGCAACAGTTCCTTCATAACTTGGAAGGAAAGTTGAACCAAAGCACAGTTGGAAACAGAAGAGACAAGAAAAAAATAAGGAGTGGGCAGCTTTCAGAGAATTTTTGTATAGCACTGCATTTACTCATCTGGGTGAGAACACTCACCTATGTTAAGACTAGTTGGACAAAATTGAGGAGAAAATTCAGAGGTTGCTAAATGAAAAAAGAGAACTCCACACAGTTTACCAGCAGCATCGTTCATATAGTTCATCCATCTCTAGGAAGGCAGCATTTAACTTGCACAAAAAGTACAGTACAAGTGAAGCTTAGAGAGATGCAGGATTCATGGTTTAGTAAGAAGCCAGATAAAATTCAGTTATAAAATTCAATTTTATGCTGATAGCAATGATCCAAAGCACTTTTATGATGCTCTGAAGGTGATTTATGGTCCAAAGATGTATGGTGTATCTCAACTACTGATGGAGTCACACCAATTAGTAATTAGAATATGATCCTAGACAAACAGATTTAATGCTCCTGTAGTGTTCTAAACAAACCCTCATCAACCAATGCTGAAGTTGTTGACCATAGATTTCAGCTCAAAGTCAATCCCTCTCTAAATAAAATCCTAAATAAAAGAGAAATTTTAGATGCCATTTTTCTCCTCTTGTGTGACAACATATCTGCAGCTGATTCTATTCCAGCTGAGATTTGCAAAGTGGTGGGGGGGGTGGTCCACGGCTCATACAAAAGCTTACTGAAATTTTCCAGGTTATATGGCAAGAGGAGGTTATTTCCCAAAAGTTCAAGAATATCTTCATTGTTCATATCTGTACAGATAAAGGAAATAAATCATCACGTGGCAATCACAGCAGAGGAGGGGGTCTGTCTCTTAGTTACTGCTGGCAAGATTTTTGCTAGGGTCCTACTGAATAGGATTGATCCTTCACCTGAAAAATGGTTATCTACCTGAGAGGTAGTGTGGCATGAGGAAAGGCCAAGGAATAGTCAATATGGTATTTCATGGCCAACTTCAGGTAAAATGCCAGGCACAGAAAGAGGTCTGTACACAATGTTGATCCATCTGACCAAGGCCTTTGATACTGTCAAACCGGAGAGCTTATGTAAAATTAAGTCAAAATTTTGTTGGCCAGGGAAGTCCATCAATATTTTATATCATCATCGTGACACATGCTTGCCCAGGTTATGGATAATAGATAATGCACTCAGCTTTGCCAGTCATAAGGCTGTGTACTTGCTCTTATTCTTTTTAGCATGATGTTCTCAACAATGTTGTCAGACACCTTCAATGAGGACAAATGCAATATCAAGATCAGGTACTCCTCTACTGGTAAATTTGACTTTAAAGGCTATAAGCCAAGACTAAAGTAGAGGGGAAGTTGGTACATAATTTATTGTTTGCTGTTGCAGCCTCTGAAGCTCAGATGCAACAAAGTACGAATTAATTTTCTGCTGCTTATGCTAATTTTGGCCTAACAATTAATACCAAGAAAACAGAGGTGCTTGACCAATTAGCACCACACTGTAATCATTGGTTACAGCAAATGGAAAAGTTTTGAATACTATGGATAAGTTCACTTACCTTGAAAGTTGTTGTGTTTGTCCTTTGTTTTATAAGAGGACCATGTCATAAGGGAAATGATGACAGGACTTGTAGTTGACTTTGTTTTGAGTGAGGGAGGGCTGTGCAAGTTCACTAACCTCACTTTCTCCTCCAGAGTCATCTGAATCTAGTGACTAGATATTCTTCAGGATGACTGGAGAAGACCCAGGATGGTCCTTTTAGGCTAAAGCCTTTTCATGTATACAGTTAGAGTAAGGTAAAACCCATTAAGTGAATAGGCCTCTTTAAAAAAGTAAGTCAAGGAATGGCCCCTTTAATTAGAAGAAAAGAAAAACAATTAAGCTGGGAGGCAAAGACCTTTAGGGTCACTGTTCCAAAGAGAAACAGTTACCATTGACATCCTCTCTAAGCCAGGAAGATCCAAAATACAGACATTAAGTGGAGCTTGGGGAGGGACCTATTGTGGTCCAGTCTATGAGCTTTGGGCTTAAGATTTAGTGAAAGGAAGGGAGGGAAGAAAGAAAGAAAGAAAGAAAGAAA
>CM053593.1:75661994-75690710 GCA_028646575.1 Pseudocheirus occidentalis | reverse complement strand
AGAAAGGAAGGAAGAAAGAAAGAAAGAAAGAAAGAAAGAAAGAAAGGAAGGAAGGAAGGGAAGGAAGGAAAGAAAGAAAGAAAGAAAGAAAGAAAAAAGAAAGAAAGAAAGAAAGAAAGAAAGAAAGGAAGGAAGGAAGAAAGAAAGAAAGAAAGAAAGAAAGAAAGAAAGGAAGGAAGAAAGAAAGGAAGAAAGAGAAAGAAAGAAAGGAAGGAAGGAAGAAAGAAAGAAAGGAAGGAAGAAAGAGAGAAAGAAAGAAAGAAAGAAAGAAAGGAAGGAAGAAAGAGAGAAAGAAAGAAAGAGAGAGAGAAAGAGGAAAGAGGGAGGAAGGAAAGGAGGGAGGGAGGGGGGAAGGAAGGAAGGAAGGAAGGAAAAGGGAAGGGAAGGGAAGGAAAGGAAAGGGAAGAAGGAAATCTAGCCACTAAACCCCAAGTTAAGGGGACAACTTCTGTCCACCAAGCCTTTGGAGAAGAGAAGGAGAGGGAAAGACTACCTGAGTTACCCAATAGCTGGGTCCCCATTCAGGCAACTAGGTCTACTCACAGGTTGTGTTTGTCCTCTGCCCCTTAACACTTCTTTTTTGGTTTTTGTTTTTTAATTAATTTATTTATTTACTTTCAGTTTTCAACATTCAGTTCCACAAGCTTTTGAATTCCAAATTTTCTGCCCATCTTTTCTGCCCCACCCCCCTCCTGTGGTGGCATGCCATCAGTTATAGGTTTTACAAATACCTTCACATTAAACATTAGCTTTGAATCACTTCTTAAAGAGGTCTATTCACTGAATGGGCATTACCTCACTCTAAGTGAGTACTTGAAAAGGCCTTAGCCTAAAAGGACCAGGGTCTCCCATTGCATCCTGGGTCATCCCCAGTCATCCTGATGATTATCTGGTCACGGGATCCAGATGGCTCCTGAGGAGAAAGTGAAGCTGGTGACTTTGCACAGTCCTACCTCAGTCAAATCAAAGTCAACTGCAAGTCATGTCATCATTTCCCTGATGACATGGTCCTCTTCAAAAATAAAGTACAAACAAAACCTTGTCAGTATCATTGCTTTAATTAATCAAACATATCATTTACATATTTAGGAGAAAAAGTCAGCACCCTGAACTTCAGAGAATTCAAGCACAAGTTACAAGCAGAACAAGAAACAGATCAGCAGATAGGCTTCCAACCATCTGACCAGAGACAGAAGCATGAACATCTGGGTTTTTCAAAGCGGTGGGGGATGGGGATGGGGGTGGGGGTGGGGGGGGTGCTCAACAGCTTCCCAGAGTCTCCTTTGGCCAAATCACACAACTCTTCTCAAAGTGAGCCCCAAAGCAAAGCCTCACATCAGGGCTTATATATAGCCTTCTCCTGGGTCAGAGAATGTCACAGCCCTCTTGACCCAGTGCCCAATTACAAAGTAACAATGTGTGGACATTCCAAAGATACAAGCCTTCCACCACAGGCTCCATGTGACCACATTCAGCCTATTAGGGGGCAGAGTATACTTTCAAATCAGGGGAGGTTCTCAGAGCCACTTAAGCCACTAAAGCAAAGGGTCTAGGGGCAGGGAAGATCTTCAAATTCCCATTACACTCTGCCACTCCAGAATTCTATTTGAGGTGTTGTTTTAAAGTTCTTTGGAGGGAGAGCTTGACTGAGTTCTCTCTCTACTCTTCCATTTTGGCTACACCCTTGGAAGATCAGGGCAGATGTCAGTTTAAAAGAGTATATGTGAAGCTTTTGACCAGCTCAGAAATTTGAGGTTCTCTGTCCAGGGAAGTGGGGGAGCTATTTTTAAACATAAAAGATTTTAAGGACTATTCAAATTACTCCACAGTGTCTTCAGCCAAGATGCCTGCTGGATCTAAATCTGTGATTCTCTTGGGAGAAACCACCTGCAATATTAAAAGCACTTGTGATTACACTCACCTGATTCTCCTGATTCTCATTTTCAAAATAAAAACCTTTTTTTTCCTACAAGATAATTACCTCATTTTCTTTATCTCATTCAATTGTTTACAAACTATTTTCTCCACCAAAATTAATGCCTATTGAAAAAGAAATACTTTCATTATAAGATTCTCCTTTTCTAGCCGGGTACAAACTGCCTCATTCTCTTCAAATTGTTCAGTATTCCCATTTCTTTTTCTATTATACCTTATTTAAAACATTTATATAAATCTCTTTTTCATATCCTTCATTGAATCATTGGCCTTATTTCCTTTTTTCAATACTTCAGTCCCTGCATTCTTGACACCCAATGGTTTTATTTGGTCATTTCAGTCATGTCAGATTCATCATGACCCTACTTGGGGTTTTCTTGGCAAAGATACTAAAGTAGTTTGCCATTTCTTTCTGCAGTTAATTTTACAGATGCGAAAAGAACAACAAAAAACAGGGTAAAGTGACTTGCTCAGGGTCACACACTTAGTGTCAGAGGCCATATTTGATTTCAGGAAGATGAGTCATTCCAACTTCAGACCTGACTTTCTATCTGTTGTGCCACTTAATAAGATCTACTGATTATTTTTCTACTTTAGGTGATCTCCAGAGTAAAATCTTAAGTTGATAAGGTAAAATATATAGCATCCTGTATAAGGCATGCAACTGAGAAAAAAATAGGCATATATTCCCTTTCATGAAAACAAAAGAATGTATGATTTTGCTAAGATAATTATTTGTGTATGTAGGGATGTAAACAGTTTGTTCTTGGTGAACAACAAGTGTGTGTGTTTTTCCTTATTTACCTTTCTGTCTCCTTCTTTCCCTTTCTTTCTCTTTCTTTCTTTCTTTCTTTCTTCCTTTCTTTCTTCCTTCCTTTCTTTCTTTCTTTCTTACTTTCTTTCTTTCTTTCTTTCTTTCTCTCTTCCTTCCCTCCTTCCTTCCTCCCTCCCTCCCTCCCTCTCTCTCCCTCTCTCTCTCTCTCTTTCTCTTTCCTCTCTCATTGTTTTATTCATTCATTCATCCTTTCTTTCTATAAACCTGTAGGGATGTCCTGACCCCATTAACTAGCTATCACATTCCTACCAACCTGGAAAATCTCTGAGATTATAATATTTATTGAGGTAGAGAACGTTGTAGGCCTGGATATTGGTACAAGTGGAAAGATATGAGTGAGTCTACCACACAACCTCCAAAAAGACCTACTTCTACTGTTGCAAGAAACAAAGGTGTCATGCATTCCAAGGACAGTTAATCTTAATTTTGTCCCATGTACATAGATCTGGGGTCTGACTTTGAACTTTTTGGGCAGGGAGTATAAAAGTAATTTTTAGGGTTTCACAAGATGTTCCTGAGACTCTAGGGAACCTTCTTTTGAATTGATTTTGGAGACTTGTGGGTAGCCTTTACTTGTTTCTATCCTTTGGGCAGCTATTTAACTACCTTGAAAACTGTCTATGAGAATTGTTTTGCCTTGATTTGTTTTTGAATAAAAGAACTTTGAACCCTCTGGATCTAAGTGACTCATTGTATCAGAAGCATAATAGTGATCAATGCAGAGGCAGAGGACAAGGCTCAGGAAGTGACCCTGTTTCTTTACCTGTAGTGGCTATAGCCATGACAAGTGAGTTCCATTATATTGTATTCTAACCCCAGGGAAGTTATCATTAGATGAGATCAGACTAAAATCCACTTAAAACATAAATAACTACTTATCTGGGATTTTTCTCTGATCTTCCTTCTCTTAACTGTCCACATTCATTACCCTATCCTATAATTCCTTGTTCTCTCTGAGCCAATCCTAAAAGTCTTCAGATATCAACCACATAGAACAATTCACTTACCATACATACAATTTTGTCATAATGACAAATAAAATAAAATTTCAGGAACATGGGGTGAAGTAAGATATAGAAGGAAGCATATCAGATATAAGAATACAAAGTCTTATCCCATACCTAGTGGTCTAAAGAAAACCAGGAAAGCTATTCCTCATTTTTTTGCTGTTCCCTTGCTTGATGAGAAACATTCCAACATTTCAAAGACTGATTACTAATTATTTGGGACTAAGGCAGCTTGGTCTAGCTATAGAGGGAGAACTGCTTGCTACTCCATAAGGAGTAAAGGATTTCAGAAAAGAATTGTAGAAGGAAGATTTACAACTGCTTTTAATGAAGAAAAACTGATTATAATTGGTCACAATACTTATGTTATACTAAAACAATAATTAAAAAAATCTCTGACATATATTCTATATAGTTTCTGTTCCTTGTAACTTGGGGTAACCTGGTCTACCCTATCAAGGTTTTGTACACTATTTGATTTTTTAATCTTAATTTTAGCTTCAAAATCACCTTTAGTTAAATATATTGTATATAGAGAAGTTTTAAACTCTTATGAGCAAAATTCAAAAGTTATGAGAAAAAAATCATGATAAACTAATTAAAACTATATAGAGACCCCAGATTTCTGTCTTTGATCTATGGCATATGCCCTACTAGAATAATCCTTTTTAATGATGGAACTCTGAGTGACCATTTACTTTTTTTCTGAAAATAACTAGCAGATCTTCTTTGCTCAGACATAAAAGCTTAGTGAAAGCTTTTACCTTTGCTATTATGTATACGCAGTTGGCACAGAGAATCTACTCATGAACGCATAAATCCCAAGTACACTGATTACATAGATGTTTTAATGGGGTTTTACTAAAGTGCAGAGAATTCTGCATTATTCATATGGCACTGGTCAAAGCATTTAAACATTTAATCATATGGACTTTGGAGATTTTGTGGGATCAGATTTAGCGACTTTTTTTGTGGACAGATTAATTTTCTCACAATTCAATGTACTGATGATTGAGATTTAAAGTAGGTTATAGAGAGAGTCGCTACAGAGTTCTTAACATTTATCCTCCTGAATTTAATCTCTAAAGTCAAAGGCTTCAAATTTAATTTGAGCATGAGTTGCATTTTGAGCTTTAGAAAACAATTTTCCTTTTATTATTTTGAATCAACCTGAAATGGGTTATTTTTTGTGTCTTTGAGAATGTTTAATACCTGATCACTTTTTAATAGCAAAACAGTAGTGATGCCATTTGTTTTTGCCATAGTAAATATATTTTTAAAAAGATTTTATTAAAATGGCTACAAAGGGAGCTATATTCATGACAGGAAGGAATGCAGTCAATTATTTCACATTATAAGCTTAACTAAAGACATACAGCATGATTTACCCCCCCCCCCCATTTTCCTCTAGAGTACATATTCACACTGACCTTTTATATTTTCATTATCAAGAATATAACTAAATGAATGTAAAATACAGGGTAGAAATGGCTTTATTCACTTTCAGTAAAAAAAGAAAATATTTATTTATATTTTAAGCCTTTGAATAAGTCTTTCATGATGCCTTTTATGCAGATTGTTCATTTCTTTTTTCCCCTTTAATTTGCTGCAAATCCAACACTCAAGTAATGTACAACAGATATACTTAAAAGATAGACATCTCATTCAATGACACATTTTTAATGTGATAAAATGTCATTTCTTTCAAAACAGCAGAATGACAATATTTTTTCAATACCATATATATGTATATATATATATATCCATGTATATTTATGCACATATAACTGACTATAAGTAGACACAGAGGTAGCAATATAGATCTCAATTAGCAAGCAATTATTTAATTATTACTATCTAATAGTCAATGCTTAGTGAGTGCCTAGTGGAGAGGCAAAAACAGTCTGACTTCAGAGAGTTTATATTTTGATGGTGAAGAAAATATGCATGTAAGTAGATATATACTTTTCATTTTGGCCTAACTGTGCCTGTAGTTATGACCCATTTTGTGTGTGCATACCAGTTTTTGTCCAATGAACGCAAACTGCTATGTAGGCTCCTTGATGAAAGGGGCAATTGTATTTTTCCTTTTTCTATCCATGGCCCTTAGTAAAAGGTCTTGCCCTTCTTAGCTATTGAGTACATTTTGTTGTTGTGAACGTTGTTGAATTTTCACTTATTGAATAGAAGTGAGGGGCAGCTTCTGTTACTATATGTGTGCTCACTACCCAAACTTACCCCAGTTAGTAAGGGTTCTACCCTGAAGGGGAGGGAAATTGTGTATGTCTATCTTTCTGTCACCACTCCCATACCAGATGTTACAGATAATAATCTGAGAGTTCTAAGGGACCTCAACAGTCATCTAGTCAAAACCATTCCTGATAAGAATCCTCATTGGAACATGCCAAAAGGTGTTCATCCTGCTTATAACTGAAGGACTCCTGGTAGTGGATGGGAGGAGGGAGTTAGGGATGAGGGGAAGCATCACCTCTAGAGGCAATTTATTTCTTTGCTCTGGGATATTATCAGACTATTAGTTGGGTTTTCCACCTTGGAAAGAGACCATCACAATTGTGTGTGTGTGTGTGTGTGTGTGTGTGTATTTCAGGTGAAGTGAACAACCTGTGTGAAGGCATAGGGACAGGAAATAGAATATTGATTTAGGGGAAAAGTAAGTAGACCCATTTGGTTAGAAAATAACAGGGAATGATGAGAATAACATGCAATAAGCCTAGGCCTAGAAAGATAGGATGTAGCCCTATTGAGAAAGGTTTTTAATGTCAAATAGAGTGATTTACATTTTATCCTAGTTATAATTGGGAAGCTTTTTGAGCAGGGTAGTGATATGATGAAGGAGTGCCTTACTATAGAATTTTCAGATATAGATAAAATTAAATTTGTTAGGGTTGACAGGGGTGCAAGGATGGGTGCCAGCGGTATCAATAGGTGTCTGACGTGGAAAAAAGTATGGAACAGAGAGAAGGACACTAAAATTGGCATAAAAAAGACCAAGATTAGAGGGAGGGAACAGCCTCCATGACGGAAACCTGGTTTTGCAAAGTAACAGTGTAGTCCTAGGCAAAAGGAGAGCAGTTTGGCATTTCTTGTTAGCCAAGCATCTTGATTTCTTTCATGAGTGAATCTTTTTCCTTCTCCCATATGGTTTTAAATGTCCAGCTGACAATATCCAAGAGGACTGAGTCTTCAGGCTTATAGAGTTCCAAACAAACCATAAAGATAATAATATCATCTATGAACATAGACCTGTGGATCTTATATAAGGTAAATATTTTTACCTTAATCAAAGACGTTTAGTTGAATGAGAGAAATTTACTAATAGGTTATAATGATAGGAAGGTTGTTGTTTGGAAAATTCTGCTCCATAATTAAGGGAGTAAGCTGTAGGACAGCCCTGGAACTATAATTTGATTCTGTCTGAACAGCGACCTGTATGATTAAGATATGACACCTTATCTTAAGAAATTTATACAACCAAAATATTTAGTGCTAAAGCTTCATTTTTTCATCATAAAAAGTGAAATGCTATCATTTCTAAGGTAATTTACAATATTTTCATCTTTAGGAGTTTTCATTTTAAAATATAATTGACATGTTAAAATCATTTTTAAAATATGTCAAATATAGCAGACACTGTCATCATCTACTTGAAAATCACTTATGCACTAAGCAATTTTTAAGACAGCAGTTTAAAACCCATATAAATCTTCTTTCCACATATACTAGCAATTAAAATGGTAACTCAGTCAATATCCAAACTGCTTCACTGGAGCCATTTTACTCTGATTACAAACAGTGTACTACTTAAAAAAAAATTTGAAATTCTAATTAGCATTGGCTTCCTGTCAGAGTTAGTAATTAAGAAAGTTGTCAGTGTCAATCCTATTATTCTTGATAATGAAATTATTTAAACATCAAACATGAATGTTCTATTAGCTTGAAAATTGTAATTATTGTTAACATCCTCATGGTGCTTAATAAACATATCTCATCAACCTCCATTATCTTCTTCAACACCTGTACACAGATGTTTGCCATTAAAAATTTGAAGAGGAACATGGATCCGAGATAGGGATTGAGTTTACCTAATAGATTATAAATAGTGTTTCAGGATTTTAAAAAATAGATATTTTTGAGAAAATGTTCCAAATTAATTTTCAGATTTATACTTGACTTTCACATAATGGAAACCGTAAAAACAATCCTGGTCTTCCATCAAGTAAATGTATTTTCCTTATTTAAAAAGCAAAAAAAAAGTCCTTGTTATACATTTTCTTCTTTCATTTTCCCTTTTGCCTGTGCATACTTTCAAGCAACAAAGATCAAAGCCCCCTTTACCTCTTCTATGGATGAATTGTGTGAAGTGGGAAACATAAGTGGAAGATCACCTTATGTTAGTAAATGGCTACTAGGGAATTTTCTCATTTGCCCTTCCTCAGCTCTGGATAACACCGTATAATGAAAAGAACACGTGGGGTTGAGAAACAACCCCACTACTAACTAGTTTTCTGAACATGGGTAATTCATTCTCTTCACTGTGAAATGGGTTTCATGTTATGCTAATTAACCCAAAGGACTTTTGTGAAGCTAGAATTAAACATGCACACACACATATACATGTGTACAAATGTACACACATCTTTATACACACACGTGCACACATGTGCTTGTACACACATACATATGTACTTACACGTTTAATTCTTGAAATATTATGAAAATATGAGTTGTTGCTGCTTTAATTATCAATTATTATTACTTGAGCTTAGTATTACTGTTTCTTAGCATATGTATAGATATAAAAATAATTACAAAAACAATGATGATTCGATGATTACATTTATTTAGTGCCTTGTGGTTTGCAAACTACAATACATATAGCTTCATTTGATCATTAGAACACCCCTATGAGGTAGATGCTCATAATATTTCCACTCTAGGTGACTGAGGCTGAAAAGATAAGTGACTTATTGAAGGTCATAAATCCTGAGACAGGATTTGAACTCAGGTATTACTGATTCTAATTCTAGCACTTTAACCAATATTGCTACCTATTTGGCAAGATTGAAGATGATGGTGATGATGATAACAGAAAAAGTAATTGCTGGTATTATATTTCACTTAGCAGTTAAAAAAGAAATAGCATATGTTACCTCATTAAATTCTCAAGACAATATTGTTAGGTGGAGACCAGTAAAACTGATGGAATAGGAGAAACAGTACAGTCCAGCCCTACATGAAAACTACTTGAACATGACAATGACTACAAATACTGAGATAGGGACTAGAAATAATTGGAAAATCCAATGAGAAAATGCAAAGTATTATTTTTTTCAATCAGCAGTTGGTAAAAGGAGATAGACAAAGGTCCACAAGTGCTAGAGCTGAGATCTGGCCAGGAAGACACTGCTCAGAGGTTTCTAGCATGGCAACTAGAAAGGAGTTAGAACAAAGGCAAAGACCAGAGAGGATTCCCAATCAAGTGGGGTCAGATCTAAGAAAATGTAGGAAGAAGAAAGAGGAGTCAACCTGTAGTTCTGTCACTCTGACCCTTGAACACAGTTTTAGATACAGAACAGAATGTAGAGGGGACCTGCCCCTATAAATAGCCAACTGGCAGCTGCAACATAGCAGAGCTTGGAGTGGCTGCTGCTTTGAGTCTGCATTTTAGCATCTGCAAGAACAGCATAGAAAAGTAATAGTTTTTATTTCTGTTTTTACCCCTGAACAAGGTTGAGAATTCAACAATCGATCAACATGTACTAAGCACCTACTATGTACCAAGCATTGTTCTAAACTCTAGGGATACAGAAAGAGGCAAAAGATAGTATCTCCTTTCAGGGAATTTGCAATCTAATAATCTTCTGACAATATGTAAATATATGCACAAATAAACTAAAGACAAAATAGGGGATAATTAGCAGAAGGAATTAAGAGGGGTTGGGAACTTCCTATTAATGACAGGATTTTAGTTGAGAGTTCCTTTGGGGAACAACCAGTAAAAATGTCCAGAGTCAAAAGGAATAGCTTATGTATATATGTATATGTGTATATATATATATTAGAATTTTTTCCCCCAAAGTGATCATTTTATTTTATAGTCATTCACTGTGGAAGAAACAAAGCAAAATGAGATTACTGCATTCCATTTTTTTCTCAGATTTTGTCTCACGGAAAGGCTTTCCAGTTTCTATTCAATGTAGGTTAACTTCATAACCAGGGTCCTTCCTATTTTTCCCTTCTCCTCATATATTTTTTAAGCATTTTTGAAATTTATTTTTAGTGTTCAACATTCATTTACACAAGATTTTAAGTTACAAATTTTCTCCCTGTCTTTCCCCTACCCCCCAAGATAGAAAGCATACTAAATACACCTTTGCCCAATCTTCTCTCTCTTATAACCTCCCCCAACCCCATCAAACTTTCTAGTAGGGCAAGATGGATTTCTATACCCCAGTGGCTGCATATAGTTTTTTTACATTTGGTTTTAAACATTTTATTCCCAGATTCTTTCTCTTCTTCCCTCCTCACCCACCCCCATTGGGAAGATAAGCAATTCAATATAGGTTGTACATGTGTAGTTACGCAAATCATTCCCATAGCAGTTAAATTGTGAAAAATTAACTGTATTTCCCTCCATCCTATCCCACCCCCAACTTATTATATTTTCTCCTTTGACCCTATCCCTTTTCAAAAATGTTTACTTCTAACTACCCTCTCCCCCAGTCTGCCCTCCCTTCTATCCTCCCCCCTCTTATCCCTTACCCCACTATTTTGGTTTAGGGTAAGATAACCAAATGAGTGTGTATGTTATTCCCTCCTTAAGCCAAATTCAATGAGAATAAGGTTGACTCATTCCCTTTCACCTTCCTGCTTTTCCCTTCATTGTAAGAGTTTTAATTGCCTCTTTTATATAAGATAATTTACCATATTCCATCTCTCCCTATATTCTTTTCACCTCTTATTTTTTAGATATCATCCTTTCCTATTCAACTGATCCTGTGTCCTATGTCTATGTATACATGTACACACACATACACATACTTACATATGTATTTATGCACACATACACCCTCCTATACACACACACACACACAAATAAATAAATAAATAAAAACCCAAATTTTATATATATATATATATATATATATATATATATATATATATATATATATATATATTCCTTTCAGCTAACCTATTACTGAGAAAAAGTCTCATGTATTACAATGATTGTTTTTCCATGTAGGAATATAAATAGTTCAACTTTACTAAGTTCCTTAATGGTTTCTTTTTGCTGTTTTCCTTCTCATGCTTCTCTTGTTTCTTGTATTTGAAAGTCAAATTTTCTGTTCAGCTCTGGTTTTTTCATCAAAAATACATGAAAGTCAATTTCATTGAATGACCATATTTTCCCCTCAAGCATTATACTCAGTTTTTCTGGATAGGTGATTCTTGGTTTTAATACTTGCTCCTTTGACCTCTGGAATATCATAATCCAAGCCCTTTTATCCCTCAGTGTAGAAGCTGCTAGATCTTGTGTTATCCTGATTGCATTCCCACAATACTCAAATTGTTTCTTCCTGATAGCTTGTAATATTTTCTCCTTGACCTGGAATTTGGTTATGATATTCCTAGGAATTTTCTTTTTGGGATCTTTTTCAAGAGGTACTGGCTGAATTCTTTCCATTTCTATTTTGCCCTCTGGTTCTAGATATCAGGGCAATTTTTCTTGAGAATTTCTTGAAGGATTATTTCTAGGCTCTTTTTTTGATCATAGCTTTCGGGTAGTCCAATAATTTTAAAATGATCTCTCTTGGATCTATTTTCCAGGTCAGTGGTTTTTCCAATGAGATATTTCACATTGCCTTCTATTTTTTCATTTGTTTGGATTTGTTTTATAGTATCTTCATTTCTCATGAAGTCATTAGCTTCCAATTGCTCCAATCTAATTTTGTAGGAGTTATTCTCCTCAGTGAGATTTTGAAATTCCTTTTCTATCTCTCCAATTTGACTTTTTAAGGCATTTTTCTCCTCATTGGCTTTTTGGACCTCTTTTGCCATTTGAGTTAGTTGATTTTTTAAGATGTTATTTTCTCCAGTATTCTTTTGGGTCTCCTTTAGTAAGTTGTTTACTTGCTTTTCATTATTTTCTTGCATCATTCTCATTTCTCTCCCCAATTTTTCCTCCACTTCTCTTATTTAGTTTTCAAATTCATTTTAAGCTCTTCTATGGCCTCTATCCAGTTCATATTTTTCTTGGAAGCTTTTGATGTGGGAGTTCTGACTGTGTTGTCTTCCTCCCTTTCCATGCTTTGGTCCTTTTTGTCCCTAAAAGAGGAATCTAAAGTTGCATTTTTGAGATTGCTTTGCTTCCTTTGCCTGCTCATGTTGCCAGTCAATTACGTGGCTTTTGGTCTCAGTAGTAAAACTCTAGTTTCAGAGGGGAGAGCTCTGTCCCAAATTCCTTGGGTTTTCACAGCTGCCAGAACTATTAGGAAGCTGCCATTTTTTTGCAGCCCCCACCAGCTTTGGTACACTGAAAACGCACCTCAGGACCACAACCCAAGACTGATCCAATCCAGGCAGCTCTAGGCAAGAGCATTTAGCCTCTGAATGATCACTTGGGCCCCCCTGCATTCTGCAGACTGAAAGCTTCTGAAGCAGCCACGTGGAGGTGGGTGTAGGGTCGTTGCTTCAGACTGCTGCTAGCTCTGGAGGCTGTTCAGCTGGATCTTCTCCCCCAAATTTAGCCAAGTTTCACTGACATTTTCCCTTTGTCCTTGGCTATTGTGTGTTGGTGATTCTGGAAATCACCACAACTGCCAATGATCTGTGCTCCTGAACACTACAGCCCCAGCTTCTCCTGGACACCCCGAGGCTAAAAGCACATGGTGCTGGGCTCTGCTTCCAGGGTGCTGCAATGACCGCCTGCCAGGCTGCCTTCGAGGAAACTTTGTTACTCCATCATTTTTGCGGAGTCTGGAGCTCTAAAATCTGTTTAGAGTAATATTTTATAGGTATTTGAGGTGGCATTGGGAGGAGCTCACAGAGTTCTAGTGTTTCTATGCCGCCATCTTGACTCTGCCCCAGGATTCACATTGTTAACTACTTTAAAAGCCTCATAAAGAGTTTAATATTTTGTCTAGGAGGTGAGAGGGAATCATTAAAGAAAACCGAATGAGGGATGTGGGTAGGGTGACTGAGGTCACCTGATCAGACCTTTGCTTTAGGAAGATAAATTTTACAGCTGAGTAGATAATGAAATGCAGTAAGGAGAGCTTTGATGCAGGGAAATCCAGAAGTAAACTTTTGTAGTAGTGTGGGTGGGAGGTAATGAGGGTCTGTACCAAAGACATGGAAGTGGCAGAGATGGGAAGGGGACATGTATGAATAATGATATAAAGGACTCAACAGCTAGTTGATTATGGGGAGAGTGGTGAAAGAGAGTGAGAAATATAGAATAATACTTATTTTTTGAGCATGAGTGATTTGAACAATAGCTGCATTCTCCATAGTAACAGGGAAGGTGATAAGAGAGGGGTTATTTGGGGGTAAAAATGAAGTGTTCAGTTTTGAAGATGACAGCCAGTGACATTCAGTTTTAGATTAAAATTGATTGGAGACTACAGAACGTAAGTATGATAATTTGTTGAGTTAAAGGACAAATCATAGAAACAATAATTTCCTTAAATATAATGACAACAGTAAAACAATATAGCAAAATGTTTAGGATGCAATCAAAATATTCTTTTGATGAAAAAGTATGTTAAGCAAATTTTAGTACAAAAATAAGTACAGATCAATAAATTGGACATGTAGGACAGTTAGATGGTGAAATCAGGAAGAACTGAGTTCAAATCCATCTTCAGATACTTACCAGCTATGTGACCCTTGTCAAATCATTTAACCCTGATTGCCACAAAAAATAAATTAATATATAGGACATGCAATTGGAAAAAAATACTCTAAAATCCTTACAAGTATTTTTAAATGAACACAAAATTTAAAAAAAATTAAGAAAGCTTTCCAGAACTGAAATAAGAAAAAAAAAACATTGAATCAATAAGTTAAAATAATGGTTAATTTTAAATATTATATAAATAGTTAGATAGATAGATAGATAGATAGATAGATAGATAGATAGATAGATAGATAACTTAGGCTTCTCTGGGGATGCCATATTCTAACATGAAAGGGACCATGAGTCAAAAGATTTATAAACCCCTCACTAATTTAAGAAAAATAAGGAAGAGCTAGAAATAATTATAAATTAAAATCAAGAGTTTCATTATTTCTATATCACTTTAGTGATTGTAGTAAGGATAATTATAAATTTTATGATTTTATTCAGATAATTACTCTAAAAAGAGCTATATGCCTCTATTTCCATCATCTATCTCTCTGTCCATCTATCCATCTATCTATCTATTTATCTATCTATCTATCTATCTATCTATCTATCTATCTATCCATCTATCTATCTATCTTTAAAGACTATTGGAAAAACCAAGGTTCAGATACAGATGTGCAGTTAGAAAGAAATGTGTTCTTCAGAGGGTAGATTTCTTAGATGATACTAGTCTTAGCTGTTCTCTTGTTGTGAATGCTGCCTACTGTACCCTAATCTAATTAACCAGATAAACCATTGTAAAACCAAGCATGACCAGCTTTCCAGAGGACTGCTGCTGTGAATAGCTCTAAGGTTCTGATCACATAGTATAGTGAACTCTCTATTTATTCAGCAGTAAACTAAAGCAAAACATGAATAGAAACTGAAGTATAGCATTTACACTGTTATAACAAAACAATTTATACCTAAAGTGGCCACAGCATTTTCACTAGAGTGTCTACATAGTTTTAAACAAGAAATATCATCCAGTAAGTCCTTAATGCAATCATCCTTAAGGGGTACAAGGTACAAATTAAAAAGTTCTTCCAACCCTAGGCCACAGTAAATCATGATCTTCTCAGTCAGCATGAAGTACCCAAGTCTTTTCATCTTGGCTCAAGGCTGGCTCTCAGATTCCATGGTTCTTCTTCCATCGTCCCAGCTTTTGCTTGAATTTATTCAACTGTCACCTGGATTCACAGGCAGGCAGCTCTCAGCTCCTCATCCAGTTTCCATTCTGTATTGAAGTTCACAGTTTTAGGTCCACCTCAAGTTCTTTACAGTGTCTGTTTCTGGAAAGACAAAGCTTAACAGTGCCAAAACAACATTCATAAACATTGCTGGCACCATCATCAATTCACTTTGTGCCTGTGAAATCAACACAGACCCACAAACAAGGTCTGAGAAATCAACTCAAATCATCAATAAAGTCCAAGGACCTCTGAAAACATCAGTAAAACCCTTCTATAAACAGACAACAAGGAAATCCTTTCAGGGTTTCTGAACAAGCAGTAAGGTCCCAGGGCTTCTGTAACAACAGCAATACCCTCTATCAGCAGAGAGATCTGACAAAGTAACATCAACACAGACAGATAAATCATCAGCATCCCAGTCATGCTTCCTACAAGTTCTGCTCTCTCCCAGTTTGTGCTCCTCCTTTTATATCATCAGTTCCTTCCTATTCCACCCACCTCTTACATCCTTCCTGTTCCTGTCTTTGGCAAGTCCCTCTGACTATGGGATTCCCAGGTTCTGTTTCTTAACAAAGTTTTGATCCAATCAGGGCAAAACTCAAAAGAAACTTGAAATGAAACAAGGTGCTAAATAATTAAATAGCTGATAAAAGTCACTAAGTACTTCTTTGCTTGTCATTACAACCACTTTACTTGTTCTTCACATTATTTTCACTGGTTATGACGTAAAAACACATATAATTTGACCCCTTTAATATTATAATCATATTTAAGAACTGGAACTCCCCAAAGTATCATCAATAATGAAGCAAATTTTTTAAAATTGATCTAGATAGTAAAATGAACTCTTTAAAAATGAATTTTAAATTAATTACATCATAACATTAAAAAAGGTCAGACTTTTAAAGAAAGATTAAACTTAGAAACATGATAAATAAATTATCCGAATAACATTGCCATTCAAACAGTGTCTAGGTGACAATTTGTTTGGGATATTGGAGAAGGAATTTATTCATGTTTCAAGAAGGGGCTAGCTAATGGTCTAACTGAAATCTGAAATTCTAAGATTTTATAATTTTAAAAACTTCAGCCAAAATTTCAGTAAGAGAAACTCTCTTCTTCACATACCTAGAAAAGGCAAAAAATGCCACTTAAATGTTTAGAGAGTTACTAAAAACAACAACAAAAATATAACTAGCTTCAATGAATTATTCATGGTCATTGAGTAGTACAAATGAATATTCAGTCAACAGTATAAGCCTGTGATATTTCATTCTTGGATTATATCAAAGGACTGTAATAGAGTTGTACTATAAAGCCCTATCTCAAGAGTATCATGGAATGTTATTTTACTTTATCCCTTAATAGCCCCTCTCCAGAACAAAACAAAACAAAATAATTGCTTCAAACTTATACAACAACGTTTCCTTATGGAAAACAATCCCATGATGACTCTATTTGGTTTGGTATACAAAAAAGTGTTTTATCATCAAAATTGTAGTCCTAAACTAGGCTAATGAAGTGTGTTTAAGATGTCTGAAGAAATTTAATTTCTAAGGTGTCTGTTAAAGAGATATTCTTCAATGAGCAAGTTTATCTTTTTTTCTTTTAAATTTCCATACACACGTCCACATTTCTCTGATGTATCCTCTGCAAAGTCAGATAAGAGTATGCTGTAGATGGTATTTTGCCTCAACTTTCAGAAACGCTCTGTTGTGGAAACATTATTTATTTGCTTACATGAACAGTTTAGAATTCATAGTACTTTTTATGAGGTATGGGGTGTGTTTTATCATTTTCCCATATGAGTAATATAAGTTTTGTCTTACTTCATTATTAATGATTAAAGTAATTCTACCAAAACTCCAATACATACCATTGTTTTAATGTTTATTTGCTACTGGCAAATAATAATGTGTGTCTTACTTTGAGATTTTAGCTTCATTTTACATATCATATTTCATGATGCTAAGACATAAAATGTTTTATAAAATATAAAGTTATATAGGCAATAACAAATACATATAGGATTTAAAAGTAAATGAAACGTGCAGAACAGTTGTTCTTGTAAAGTGAACCTTATTCCCCTTCTTCTAGAATGGTACTAACATAAACATTGTTACTTGGAGATGAAAAATCTATTTAATTAAAGATTAGTATGTAAGATGGAAAAAACAGAATACTTTAATTTTTGTTTTTCTTATTATGTTATTTAGAGTTATTTCATGATGTCATATATTCATATTGAATACAAAGAAGCATGGAATGACATATGAATTGGTTAAAATTAAATTAAGCAGAGAGAAGAAAACAAGATGATGATTATTACAGTATAAATGGAAAGAATAAATACCACTAAATGATTGAAATCGAATATTGTGAAATTATAATTACTATGGTTTGTCTAAGAGAAAAGATATGAAAAGATATGTCACCTCACTCCTCTGCAAGGGTGGGAGGGTCTATGGGTATGGAATGTTGAATATAGGAGCAATTTTTCTATACATGATTAGTTTTGCTGATTTTTTTTTGGCCTTCTCCCTCCTTTTTTTTATATATATATATATATATATTTTTGCTTTTTGGAGGGCAGTTGGGGTTAAGTGACTTGCCCAAGGTCACACGTCTAGTTTTTGTGTTAAGTGTCTGAGGCCGGATTTGAACTCAGGTACTCCTGACTCCAGGGCCGGTGCTCTACTCACTGCGCCACCTAGCCGCCCCTCTCCCTCCTTTTTTGAAAGTCTTTACAATAATCCTTTAAGTATAACAGAAGGTAATGGATGGGGAGGGGAGGGAAGTGTACAAGAGAGAAGGGAAGGAAGTAGTGTAGGTAGATTTACAAGGAAATTCTATCAAATGTTTAAAGACAAACTAATACTATGTTGTAAAAAATAATTTTAAAAATAGGTACAGAGGACACTTTACCAGACTCCTTCTGTAAGACAAAGTATGTGTGTGTGTGTGGGGGGGTATTTATCCAAATAATCATTCACTATAACTATTGAATTACAATACTGCTCAGGTTAATTTATAAATTTAGTGCTATACAAATCACATTATAGAGCTAGAGAAAAGCAGAAAAAAATTAATTCAAAGAACAAAATATCTAGAATCTCAAGAGAAATAATGAAACAAAAGTGACATTGAAGTGTTAACTCAACTGAAACTAAACATTAAAACTATTTGTTAAGAGACAGAAAAGATCAGTAGAAATGATAAGATAAATAAGAAATTGAAGCAATGAAAAAGCAATTGAGTTTTCAAAATATCCCAAAATCTAAATTACTGGGGAAGAGACTCCCTTCTGTTGACACATTATGGGGGAAAATTGAAAATTATTTGGCCATATTTAGATATAGACCAACATCCCATACCATATATCACAATAAATCTAAAATTGTTGTGTAACCTTAGTGCAAATGACTACATCATTTTAAAATAGGGAAAAAAATACAACTAGATTCAAACCACATCTACAGGTAAGGGGAGAATGCTTAACTAAAAAAAGAATACAAAAGATCATAAAAGACAAAACAGATAATGCTGCCTACATAAAATGCAAAAGCTTTTGCATGAATAGAATAAATAATGGTAAATGGTAGAGGTGGTAATTTGACCAATACAATGCTGATAAAGAAAAATATAGGCAACTGACCCAGGAGCCATTCCCAAGTGGTTAAAGGATATGCAAAGTTTTCCCATGTAGAAATGCAAATTATAAATAACTACCTAAAATTTGCTCTAAGTAACTAATAGTAACAAAATATGTTTTTTCATTCAATAGGTTTTTATTCATGACTTTTTTTTACATATCCTATATTTCCCCATTCCCTCCTCTAGAGAGTCATTGTCTTTCCTTCCCTTCTGTTATACTTGCAGGATTACTAATTTGTTTCATAGTCTAACAAATTACATGCTCAGTTCATCAATACTCTCTTTTTTTTATTTTGTTAATATGCTAATGGAGATACAGATTTGCCACTGAGGACTGACTGCATTAACCTTGTCATACATGTTGAGGTAAGGTGTTTCATTGTAATTGTTATTTTTTAACATATTTATTATTTTTAATTATTTTCTCTTTGAATATTCATTATTTAGGTACCACTTAATGTCTATTAAAATCTATCCTTTGCTCATAATCCCCTCATCCACTGTAATTTTTATTTTATTTTGATCTGTAATGGATGCATTTACCATGCTTATCTTTTATATGTCTTCATGATTCCTCAGTGCTGTAATACATATCTATTTTATAAAGATATTGTGTGATGGTAAGAACGGCCCTTACCAACTCTCTCATAAACTATTATAGTAGGCGTTGAATTGATCTTCCTGACTCAGGTCTCTCTACATTCTAATCCATCATCCACTCAGCTTCCAAAGTGGTCCACTGAAAACACAGGTCTGACAAGGTTTTCCATTACAGCCCTTGCTCTGTGCCCTCCATTAAATAAAGCCCAGTATCCCATTTATAAGTTAATGTTCATTTGAGATTTAAAGGCCTTCATAACATGACTCTTTGCTAAGTTTCTAGTCTTCTTACACTTGACTCCCTTCAATATACTCTACTCAATTGAACTACTTTTGGTCCCTCACACAGGGCATTTCATTTAACAACTTTGTACCTTTTCACTGGCTGCCCTAATGTCTATTATGTATACACACACATACACACATACATATAAAGATACAGATATCTAGATTATATATATATATATATATATATATATATATATATATATATCTTTAAATCACTACTGACTAGAGAAATAATTAAATTAATTACAACTCTGAGGTACCACCTCACATTTATCAAAAATCACAAATGTGGAGGGCATGAGAGAAATTGTCTGGAATAATACATTTTATGTGGAGTTATGAATTAATCCAATTATTCTGGAGAGCAATCTGGAGCTATGCTCAAAGAGCTATAAAACTGTGCTTACTCTTTGATCCAACAATACCACTACTAGGTCTATACTCCAAAGAGATCAGAGAAAAATAAAATTAAACTATATTCACAAATATAGCAAAGAATAGAAAATTGAGGAGATGTACATCAACAAGGAAATGGATAAACAAAAATGTAGCATATGATTGTGATGGAGTACTATTATGCTATGAGAAATTATAAGGGGGATGGTTTCCAAAAAATGTGGCAACACCTACATGAACTGATGTAAAGTGAAGTGAAAAGAACTGGGAGATCATTGTGCACAGTAAAAGCAATGTTATAATGATGATCAACTGGGAAAAACTTGGCTACTCTGATCAATACAATGACTCACAGCAATGTGAAAGCAATCATGAAGAGAAAAATACTATCCATGAGACAGAGAACTGAATTTGGGATGCAAATTGAAGAATATTTTTCTTGCTCTCTTTATTTTTCCAAATACTTTTTATAATAGATCTGATATGGGAATATGTTTTGCATGATTTCACATGGATAATTAATATAATTTTGCTTGCCTTCTCAGTGGGTGGTGGAGTGAGCAAGGGAGAGAATTTGGAATTCAAAATTTAAAAAGAAAAAATCATTAAAACAAATACCTAATCTACTTGAGAACCGAATTTGAGCTCTTTGATGGCAGGGAGCAATATTTTTGCCTTTTTTTATTTCCAGGAATAGTTTAGTGTCTACATGTCTACCCAAATATAAGGAGCATGATTGAAGTATCTTCTAGCAAAGGAGACTGGGAAATGACTGGGTATATTAGTATGAAGAAAATTAACATAACAGAAATTCAGGAGGAAGAGAGTATTCAGATAGAGTGGGTGGTTTACCATCAAATGCTAAAAACAGGTAAAGAAGAATGAAGACTGAGAAAAGGCCATCAGTTGGCAATTAAGAGATGAATGGGAACTTTGGGGAGAACAGTTTTAGTTAAGTGATGAAGTCCCAAGAGGGATGGCAAAAGTTAAAGAAGTAGGAGTGGAGAAATTAGAAGCAAGTTCCTAGTTTTTCTAAGAATTTAGTTATGAACAAGTGACAAGATTTAGATTGATAGCTAGAGTTAAGTATTCTTGCTACATAGGGCTGTTACATTTTTCCAATGTTGCTTTAAAAGATTAATTCCATTGTATTTACTTTACCGTTCATTTTTGTATTCTGATTCTATAGTTCCTCTTTTAAGAGAATATACAATAATGGTGACTGTCTTACTTTTTATTCAAAATTAACTTCTAACCACTACCCTCATTTCTTTGATATATATATATATATATTTTCACTTGTTCTCTAAGATCATTCTAGAGGTTCTAGGAGTTGTCCTATTGTTATTTCAGAAATTTTGATAGCTTCATCTTCCTCAGAAAACTTTGACTCAGGGTCCTTTAAGTGTCTTTCTGTTTGCCTTTGAATGTTTGTTCATTTTTCCACGTTAGTTGGTATTTGCCTATCTTTATCAATCACTGCTGATTTTTCTTTGGTTACTTAAATTCAGGCTTCTACAGTTATGTCTCATCCCTTGTTCTTACTACTTTTTCCTCTTTTCCTTCAGACCCCTAGTTTTTTATAAGATCTGCCCTTCAGATGGTTAAAATGACCTGAACTGCTAATGTAGTACTCCAGAAGAGAATCTGAAGACTGCTATAGTGGGAACCACTCTCCATGTTCATGAATTCCAATTCTTCTGGTCTCCTCCTTCCATTCTGAAACTGGATTTGTTCAATCTCTAGACTCATCCTGATGGTTTGGTTATTGTACTGTTTCTCACAGAAGCATTTTTATGCCTTCCTTATCTATCTCTTTCTCTTTTTACTACTGGATGCTTCTTCCCTTACATGCTATGTAAACTTCTTCAATTGTTTGTTTTCCCTAAGAATCACCTTGTTCTGAAGACTTTTTTCCCCCTTTAGCTTTGCTTCTTCATGTCATTATTACATTTTATGCATTTTGGAGCTGTTAGCTAAAATCATATAGTGCATTAGTATAGAAAGACCCTTATTAGTAATTAGTATTTCATTCTTCCATCTTCCCAGGATAATTTCTTTTGGATAATAAGGATTTGTCCTTCAAAAGAAAAAAAAACAAGAACACTTGAGGGAATATTGAAGTGGCCTTCATATTTTTGAAGGATTGTCATTTGCCTAGGGATCCCTTAAACTCCCCTGTGAACTTGGCACACATCCATTAAAAGCAGTAGACGTGTGCAACCAATGTCAACCCATTCTGTGTGTTTGATATATGAATGGATTTTAAGTATTTCTTTATTAGTACTAATATTCCCCATGCATAGAAGTTGTTTGGATGGATCAGCATGTCTGTCTCTTAAGGTATTTCCCCAAAGTCTTTAGTATGCATTTTAGTCTTGCATGTTCAAAAAATAAACCTCAGCTTTCAAAAGAACCAGCATGTATCTAAGATATATTGAAGAGGGAAGGGTAGAGATGCAACCTAGCTATCATCACTGTCAAGGTACATTTTAGAAGACTAGATCTGCACAGGAATGTGAGAATCATCATGTTTCCTTGAAGAACTCTACTGGCATTGTTTACTAGGAAGAAAGAAATATGGAGCATTGAATTAAAAGGTAGATCTTGAAGTTAAGAAGGAATAATTGTATGACAAATACTGGTTTCATGACGATGGGCAATCCACTCAATGTTTTAAACTTTTTATTTAGTATTTTATTTTTCCCCAGTTGCATGTAAAAAATAATTTTTAACATTTATTTTTAAAACTTTTAGTTCCAAATTCTTTCTAACCTTCTGTCTACACCCAACTCCCTTATCAAGAAGGTAAGCAATTCAATATAGGTTATACATGTGTAGTCATGAAAAATATTTCCATAATAGTCATGTTGTGAAAGAAAACATGGACAAAAAACCCTCAAGAAAAATAAAGTAAAAGAAAAAAAATGTATGCTTTAATCTGTAGTCAGATACCACCAGTTCTTTCTCTGCTGATGGGTAGCATTTATCATCATAAGTCCTTCTGAGTTGTCTTGGGTAATTATATTGCTGAAAATAGCTAGGTCATTCATAGCTGCCCGTCTTACATTGCTATTAATTTCTACACTGTATGTTTCACTTTGCATCAGCTCATGCAAGTCTTTCCAGGTTTCTCTGAGAGCATCCTAATCATCATTACTATCTTATATGATAGTATTCTATCATAATCACATGTGACACCTTGTTCATCCGTACCCCAGGTGATGGGCATGCACTCAATATCTAATTCTTTGCCCCCAGAAAAGAGCTGCTATAAATATTTTTATACATATAGGTCCTCATATTTTTTTTTAAATTTCTTTTGGTATACAGACCTAATACTGGTAAAGTACCACCATCATAGGCAAGGAAAAGAGGTGAAAATAGTCAATACCTATGGTGTGGAGCTCCAAAAACTGGTTGTAGTTGCTTGATCAAGGAGTGTGCTAGGTCAAGGTATTTGTAGCCCTTTGGACATAGTTCCAAATTGCTCTACAGAATGTTTGAATCAGTTTGCAACTCCACCAGCAATGCATTAAAGTCTCATTTTTCCCCACATCTCCTTCAACATTTGTCATTTACCTTTTCTGTCCTATTAGCCAATCAAGTAGGTATGAGGTAGTACTTCAGAATGGTTTTAATTTGCATTTCTCCAATAAATAGTGAATTAGAGTATTTTTCATATGGATACAGATAGCTTTGATTATTCCATCTGAAAACTGATCATATATTTTAATCAATTATCAATTCATAATAGCTCTTATTTTTATAAATTTGACTTAGTTCTCTATGTGTTTAAGAAATGAGGTCTTTAGTAGAGAAATTTCCTTCATTTTTTTTCACAGTTACTAGTGCTAACTGTATTTCCCTCCGTCTTAACCCCCACCTCATTTATTTTGTTTTCTTCTTTCACCCTGTCCTTCCTCAAAATTGTTTGCTTCAGATTACCTCCTATTCCAACCTGCCTTCTCTTCTATCACACCCCCCTTTACACTCTTACTTTCATGTAGGGTAAGATAGATTTCTACAGCCAATTGGGTGTGTACGTTACTCCCTCTTTGAGCCAATTCTGATAAGAGTAAGGTTCACTCCACTGTAAAAGCTATTTCTCAACTCTTTTATGTGAGATAACTCAGCCATTCTATTTCACCCTTGCTCTTTTCCCCAATACATTCCTTTCTCTCTCCCCTGAGTTTTATTTACATACCATCCCTTCATATTCAACACACATTGGTGTCCTCTACATATATGTGTGTGTATGTATTCCCTTTAACTGATACGAAAGTTCTTATGAATTACAAATATCATTTTGCCTTGTAAGAATGCAAACAGTTTAAAATGAGTAAGGCCCCTATGATTTCCCTTTCCTGTTTACTGTTTTCTTTTTCTCTAGTCTTGTATTTGAAAGTCAAATTTTCTATTTAGCTCTGATCTTTTCATTGTGAATGATTGAAATTCCTCTATTTAATTAAATGTGAATTTTTTCCCCAAGGATTATATTAAGTTTTTCTGGATAGGTGATTCTTGTTTATAATTCTAGTTCCTTTACCCTTTGGAATATCATATTCCAAGCCCTCCAGTCATTTAATGTAGAAACTGCTAAATCTTGTGTTATCCTGACTGTGACTCCACTGTACTTGAATTGTTTCTTTCTGACCGCTTGCAATATTTTCTCTTTGACTTGGGAACTCTGGAATTTAGCTATAATATTTCTGTCAGTTTTCATTTTGGGATATCTTTCAGGAGATGATCAGTGCATTCTTTCAATCTCAATTTTGCCCTCTGGTTCTAGAATATCAGGTCAGTTTCCCTTGATAATTTCTTGAAAGGTCAAGTCTAGACTTTTTTTTTCTTATCTAGGCTTTCAGGTAGCTCAAAAAATTTTAAATTATCTCTTCTGGATCTATTTTCCAGGTCAGTTGCTTTTCCAGTGGGATATTTCACATTGTTTCTTTTCTTTATTTTTCACTGTTTGGTTTTGTTTTATATTTTTTATTCCATATAGAGTCATTAGCTTTCATTTGCTCCATTCTAATTTTTAAGTAATTATTTTCTTTAGTGAACTTTTGAGCTCCCTCTTCCATTTGGTGAGTTCTGCTTTTTAAGGCATTCTTCTACTCATCAGTTTTTTGGACCTCTTTTACCATTTGGCCTAGTCTGTTTTTTAAGGTATTATTTGCTTCAGTACTTTTTGGGTCTTCTTTACTAAAGTATTGACTTGTTTTTCATGATTTTCCCATATCACTCTCATTTCTATTCCTAATTTTTCCTCTAATTCTTTTACTTGATTTTCAAAATTCTTTCAAGTCCTTCTATGGGCTGAGAACAATACACGCACACACACACACACACACATATTTTTTTTCTTGGAGGCTTTGGATGTTGGAATAATGACTTTGTTGTCTCCTTCTTAATGTATGTATTAATCTTCCTTGTCTCCATAGTAATATTCAATAGTCAGATTGTTTTCCTGTTCTTTACTCATTTTTTCAGCCTATCAGTTAACTTTTAACTTCTCGTTACAGTAGGACTCTGATTCCAGGGTGGAGGGATCGTTGCCCAAGCTTCAGGGGTTTTGAGTAGCTGTTTTCAAAGATACTTCTACGGACCCATTAGTTTTAAGTTCTTCAAAAATGGCATGGCCTAAGGATAGGAGTTTACTACTCTTCTGGACTGTGCTCTGTGAGTGACCAGAAGCAATCTTTTCTGTCCTGGAATTGTGAAGAGGTCTCCTGCATCCCACTGTTGCCACAAGTCCTGCTGCATTAATGATTCTTCTCACTGTGTGACTGCCACCCAGGACTGCTAACTGGATATGGTTATGGGCAAAGTAACACGGCCCTGCCAAAGTGACAGCAAAAGGTCCCCTGTAATATCTTTCTGACCAGCTCTTAGCCTCCCTTTCCATCTGTGGGCTGAGAGCTCCAGGAGAAGGCCCTGCTCCTATCACTGCGGATTCAGTGCTTCCAAAGGCCTAGTCTTGGTTTGATAGGCCAGGGATGATCTGGCATGTCCTGTGCTAGACTGCATTCCTCTCTCACTGAGATGTGACAGATCTTTCCTACTGTCCTTCTAAGTTTTCTTTGGCATCTGTGAGTTGAGAAGTCTGGAAACTGCCACAGCTGCTGGTGATTCAGTCACCCTTAGCCCTGCTCTAAGTTTTTTGGGGCCCAGTCTGTGCTGGTGTGGCCTGAGCTTGACGGTACTTTTCTCCTACCCTGTTTCAACAGACAATCCCTGCTGACCTTCCAAGTTGTCTTGGCTGGAAATTTTTTCACTCAGTCTTTTTGTGGGTTCTATTGCTCTATAATTTGTTTATAGTCAATATTAAAAAGGGATTTGAGGGCATTTAGGGGAGACCTCAGCCAAATCCTTGCCTTTACTCTGTTATTTTGGATTTGCCTCACCATTTAACTTAATAACTTTCAAAACTCAAAGACTGTAGGTGCAGAGTTCATTCATTACATAAATGAAAAGTGTCTTTACTTGGAATTCCCCAAAAGAATGGAAGAATAGTTCCATATAAATCAACTAAAGAGAAGGAAATGCATATACAGTAACATTCCTGTTAGGAAGTGAACTGGATAGGACTAGCATGATGAAGTTATAGTTTGGTATTTCCTCATCAACTCTGCATGTTTTGTCAGGAAGTGTCACAAATTGATGGGGGTGAGTGAGACTGAGAAACTGCGTATGGTAACCTCTAAGATCCCCTGACTTTTATGATTCACCTCTATCCAAAATCTGTAGTAGAATGACTCTTTCTCCTGCCTTGTTGAAAATTTCCTTCCAGACTCTCCTGTTTGCCCTGTGTAAAAATGTATCTTCTCACCTCAGTTCCTGTTTTGTTATCGAGTCTTAACTTCAGTGCATAGACCAGTGGTTCTCAACCTGTGGGTTATGTTCAATTTGTAACAATGAAAATACATCCTGAATATCAGATATTTACATTACAATTCATAACAGTAGCAAAATTACAGTTATGAAGTAGCAACAAAAAATAATTTTATGGTTGGGGGGGTCACCACAACATGAGGGACTATATTAAAGGGTCATGGCATTAGGAAGGTTGAGAAGCACTGGCTTAGACTCTCCATTTTAGGGCTTAGCTTCTGTCTCTGAAAGGACTGTATGCAATCACTAGACCTTCAGTGTTAGAGATGGGGAACAGAAGAGACAGAATGCTATAGAAGAAAAGGAATAGATTTTGATTCAAGAGATACGGATTTGGGGGCAGAGCCAAGATGGCAGAATTGAAGCAGCACTTCCACGCTGCTCCAGCTTCTACCTTCTCCAAAATATGAAAAAAATGACTCTAAACAAATTTTAGAGCTACAGAACTCACAAAGTGACGGAGAGAAACATAGCTCCCACTGAAGGCAGCCTGGCAGGCCAGCAGGAAGGATCCATCACAGCATGCTGGGAGCTGAGGGTAGTTCTGCCTGAGCTGCAGTGTTAGCCCTAGGGTGGTCCTGACCAGCCACTGCTGTAGTACCCTTCACTAGAGTAAATCACCAGCAGCTGTAGTGGTTTCCAGACTTCTCAATCCATAAAGGGCAAAGACAAAATAAAAGGTCAGTGTGGAATGTGATTGGTCCACAGGGAGATAGAAAACTCCCATCTGGCTACTACTCCCAGAGCGAAAAGCAGAAGAGGTGTGGTGGCTATAGTCACTCCATGTGGCTGTTTTAGAGCTCCTAGCTTGCAGACTGTAGGGAGACCAAGTAACCATTCAGAGGCTAAGCGTTCTTGTTTGGACCTGCTTGGATTCAGATTGTGGTCTTGCCTGGTGGTCTCGGAGTGTGTCACTAGTGAGCCAGAACCTGTATGGGCTGTAGAGAGGGTGCCCATCTAAATAGTTCTGGCAACTGCAAAAACCCCAGTGATTTGGGACATAGCTCTCTCCATTCTGGAAGCAGAGTTTTACCATGGCAAAGAGCTCAAAAGTCAAATAAGTGGCTGCCAACATGAGCAAGCAATGGAAACACAAAAAGACAACAGAATCCTTTGGGGGGGGGGAAGGATCAAGACATGGAGTGGGAGGAAGACAGTGAAGTCAGAACTCTTGCATCAAAAGCCTCCAAGAAAAATTTGGACATAATATAGGTCATAAAGGAGTTCAAGGATTATGAAAATCAAGTAAGAGAAGTGGAGGAAAAATTGGGAAGATAAATGAGAATGATGCAATAAAATAATAAAAATGAGTCAACAGACAACTAAAGGAGACCCAAAAGTACCATGAAGATTTTAACACCTTAAAAAATAGACTAACTTGAATGGCAAAAGAGGCCCAAAAAGTCAATGAGGAGAAGAATGCTTTATCTTTTCTTTATTTTTGTCTATTAAAAATATAATTAACTTATTTTCTTGTTTACATCACTCATTTCCACAAGATGTTGAGTTACAAATTTTCTCCCCATCTTTCCCCTACCCACCACCCCCAAAACAGATATTTACCTGTATAGACCCTCCCCCAATCTGCTCTCTCCTTTGTCTTCCCCCATTGCCCCTCTGACTTTCTAGTAGGGTAGGATGGCTCTCCCTACCCCAGTGCCTGTATATCTTAATCCCCAGTTGCATGTAGTTAATAATAATAATAAAAAATAAATAATTGTATATGTATATATTATATATGTATATACTATACATATATACATAATGTATATAGATTATATTATATATATGTGTGTGTATATATATATACATATATATATGTATATATACACACATACAGACATATATATTTGCTTTTTTTTTGGAGGGCAGTTGGGGGTTAAGTGACTTGCCCAAGGTCACATAGCTAGTTTTTGTGTTAAGTGTCTGAGGCCAGATTTGAACTCAGGTCCTCCTGACTCCAGGGCCGGTGCTCTATTCACTGCGCCACCTAGCTGCCCCCAACAT
>CM053593.1:75645286-75661894 GCA_028646575.1 Pseudocheirus occidentalis | reverse complement strand
GATTATATTTCCCTCCTTCCTATTCCCTGCCCCACCTTGTTCTATTCTTTGCTCTGTCCCTATCACTTTACAGAAGTATATGCTTCCAGGAACCCTCCCCCTACCCTGCCCTCCCCTCCATCATCCCACCTCTCATCCCCATCCCCCCTACTCTCCTATAGGGCAAGATACTTAATTTAGTGTATGTCATTCCTTCCCTAAGCCAAATTCAATGAGAGTAAAGTTGACCCTTTCCCTTTTCCCTTCCTGTTCTTCCCCTCCATAGTAACAGTTATCACTTGCCTCTTCCATATGAGATGATTAAACGCATTCTATCTCTCCCTGTCTCCTCTCATTCTAATCCTCTCCCACCTCAGAATTTCAACTTTTAAAGTATCATCCCTTCCTATTCAATGGATTCAGTGCCCTCTATGAACTCATATATATACACATACTCAGATATGTATTCGTATGCATATATACATATATATCCTCCTATATATACATATGTGTATGTATGTGTGTGTCTACACACACACACACACACACATATATTGTCAGATGGAAAAAAGTATCTTAAAAGCTTTCACAAGTGTATACACACACACATTTGTATTCCCTTCATCTATCATACTGAGAAAAGTTTCATAAGTTACTATCATCCTTTCCCATGTTGGCATGCAAATAGTTCAACTTTGATAAGTTCCTTATGATTTCTTTTCCATTTTTACCTTCTCATGCTTCTCATATTTGAGTGTCAAATGTTATTTTCAGTTTTTTTTTTCCAGCAAGAATGCTTGTAAGTCCTCCACAATTTTTTGCCGGGTAGGTGATTCTAGGTTTTAATCCTAGCTTCCTTGATCTCTGGAATATCATATCCCAGGGCCTTCAGTCCATCAATGGAGAAACTGCCAGATGCTGGGTTATCCTAATTGTTTTTCCACAGTATTCAAATTGCTTCCTCTTGGCAGCCTGTAATATTTTCTCCTTGATATGGGGATTCAGGAACCTGGCTATAACATTCCTCGGAGATTGGTGGGGGGATCTTTTTCAAGAGGTGATTGGTGAATTCTTTCAAATTCTATTTTGCCCTCTGATTAAACATTAGGGCAATTTTTCCTTGAGAATTTCTTGAAGGATGCTTTCTAAGTTCTTTTTTTTATCATAGCTTTCAGGCTGTCCAATAATTTTTAAATTGTCTCTCCTGGATCTGTTTTCGAGGTCAGTGGTTTTTTCAAGGAGATATTTCACATTGTCTTCCATTTTTTCATTTGTTCAGATCTGTTTAATAGTGTCTTGATTTCTCATAAAGTCATTTGCTTTCATTTGCTCCAGTCTAATTCTGAAAGAATTATTCTCTTCAGAAAGCTTTTGAGATACTTTTTTCCATCTGGAAAATTAGACTTTTTAAGAAATTCTTCTCCTCATTGGCTTTTTGGGCCTCTTTTGTCATTTGAGTTAATCTACTTTTTAAGGTGTTATTTTTTTCAGTCAAGTTGTTGACTCTCTTTTCATGATTTTCTTGTATCATTTTCATTTCTCTTCCCAATTTTTCCTACACTTCTCTTATTAGGTTTTCAAAATCCTTCTTAAGCTGATCAATGGCTTATAGGCAGGCTTCATGTTTCTTGGAAGATTTTGGTGTGGGAGTTCTTACTGTTGTCTTCTTCCCGTTCCATGCTTTGATCCTTTTTGTCCCTAAAAAAGTATTCTAGAATTCAGTTGCTGTTCTTACTTTGCTTTCTTTGCCTGCTCATGTTGCAAGTGAATTATTTGATTTTTTAGTTCTGTTGAACTCTGCTTCCACAGAGGAAAGCTCTTTCCCAAATTTATGGGGTTTTTGCAGCTGCCAGAGCTACTGGGAGAGTGCCGAGTTTTTTTGCTGACCCCACCAGCTTTGGCTCACTGAAAACACACCCCTGGACCACCACTCAAGACCACAATCTGGATTCAGGCTGATCCACACAAGAGCACTTAGCCTCTGAATGATTGCTTGGCCCCCATGCCTCTGTAGGCCAGGAGCTCTGAAGCAGCCACGTGGAGGGGGTTGCTGGGCTGCTGCTTCTGCCACTTCCTTGACTTGGAGGCATTTCAGCTGGACAGCTTTTCTCTCCCAAATTTAGCTGAATTCTGCTGTCCTTTCACTTAGCCCTTGTTTCTTATTGCTTGATAATTCTGGAAACTGCCACAGCTTCCACTGATCAACTCTTCTGAAGCCTCCAGCTGCTGCTCATCCTGGCTGCCCTGGGGCCAAGCCACAGTTTTAGGCTGGTCTGGTTTCTCATCCCAGCCTGCTCTGATGAGCCCTTTTCACCAAGCTGCCTTCTTCAGGAGATGTTTTTCTGAATTCTTGTGTCTTTTAGAGCCCTAAAATTTGTTTAGATTCATATTTTATGGGTATTTGAGGTGGCTATGTGTGAGCTACGAAACCTTCCTGCTTCTATGCTGCTATCTTGGCTCCCCCTAAGAGAAGAATGCTTTAAAAACCTGAGTTTTCCAGATGGAAAAGGAATTTCAAAAGCATTCTGAAGATAATAATCCCTTCAAAATTAGAGTGGAGCAAATGGAAGTAAATGACTTTATGAAAAATCAAGATACTATTAAACAAAGACAAACAATGAAAAAATAGAAGGTAATGTGAAATATCTCCTTGAAAAAAAACACTGACCTGGAAAATAGATCCAGGAGAGGTAATTTAAAACTTATTGGTCTACCTGAAAGCCATGGTCACAAAAAGAGCATAGACACCATCTTTCAAGAAATTATCATGCAAAATTGCTCTGATATTCTAGAACCAGAGGGCAAAATAGAAATTGAAAGAATTTACCAAATGCCTCTTGAAAAGATACCAAAAAGAAAACTCCTAGGAAGATTATAGCCCAATTCCAGAGTTCCCAGGTGAAGGAGAAAATATTGGAAGCATTCAGGAAGGATCAATTTGAGTATTGTGGAAACACAGTCAGAATAACACAAGACCTAGCAGCTTCTACATTAAGGGATCACAGGGCTTGGAATATGATATTCTGTAGATGAAAAGGAGCTAGAATGAAAACCAAGAATCACCTACACAGCAAAACTGAGTATAATGCTACAGGAAAAAATATGGTCATTCAAGCAAATAGAATATTTTCAAGCATTCTTGATGAAAAAAACCTGAGCTGAACAGAAAATTTGACTCTAAATACAAGAAGCAAGAGAAACATGAGACAATAAATAGGAACAAGAAATTATAAGGAACTTATTAAAGTTGAACTAGTTCTATTCATATATGGAAAAATGATAATTGTAAATCTTAAGACTTTTCTCAGTGTGAGGATAGCTGAAGGGGATGTATATATATATGTATATACATGTATACATACATATATGTATATATAGGAGGATATATGTGTATATAAATATATATGTGAGTGTGGGCATTTATATGTTCATGTACACATAGAAGGCATAGGATGAATTGAATATGAAGGGATATCTAAAAAATAAAATTAAGAGGTGAGAGAGGAATTTATTGGGAGAAGAAGAAAGGAAACAATAGATTAGGGTAAATTATCTTATAAAAAAGAGGTAAAGGAAAACTGTTACAGTGGAGGGGAAGTGCAAGAAGGTGAAAGGAAATGGGACAACCTGATTTTCATTGAATTTGGCCTAAAGAGGGAATAACATACTCGACTGGGTATCTTACCCTAAAAGAAAATAGGAGGGTAGGGGATAAGAGTGGGGAGGATAGAAGTGAGGGCAGACTGGGGGAGATTGTATTTAGAAGTAAACATTTTTGAAAAGCACTAGGTTAAAGGAAAAAATAGAATAAGTGTGGGGCAGGATAGGATGGAGGGAAATATAGTCTTTCATGATTTAACTACTATGTAAATGATTTGGGTAACTACACATGTACAATCTATATTGAACTGCTTATCTTCCCAGTGGGGGTAGGTGAGGAGGGAAAAAGGAGGAAAAAAAATCTGGAACCCAAAGTATTAAAAACAAATGTTTAAAAATTTACTTTTTACATGCAACTGGGAAATAAGATATACAGCTACTGGGGTATAGAAATCCATCTTGCCCTAGTAGAATGTTGGGGGGGGGTGGTAAATGGGGAGGATACAAGAGAGAACAGATTGAGGGAAGGGGTATTCAATAGGTTTGTTCTTTTGAGGTGGGGATAAGGGAAAGATGGGGAGAAAAAATGTAACTCAAAATCTTGTGGAAATGAATGTTGAAAACTAAAAATAAAAAAATTAAGAATATTAAAAAAAGAAAGGTTCTCAAAGGCTTCTAATATAACCCATACCTGAAGAATCCACTCCATACTCAACAATAGCAAAACCTGAAGTGATTCAGCATAGAAATATCTAATATGCTCACACTTTCTTTTAAGGAACAACTTAGGGCTAGATTCTAGTTCATGAAAAAGGACACATAATTCCACAACCCTGAAAGTTCATATGCCTGTGACATAAAATATGTGCCTGGGAAAGTCATTCAGCCTCTGTGTTTTAGGCAAATCTCTTAAGACTAAAAGTGACAGAGAAGGTGGTGATCAGTATCGGCAGAGAAAATTTCTTAACTTGGGGTTCCCTGTAGCAATATAAACCCAAAGTTCCTGCCCCATCCCTGTCATACAGAAAAGCTTGTTTATAAATGAAAAATTAGTCAAGTGCATTAAAATAAATGTTGCAATGATATCCATCAGAGCTGTGTTTTAACACTGTCAGAGGAATGGCTGATGTGGTTCCAAAGTGTACTGTGCAAATATTTCTTTAATTTTGTTAAAAATAACAAAAATTCAGTTATGAGATCTTAAAAAAATAGGGATTCAAATCCTAGTTTTAGAACTACCTCTGTGTCACTGATAAGTAACCACTTCTCTCAGTTTTTTTCTTCATTTGTAAAAATCACAGTTTTGAACAAGATGATTGCTAAGATTCCTTGTAGTTCAAGTCACTTTTTAGTGTGCCTTGCATCTGTTCTATTATGAGAAGAAAGAAGAAAGTTGAGTTGTGGGGGACAGTCAGGCAATATAACTTCAACTACTAAGGAAGACATAAGCAGTTACTCCATCAGGCACCTAGCTTCAACCAACACTTAAAATGAGAAAGACATAGGCCTTTTATTTGTGGTATTTGAATCTAGCCTTCCTAATAGTATTTAGTTTAATTGTGTGGATTGTACATTGTAAAAATATTGTCACAGTAGGACCTCCTCATCCTATAAGATGCTGTATGTAAGATTCAAGGATCCCTGGTGTTTTTCATTGTAGTGGGTATCTATTTTTCCTCATATGTCTATGGGCTTCTCCTTCCCATGCTATCTTTTTTCACCTAGGAGTATTGTGTGCTAGGCTCTGATACTTAGATTCCTGAGATAGAGAGAAAACTAAAGATATGTAGTGGAAACAAATCTATGCCGCAAGGTCAATGACAGTTGCCTCCTTGAAAGTGATTTCTTGTCATTCCCTCCTCCCTAAGGCTTGTTATTGTGAGAGGTCAGGGGTCTCAGATATCCTGATCTCCGTGTCCTTCTCTTGAAGTTCCACTGATATTATGGTTAATGATAATTTACCTAGATCTTTATCTTGACTTCAGTGTTTGTTTCTTTCTGCTTCTTGCCTACATACAGGATTTCTTATCTGCTGTAATCATTTGGTCTTGACCTTTACGTGCATTAGTTATGCTAAGATGGTTGTCTTTACTCTAACCTTTGGTATCCAGACATACTCCTAAAGTTGACAGATCTAGTACTGGGTTGATACACACATAAAAATGTAATGTATACAATAAAATAGCTTAGAGATCGCCTACTTCATTTTGTAAATTGCTTCACTGCTTCATTTTGAACATGAAGAATCTAGGAGGTCACATAGTAGGTTAATTCTTGAATCCCCTTCTTTGTTTTAACAATCGGATAGTAGGTTTTATTTTTGGTACCTGTCCCCTATTTGTATGTCCAGCTAGACCCATCTTATAGATCAAGAGCTAGAAAGAACCTTAGAGGTCTTCTTATCCAACCCCACCCCCCTAATTTTACAAATGAGAAAACTGAAGAATTATGTAGATTAAATTACTTGCTCATGATCATACAGGTAGCAAATGGCAAAACTAGACATTCCTCTTAGATCTTCTAACTCTTAAATCTTGCACTATTTTCTTTGCACTGCCTCTTGACCATATTCTATTTTCATTTCTAAAGCATTTTGCCTATTGTTCTATGACTGATACATCTCCCTTTCTCCCCTAATCCTAGACTCCACCATATCTCAACTCTGAAGTGCAATTCCACCCAGTTTATATTAGAAATGGTCAACAAGTAAATATTCAAAAGAGATTACCCAGGGTTTCTGATTTACTGGGAATGTTAGTTCTAAGCATGTTCCAGCTTCTGTTATTTTGAATGCTTTTGAAACCAGAATCCAGATTCAAAACAGAAAAAAAAATGGAAAGGTGTTTTGAGCAGAGATTTGATTATGATTTGTGCCAAGCTCTTTAGGACTAATTCTCAGGAGTTAAAGAGCTCTTGTACCTCTTACGAAAAAGATTCAGACGAAACAACAGTTGGCCTACTGATTTTTGGCATCTCTATTTCAACACCAGCCGTAATAGCTACATCATTAAAATGTGAAAAAAGAGGAAAAATTCTCAACCTTCATTCTGCATTTCCCATCAACAAAGTATAAATAGATACAGTTTTCACCTTTCTATGCCCTGCAGTGCAGGAAAGCCTACGGCTAAAGAAAATCCCAGTGATGGCATATAATAACCCAAGCCAAAAAAAATATTCAGGCAGGCTGAAGAATATGAACAAGGTAGATTCAACATATGTTTCTGGGAAGATGTAATGTTCACAATCTCCAAAGTAGGCTTCATAATGACATAAAACCATATACCTATTTCAAAACCATTAGGGCTCTCTCTGTCCACTGTCTAGGAATGAATGTCTGCTAAGGACAATCTTTCCCTATCCCAAACCATCCTTCATAACATTAAAGTAGAAACCTCAGAATTGAAACATAGACATGCAGGAGCAGAAGCCAGAGAAGGCAGCAAAAGTAGAAAAGTATGGGTGGTAACAGAGGCTATAATGGGGACAAAAGAAGGAATTAACAGGAAAATCAATAGAAGAAATAATGAGACAATGATAGTCCAGATCTACTAACTGTCAAGCTAAAACACAACCTAAGAAAGAATTAATCTGCACAGAATGTGCCTCAGTGGTGCATATGCTCACAATCTACACTTTGGTAAACTTATTCTATGAGGTTTCAACATATTTTAATGGAAATTTTACTAAAATGGAACATATTCTTTTATGCTTTGCTCAACAGGAGACACTGGGCTTAATTTAACCTTGCCTTGATGTTTTGAGTTGATCATTACTGTAGGATTATGTAGAAAGCTTGTTTTTACTATTGAAATAGAGAGCAAAAAAGGAGATATAAGGAAAGACAAAAATATTCCCTAGCTTCATGGAGTTAGGACCAATAATCAGAATGGTTAGTCTATTAGACATCTCTACCTTTGTTTCTCTGTTAAAAATTTCAGTGTCTAAAGGTTTAACATTGAGTTGTCCAGGCACCCAAACCATTGGAAACACCACTTATTCTGATCACTGTGTAAAATTAACTGCTTAATGAATTTGATGTTTTCATACACAAATTTATTGTTATTCTCATCAGTGCCAAAATGTTTCAGTACCTACACCTAGCTATCATTCTACAGTCAGATGTGAATGGAGTGAATTTGTAGTTGGAACACTCTTCATTATTTTGTTGTGATAATGGAATGAGGGTTTTGCCCTTCCAATTTTTCAATTCTGCTTTTTTACTTGAAATGGATATTTGCCCTTCTATGAAATAGGTTACTCAATCTAATGTCATCCTAGAGAATTATAAAGGATTTTTTTCATAATATGGTACATTTCTTGTAGAAAACGGGTATTATATCACGTCAGAAAGTAAATAAACACTCTCCCAGGAGTCAAGGTAATATTACATTTCTACAGAAAATACACTTAGCTTACTTTGTGAGACATCATATCAGAGTCAGATCTCATTAGATTTACCATTTGTCCATTTGGATATTGCCTCAGGAACTGAAAGTTGTTGAAGTATAAGAACCACTAGCAACATAGGAGTCACATACTAGCTGTTAGAAAGTATTAAGATCAAAAGATGTTTTTGCAAGGAGGTAGAATATGACATTCTAAGATTGTATGTAGTGGTCATATTTAATGACAGTACATATGTAATCTCTTTTAGGATGTCATCTATAAATCTTAACAATTATATTATAAATTCTCTATTTTACTTCATCTTGGTGAGGATTTGGGGATGATATTTTCTTTTTCAATTTCCTTTTTCATATATCAGGAGGCAACTAAATATCCCTTGAGGGAACATATATTATTAATGTATATTATGATTTTTATTTTTGAATTCTATTTAGAAATTTCTTTACTTTCTACTCATTCATTTCAGTTCATACTGTAGAAGACTTTTGAAAGCTTAGGACTAACACTGCTTACTTTCACTAACTTCTCATACTAAAGAGAAGGAAAGCTGTGTCTTACCTCTGAAATAAGGAGGATAGGTTATGAAATTGAAACTAACATGGTCAATAATTGTGAGAGTGATTCTTGAGATTGAAGTTAATTATTGCCCCAAACTGAAGAGATATATGTTTCAACATTTTAATAAACACTCTTTTTTAATGAAATAACTTCCCACTGCAAAAAGGAAATTTTAACATCCTCTTCCAAAGCATGAGCCTGCTACCTCTGTTGATGAGTAATGATCCCAGAAGTTGTTTTCATTATTGGATGATTGAAGGCTGAGCACCCAAGCAAAATTTTTCAAGTACTTTTAGTCATAGGCTATTATAACAGCACAGTCAAAGATGAATCAGACAACTAGAACCAAAAATTTTATTTGGGGCTAATTTCCTCAAGGTTGTTTTACTCCTGAGGCTCTACCATAAAACATCTGAAAAATAAAATGAAACCAATTGACTCTTCACTCTGGTTTTATTTGCTCATGGCAAAGAGAACAATTTGTTCCAATGACCATGAAGGCAGCTAAAGCAAGCTCTGTGAAGCACTTAGAGCTGAGAAAACATCAGAAGAAATCAACAAAGCTAAGGAAATTGGCTACTTCCTAGGCCATTGCCAGTTGTCTCAACTTCTGTCTTGGCCCTGGACTTCTATGACTGTGGAAGAGAGAATGAGGTTGACAACTTTGCACAACTCTGTCCCACTAAAATCCAATTCACTTGCAAGTCAAGACATCACTTTTGATATCATTGATCTTTTTAGAAAATGAAAGAGGAACAACATTTGCCCATGCTCATTTAGACCAAGTGTAACACCATACACCAGCAGATTCCCAAAATAACGCTACTGTGAACAGCTTTTAAGGTTTGGATTGCACAGTATAGTGAACACTCTATTTATTCCATTACAAATCAAGGCAAACATTCACAATATATCACAATATAATATTCACAACATTACATCTAGTCACAGAAAGTCACAATATAGTATTCATAGCAGCTTAACATTAGAATAGACACACAGGTTTCACTAAAATGGCCACAATAATTTTTTTTTCTTTTTGGAGGGCAATTGGGGGTTAAGTGACTTGCCCAAGGTCACACAGCTAATTTTTGTGTTAAGTGTCTGAGGCCGGATTTGAACTCAGGGCCTTCTGACTCCAGGGCCAGTGCTCTATTCCCTGTGCCACCTAGCTGCCTCCTAATGGCCACAATATTTAGAACAAAAAACAAAAGAATAATCATCTGGTTTCCCTAAGGGGGAAATCCTCCTTACTTAATCATTCAGTCAATTCACAGTACAATAATCAAACTTCCACTCATGGGGCAACCATTAACTTAGTCAATAATCTAGATTCAGTTATTAAATATCATTAATCACTAAGTACAGTCATTAGAAAACCACACAAACCCTCTACCCCTTGGTGTCCAACAAACCTCAGTTTCATACAAGGGGAGGCCTTTTTTCATCTTGACTCTGGGTGGTCTCTCTGATTCCCTGGATTCCCTTCCATGGTCCCAACTCCCTCCTGAATCCACCAGTCACCTGGATTTAGAAGCAGACAGCTGCCAGGTTGTCATCCAGTCTTCAGAGGCAGACAGCTCTCAGGTCCTTGTCCAGTCCTCAGGGCAGTCCCTGGCACACACTGAAGTTCACAGGGTCCAACACATCTCAAACACTTCACCACTTCTCTTGCCTGGAACTCAAGGATCAGCCAGGCCACAAACAAAGTCTTATCCTGGTCATACTTCTTCAGTCCTCCAGCAGTTCAGCTAGCCCTAGGACCCAGAAGGAATATTGGCTTTCTGGGTGGCCTTCATCAGATTCTGGTCTCAGGAAAACTCCATCTTAGTTCTCAGTCAGCTTCCAGATGCTGGGAAAGAAACTCTGTCTCTCTCTGTCTCTCCATCTCTCTCTATCTCTCTGTCTCTGTCTCTCTGTCTCTGTCTCTCTGTTTCTGTCTCTGTCTCTGTGTGTATGTGTGTGTGTGTATGTGTGTGTGCGTGTGTGTGTGTGTGTGTGTGTGTGTAACTCTGCCCCCAGCAATACTCTCTCTCTCTTTGTCTCCAAGATGCTGCTCCCAAAAGCTCTTCTGGCGACTCTCTGCTTGGGCCCCTCTCTATCCACAGCACCAGTGTCTACCAGTTCATCCCCCTCTCTTCACATCAACGAGTCCATCCCATTGTGGGGTTCAAATTTCATTACCATTGTGCTTGTCCGCCTTCAAACTTCACAATAAACATTGAAAAACTGAAAGAGAAGGCCCAGATTTCTGAAGAATTAAATGATACTTTGTGAGATATAATCATTACCCAAAGGAAAATAAGTTTTTTAAATTAAATTTTATGTTTATTTTTAGTTCACATCATTCATTTCCACAAGATTTTGAGTTACAAATTTTCTATCTGTCTTTCCCCTACCCACTACCCCAAAACAGTGATCTCAGTGTATACCTCCACCCCCAATCTGCTCTCTCCTATACCCTCCCTCATATCCTCTCTGACTTTCCAGTAGGGAAAGATGGATCTCCTTACCTCAGTGCCTATATATCTTATTTCTCAGCTGCATGTAAAAATAAAATAATAAATTTTTAAACATTTGATTTAAAAATTTTGAATTCCATATTCTTTCCCTTCCTCCATCATTACCCACCCTTACAGGGAAGATAAACAACTCAATATAGGTTGTACATGTGTAGCTACACAAAACATATCCATAGCAAATATATTCTGAAATACTGAGTACATTTCCATATATCCTATCCCATCTCCCACTTGTTCTTTTCTATACTTTGACCCTGTCCCTTTTTAAGAATGTGTGCTTCTAACCACCCTCTCCCCACCAACCTGCAGTCCCCTCCATTATCCCATCTATCAGCCTCTTCCCCCCTACTCTCCTGTAGGGTGAGATACCCTATTTAGTGTGTATGTCATTCCGTCCCTAAGCAAAATTCAATGTGATTAAGGCTGACCCATTCCCTTTTGCCTTCCTGCTCTTTGCCTCCATTGCAAGTTTTCCTTTGCCTCTTCTATGTGAGATAATTTACCCCATTCTGTATTTCCCCATCTCTTCTCATTATATTCCTCTCTCATCTCTCAATTTCACCTTTTAAGTATCATGCCTTCCTATTCAATTGATCCTGTGCCCTCTTTCTATGTGTACTTGTACACATATATACACACACTCACATATGTATTCATATGCACAGTGCTCTCCTATATAGACATGTATACATGTGTGTATACATACATATATATACACATGTGTATACATACAGTTGTATTCCCTTCACCTATCCTCATAGTGAGAAAAGTTTCATAAGTTACAATTATTGTTTTTCCATGTAGGCACATAAATAGTTCAACTTTGATAAGTTCCATATTATTTCTTTTCCCTGTTTGCCTTCTCATACTTCTCTTGCTTCTTGTATCTGAATGTCACATTTTCTATTCAACTCTGTTTTTTTGCATCAAGAAAGCTTGAAAGTCCTGTATTTCATTGAATTACCATATTTTCCCCTGAAACATTATACTCAGTTTGCCTGGGTACGTGATTCTTGGTTTTAATCCTAGCTTCTGACTCCAGGGCTTATCCTCTATTCACTCTGTCACCTAGCTTCCCAGAGAAAAATATTTTAAAATACAATCTAGGCTTCATATTCCTTGAATTTCTAGGCCTTTACAGTAGCTAAAAATACATTATACATTTTTTAAAAAAAATATAATCGCTTACCTATCAATTAGCAGTGGTAAGTAGGAATCAGAGGGTTAGATAAGTCTCGGTGAAATCTCTGTTCAATTTAATGTATATCATTCAAGAAGACAGCATATATCACCAAAGGATATATCAAGTCTACATTTGACTAGTTCGTCACTACCCAACATAAGATTTTTTATTCTTGATTCAATAACACGTTATCTTATGTCATCTTACTTCTACCAGTTCCTAGAGAGATTTCTTATTATGCTATGAATTTGGGGATATTGTATTTATTAAGGCCTTAACAGATGTCAGAACACTATGCTAGGCACTGAGGAGACAGTTACAAGGAATGAATAGCAAACGCATAGTCATAAAGTTCTTACATTCTAATGCAGATTCAAGTGCATGTAACAACTGTAAATATGTACATGTTAAAATAAATAAGAGGTAGTTTGTGAGTAGGAGCCTTAATATATGTCAGTTCAAAAAAATTTCATATAAAAGATGGTGCTTAAGCTGTGACTCAAAGCAAGAGAAAGACCAGGAAAGATGCACCAGGAAAAATGAGGGCACGTTATACGCATGTGGGACAGCTATTACAATGGTATCAAGATGGGAAAAGGAGTTTCACATGTAAAGAATAGAGGCAAGGTCAGTTTGGCTGAAGGAAGAACAAATATTTAGATTGTAGCATCCAATGGATCCAGAAATATGAATTGGTGTCCAGGTTGTAGAGGGTTTTAAATTGCAAACTGAGGAGTGTGTTGTTATAGAGGAAATAGGAAACTAATAGAGTAGATTGAATAAGGGAATCAAATGTTCAAATATACATTTGAAGAAAATTACTTTGACAGGAAGCTGTAGGATAGACTAGAGTGGTAACACATTTGAAGCAAAGAGACTATTTAGAAGGTTGTTGCAAAAATCTGGAAATGAATTACAGTTGTATTTTTGTCTGTAGAGAGAAAGGGTTAGATAAAAGACATTGCGAAGGTAGAAACAGGAAGATTAGCAGCTCATTGAATATATGGAGTGAGAGACAGTGAAAATACTAGAATGGTGCCTACATTATGAACTTGGAAGACTGGAAGATGAGTGGTGTCTTTGATTAAAAAAATAGGCAAATTTGGAAGAGGGCAATTTTTTTCTTTGTATTTTGAGAGATATTGACTTCAGTTTTAGGTATGTTGAGATTGAGATATCTTGAGAACATCTGGTTTGAAATGTCCAATACACAATTGGTGCTGTGGGAGACATTAAATTTGAATATATACATTTTTTAACCATCTACATAGAAAGAGATGAGAGATAAACCCATAGGTCCTTATAAGTTACCAAAATATTGAGTATAGATAGGGAAAAGAAGATTTTTAAGGAGTATAATATACCCTTGACTTGAGGATAAAATAGTAAAAATTAATAAGAAAAATAATCTAAATATGGAGGTGCCAAAATTAGAATCATACAAGACCTAGTAATGGCAACACTAAAAACTGCAGATCTTCAAACAGCATATTATCAAAGTGCAAAAGAACTGGGATTATGGCTGAAAATATCATTCCCAGCAGAGCTAAGCATAAATCTGAGTGGAAAAAATGGACTTATAATGAACTGCCAGACTTTCAGAATGTGTTTAAAAAACAAAACTGAACTTAATAGAAGATTTGACATACAAGACCCAAAATAAATATAAGGTGCATATCAAAGACTAACTACAAGGGACTCAATAAGGACAGACTGTTTACTTTTTTAAGTAAGTAAGATGTAAAACATATGTCTAAGATTGTTATTAGTAATTGGGTAGTTTCCATAAAAGACTGAGGTAGAGTTGAATATGATATGACTTTAAGAACTAAAATAATACAGGAACAGCTAAAAATAGCAATTATCTTATACAAATGAAGTTTAAGAGGAAGAAGAAACACAGAGAAATTAGATGGCTGAGGAGAGCTGTTAGTTCTGGAAACCTACTTTCATCTGGAATGAATTTAAGAGGGAACAATACTTATGTATTTAGAAGAGTATGAAAGTATTCTAAATTCAGAAAGAAATAAAATACTAAGAGGGTGGGGGAAGGGAGAGGATAAGGGAGGGATCTCTAGAGGGGAGGCTGAGGAATAGGTAAAAGTGGGTTATAGAAAGCTGTTTAGATTAATGTGAATGTGAGGGAAAAGGGGAAGATATTTGGAGAAGGGGTAGTTTAAGTAATAGGAGGGCGAAGATGCACATAGAAATAAAGGAGTTAGGAGGGATAGGAAATAAGAGATACATACAAACATAAAAACAAAGATTAGAAGTAAAATTTGTTAGGAAAAGTATATGTCTATATATGTATGTAAGTAGGCATATATGTATGTGTATCTATCTATCCACACTTAATTGCATGCTTTGGGGTGGGGGAGAAAGGGAAAAAAAGAAGAAAGTAAAAAGCTCACAGAAGACAAAAAAAGAAAGCTAACAAGGAAGCAAAGAAAAGATGGACAGCTCTCAACACAATGCAAAGTGTTTATTATATAGGCTGTTTTGAAATGGAAATTTATTACTAAATATTTTAAATCCTCTCTTATGTTTAGCTGTGCACATGACATATTTTTTCTCTTCTTAGTTTGTATTAAAGTTTATGATGTTTCTTATTTCTTATTGTGTATTTATTTCAGTAATAAAAAATTAAAGTAATCCTTTATCAACTCCTAAAAAAAACCCAAAAAACAAAAGGAGTGTGATGAGAATGATGAACCTCAAAGGAGAGAGAAAGAGGCTATAAACAGGTTGGAGGTGGAGTCAGAAAAGCTACTTTCATGACAGCCAAGTGAGAAGAGAGAATCTAGGAGGAGGCAGCCAACAGTAACAAATGCAGCATATAGTTAAAGAAGGATAGAAACAGAAAAGTCAACTAGATTTGGCAATTCAGAGATTTAACTTTGAAAAATAAAAATTTTAATTGAATAATGAAATTGGAAGACAGATTACAAATGGATGAGAAGTAAAGGCAAAAAATATAGGTAGCTAGCATAGTCAGGTTGTTTTTTCCATCTTAGCTTGAGAAGATTATACAACTAAATGGTTTTTTTATTTCATTTTTTTGTTGGATACAAAACATAGGTGTGTTTGGAGGTAGTAGGGAAGCAAGCAGTAGACTGGAGATATGGAAGATCCAAGGGAAGGAGAGAGAGGGATGATTCAATCTTATGGAAAAATCAGGAAGATATGGAACTAAGTACACATGTAGAAGTGTTAGCCTTGAGAAGAGCCACCACTTTGAAAAGGGGAGAAAGGAAGAAAGTGTAGGATGATGTTAAGACATTTTAGTAGGTAACTTTAAGCAGGCATGCAGCTTAGTTCCACAGTGAAGAAATACTGGATTTGAAATCAGGGAAATGTGAGTTCAAAGCCATCTTCAGATAATAATTGTGTGTCTTTGCCTTACCTCATTTTCTTCATCTGTAAAATGGGGATAACAACAGTACTTAACTCTAAGGGCTGTTGTAGGAACTAAATGAGAAAGGCAGAATCAAGATGGCAGCATAGAAGCAGCAAGGTTTTGCAGCTCCCACATAGCCACCTCAAATACCCATAAAATATGACTCTAAACAAATTTTAGGGATCCCAAACTCACAAAAATACAGAAAACACATCTCTAGCTGAAGGCAGCTCGGCAGGTGGGGCTCATCACAGCAGGCTGGGAGACAAAACCAGCCCATCCTGAAAATACGGCCTGGCCCCAGAATGACCAGGAGGAGCTGCATCTGCAGGCTTCAGGACAGCGAATCAGTGGCAGCTGGGGTAATTTCCAGATTTATCAAGCCAGGAGAAATAAGGACTAAGAGAAAGGTCAGTAGAATTCAGCTAAATTTGGGGGAGAAAAGAGGTCTGGCCAAACTGCACCCAGGGCAAGGAAGCAACAGAAGCAGCAGTAGTAGCAGAAATAGCAGCAGCTGCCTCCAGCCTGCCTTCTTCAGAGATCCTGGCCTGTAGACTACAGAGAGGCCAAGGCGATTGGTTAGAGGCCAAGTGCTCTTGCATTGAGCAACCTGGATCCAGATCATGGTCTTGGGTTGTGGTCCGGGGGTTCACTTTCAGCAAGCCAAAGCTGGTAAAGACTTCAGCATTCTGAAAAGAATAATTCCTACAAAATTAGAGTGGAGCAAATGGAAGCAAATGACTTAATGAGAAATCAAGATGCTCTTAAACAGATCCAAACAAATGAAAAAATAGAAGTCAATGTGAAATATCTCCTTGAAAAAAAAACACTGACCTGGAAAATAGATCCAGGAGAGACAATTTAAAAACGATTGGACTACTTGAAAGCCATGATCAAAAAAATAACTTAGAAAGCATCCTTCAAGAAATTCTCAAGGAAAATTGCCCTGATATTTTAGAACC
>CM053593.1:75625076-75644786 GCA_028646575.1 Pseudocheirus occidentalis | reverse complement strand
AGGAAAGAAGGAAGGAAGGAAGGAAGGGAGGGAGGGAGGGAGGGAGGGAGGAAGGAAGGGAGGGAGGGAGGCATTTCTGGGAACTATGGAGAGGACAGCATAAGATTAGGTTCCAGTCCCCTCAGACAGCATTTTAATGTTTGTCAGGAAGCTGATTAAGTAGAAAGTACTTTTTCCTATTTTAATGGAAATGTGTGGGGTACAGGGACCCCAAAAATCCCCTACCCCAAAAAAATTAAAAGTCAGAGGAGTCTTGAGGAAAGAACAGGAAGTTTTATTTAGTTCTCAGAGAAGAGGGAGTCCCTTCCACCAGAATGAACCAGGAGAATGAGGTGTGTTACAAAAGAAGGAACAAGAATCTACATCCTAATGCAGCCCTTCTCCCATTGGCTGGGAGGCAGGCTTACAATCTGACTGCAAAATCTCCTCCAATGATAAGGAAGAAAGAAGCTCACCACTATCTCTCAGTGGCTGGGAGGTGGGCTTACAAAGAACAAGGACATACAGGGTAGCCAATCCAAATGTACCTATCCTTATTTGGCAAATACCAAAGTGAATAAGGGGCAAGGGCTCTAAGAGATTTCTAAAATTCTTGAAGGGCTTAAAGTTGATTGACAGCAAGGGAAGGGGGAAAGAATCCTAGGCCGTGTAATTCTTTAGGAAACCCAGGACTCAGGTCTGTCCAGTCTTATAGAAGTCTGTTTCTGGTTTCGAGATAGTCTCTCTCCCTTTTCCTTACTTCTGAGGTTCACAGAGGGTGCAGAGAGAGAGTGTACCCCACTCAGAAAGAACACTAGACTTAGAACCTAGACTTAGAACTAGACTTAGATTCAAATTTCAGTTCTACAATGTACTAGTTCTGTCATTTTGGGTAAGCCACCTTATTTCTGTGGGCCTGTTTCCTTCTCTATCAAATGAAAATATTACCTGCTCTACCTGCCTCCCAAGATTGTTGTTAGGAAAGCATTTTTGCAAATCCAAATGAGCCATATCAACGTGAGCACTTTTATAATGTTTATTAACAAATTTTATTATTATTAAATTCATTCATTTATTTATTATTTTTTATATTTTGTACTTTGCAATTGGGAAGGGAAATGAAGGAAAGAAAAAAAGTCTTGGATTTCTTCCTAATGAACTGGCATCACAGATACTTATTTATTTAGCTGGTTTTGTAGATATTATTTAGTTCCTCACAGGACCCAAGATTACTTTGTGGAATGGAAACCTAAAGGGATTTTGTCAATTCAAGGGTGGGAAGGAGGTTGGGTGACTTGAAAAGTTTTTCCCAACCAGAGAATAGAGTGTCTTGGAGAACAGAAATTAAGCTCACATCCTGCCCTGATTGCCCTGTGTTCAGGCAAGTTATCTAATCTTCCTTGAGAATCAGTTGTATTATCTGCTAAATGGGTTAGAGAATACTGATTTCCCTTGTGAGAAAGCTTTGAGAATTCATTCTTAAAGGTGGCTGTGTAGTTCGGTGAAGGTGAAAAGGCTCAATGAATTTTTAAAATCAGCTTTTGAACTAGTGTTGCACGTAATTTCAATTCAATCCAGCAAACATTTAGTAAAAAGGCATCTAGCACTGAACCTAGAATCAGATTTTTTGCCTCAGATTTTTGCGTCAGATACTCAGATGTTTGACTCTAGGCATATGCCTCAGTTTCCTTGTCTGTAAAAGTGCTGATAATAATAACACCTTCCTCCCAGGGTTGTTATGAGGATTGATTGAGATAATATTTGTAAACTTTAAAGTGCTATATGAATTCTACTTATTATTATAAATGCCTGCTATGTGCCAGGGCAATGAGGTGGTACAGCGGATAGAGCACTGGGCCTGAAATCAGGAAAACTCATCTTTGTGAGTTCAAATTTAGCCTCAGACACTTAATAGCTGTGTGAACCTGGGCAAGTCACTTAACCCTATTTATCTCAGTTCCTCATCAGCTGGAGAAGGAAAACTACTCCAGTATTTTTGCCAAGAAAACCCCAAATAGGGTCACGAAGAGTCAGACATGACTGAAACGACTCAAACCCAACAAACTATGTGCCAGACACAATGCTAGGCAATGAGGATATAAAAATAGTATCTGCCTACAAAGAGTTTACTCTTTATTGGATGAGTGTTGGGATTGAGAGGGAATGAAAGGAGAAGCACCACAGGTATTGATCGAAATAGCCAGACTCTGTCCTTAGATATTGTTAGAGACATCCTTTGAAACCAAAACTTTGCTACATCCTCCAAATGGTTTCGCTCATTGGGTGGCTGGCTCTTCTGTTACTCATCTTGAAATTTCTCCTGCCTTTCCTATTCCTCCTTACCCACCCATACCATGAATAATAAAGGAATTGGTCCCTTCCAGTCCTTTACCCAAACAGGTTTTATGAGGCAGACTGATCCACCAATGCTCCCATTTAGTGAAGAACTAACACAGTTTCCAAAATAATAGGCCTCCGGAGGTCCCTAAAACTTTGTGATTGTTTAGCTGTACAGAAGACAGCCAATAGCTGGGGCGGGGGGCAGAGTTGTTTGGTGGGGTGTGTATGATGCCTACCTAGTGATACCTCTTTTTCAGCTCTTTAGTAGCACTGCTAGAAGCTGAAATGCTGATAGACCAAGAAAAAAAAAGAAAAAAGAAAAAAATAACAGAACAACCCACAAGAAACCAGCCTTTTGTCAAACAACAATGCCCAAACCCAACTGCAGCGAGCAATTATGGAACAATTGCTAAAAGCTTTCTATAATTAGAGCCAGAAACCATCGAGAGTGATCAGGGCTTCTTTGTCTGAGCTGACCCTCTACACCCGGGAAAGGGCATGTGAGTGGATGCTGTGGGTCTTGGTGTCTTTTCTAGTTTTTCTTAGGGAATTAAATTTCAGATCAACCTCCAGTTGCCAAGAAAGGGTGACAGCAGGGATAGAGAGAACCTCCTCAATAGCCTAGGGAGGAGATTAGAGACGTGAATAATGCCAAACACCAGCCTGATTTTGAGGAAGAAAAGGAGGGAGAGCCGGCTTCGCAGGCTGCAGACCCACTGGCCCTGGAATGGGGATGAGGGAATATTGGTTAGCGTCTTTGATGGGAGGGGTGAGCACCAAGCTTTGCTTTGCCTTCTCCCACTCCTGCAACTCTTCCATGTTATCTTTTTTTCCTTTTGTTAAAATCTCTAAGTAGCAAAAGAACCATAGTGTGATTGGAATGAAGAAAGCAATGGTCATCCTGTAAGGCTTCCCGAGAAAATAAAACCCAGTGTTCTAAACTGTAATCCAAACAGAGAAAATAACTACAGAAACAAGCCAAATCATATGAAAATGAATGAGCTGTTTTCAAGGACTCCTGCCTTTTGTACTACCAACAGCCAAAATTGGCTTTACAAAATTAGGTAGTAAGATTATATATAATATTTGTACATATATTGTATATCTAAAAATTACAGCTGCAGCCTTGGCCTGAAGGGGTTGGCCTCTATGCCCTTCCTTTCCCTTTCAACTAAAACCTTTCTCAGGGCTTGACTCATGCTTTCAGATTAGGTTCAGGCCTGACTATGTAAAGTAAGGGTAAGACTCCTTTTCCTGCCCTGTGATTTGCTATGCCCCTTTAGAAGTGCAGAAACCCCAAAAATCCCCTAACCAATTTTTTTAAAAACTTAGAGATGTCTTAAGGTAAGAACAGGAAGTTTTTATTCATTTCTCCCAAGAAGAGGTCGTCATCTCCACCAGGAAGAATTGATGGAAGGAGGCATGTTACAGAGGACAAAGCAAGGTTTTATACCCTAAGGCAGACAACCCCCTCCCACCACTATCCCTTATTCCCCTTGGCTAGGAGCTGGGTTTACAGTTGGGGGGTGAGGGGAGGAGAAAAAGAACAGGGAAACAGGGCATAGCCAATCCAAAGCAAGGGAGGGGTAAAGGTCTTGAAAAACTCCTAAAGGGCTTAGTGCTAATGTGGCAGCAAAGGAGGGGGAAGGGTCCTGAGCTGTATAATTTCTTAGGAAACCAGAACTCAGTCTAGTCTTACAAAAGCGTGTCTGTGGTTTCGAGATAGTTTCTCTCTTTCTCCACTCTGAGGAGTCTTCACAGAGGGTGTGTCCCATTCACTCTCTTCTGGTGCTCTGGGAAAAATGTATTTAAAACTTTGCTCATATAGAAGAGTAGAAAAGGAATTAATATTGTGTGTGACATGGAACTAGTGAAAAACTTCTCAGTAACATTTCCTTGAGTGCTTGTACCCTCCCCCTTCTCCTGTCAATTACTTTGACTTTCCTTTGTCTGTTTTCCCGCCTTGGTGAGACCCCTCCCATCTCCCTCCCCTTGCAGTCTCAGTAGGGAAGGGATTGGTGAGTGGACTTTTCCACCAATGAGAGGAGACAGGTGGCCCGGAGAGGGGACATCCTAATTAGGTCTTTAAAATCCTAGAACTGATCTTTGAAGCTCTCTCTCGATTGCCTGCCTCATGGATCAACATTGGTAAGAAATCCCTCATGGGGCAGATAGCCCTTTCTCCCGGGGGGGGGAGGAATAAATTCCTTTTCTTATCTAAGGCATCTCTGTGTTTACTTTTCTAATTAAATTAAGTATAATGAGTATTTTTTTTAACCCAAACAATATGCATCAGGTATGGGACAGTTATGCCCTATACAAAAGAAAAATGCTTAACACACACAAGAGCTACAAACACACATAGAAAGACTTTTCTGAGAGATTGAGATTTGAACATGAGAACCTGAAGCAATTTATCAGACTACTGAATAAACATTTTTACATTTCACCTAGGCTTTGTACTATCTAAGCAATTTGCTTCGGATCCATGGTTTTGAGTAAACCAAGAGTGGAATTATGCTCCTTCCTCTATCAGAAGTATCCTACCCAATAGAAAAACTCCCCAGTCACTGAATTTGAGAATTGAAATACCTTAGCAGACATATAATCTAACCTATGTTTGAAAAGAATTCCCATGATGACATATCCAACAAGTGGTCATTCAATTTCTGCTTGAAGACCTCCAAGAAGGAAACCTACCGTCTCCGAAGGCAGTCCATTCCATTTTTGGACAATTCTATTCAGTAGGAAGTTTTCCCTAACATCTAGCCTAAATTTTTCTCTTTATACCTTCTACCTATTGCTTTTATTTATGCTTTCTGAGGCCAAAAAGAACAAATGCAACCCCTCCTCAAGTATTTGTTTTTCAATCATTTGAAGCCAACTACCACTTCTCTGTGGAGTCTTCTTTTTTCTCCAGGCTGAATACCCTTTGGTCCTTCAGTGCCCTCTTGCTAGTTAACCTTGCTTGAAAACACAAGATACATAAGCCTGTTGAACTTCTAAGGTTGCCTTCAAGGCTGCACACATCCATCTTAGGATTGTTGCTTGGTCTCCCATACTGAAGAAAGAACAAACACACAGAAGAGGCAGGTCAAAGCTGAAGCTCAGGCTTACCTAAGCAGGATGTTTGCCTGAGTTATCTTGTGGTCACAGTTTAGTATTTATGCTGTGGCAGGGGAAAAACAAGCCCCTCCCCCCCACTTTTCATGGGAGCACAACTTACAACATGGGAAATAGTAAAGAAAAAGGAGATATAGGAGGGGAGATAATGCTTCTTTAAAGGTCCACTGAGTCATTGCCTCTTCCTGCTTTGTGGTCAGTGAGGGGATAACTACATTATCCCCAAAATACCTGAGTCCTTCTGAGTCACACATGACTAGCCAGTAGTAGCTAGGAATCTTTATTATCCTCAAAGTACTGAAGCACTAAACTCAGGTCTTTTTACATACGTGTGTGTGTTTAAAATCTCAGTATAAATAATTTAGGGCAGCTACATTGGTGCAGTACATAAACCACTGGGTTCAGAGTCAGGAAGACCTAAGTTCAAATCTGGCCTCAGACATTTATTAGCTGTGTGACCCTGGGCAAGTCACTTAACCCTGCCTCAATTTCTTCATCTATAAGATGAAATGCAGAAGGAAATGGTGAACCACTCCAGTATCTTTGCCATGAAACCCCAAATGGAGTCACAAAGAATAGGACAGTACTGAATTATAGCTTTATAAAATAAAACCAAATAAAACATTACAATTCATGACTGAATCCAAAGAGTAATTATTAACTGATCAATGTCAATCTAAAGGACCGAGGAGGATAGAAGGAGCTAGCAGAGTGCTTGGGCCTGTGTGGTTTAATTTTTTGTTTATTAGTGAGTTGGGTAAAGGCCTAGATGACTTTCTTAAATTTACAAGTGACACAAATCTAAGAGAGAGAGAGAAAGATGGCACATTGGATTACAGTCAGAAAAGATTTGAAGAAGCTATAATCTGGACTGCTAAAACTAGTTAATATGACATGTATAGAGATAAATAAAACCAAGAGACAGAAAACCAACAGTCCTGTGTTCAAGGCCACATTGCAGCCCCAAGGGGGAGTTAAGTGTTCAAAGCTTCTCTCCCTCTCAAAGAATTAAGCTATTATCTTCCTTTAACTGCTGCCAGGAAAGAGCCAGACTTAACCTGTTTGTGCTTTTTTGTTAGTGTACTCAGTTGCAGTCAATCAAAACAGTCAATTAAAAGGCTCTTCTTTATCATGAAGTAAACAAATGGGAAACAATCAAAGAATACCTATTCGTGATCTGACGTGAAAGGCAGGACTCTCCATCCTGCCTGCCTAGAATCAGGCTTCTCAAGCATCCACCTGGGCTGGCAGCAGACAGATTAGATTGCATGTGCCCAGAGGAATGGGTCCCCATTGGCAACCTCCCCATTATACATATATGTATATTTGCATATATATACATATGTATATAAGTAGGTATACAAGAGGAAAGGTAATGTAGTGAAGAAGAATAGCCTTGTTGTGTCCCTCTATTTAGATCTTTTCTATGCAATAATTCCTACATGTGAGGATTTTCTTACTCAGGCATGGATTGAGCTAGAAGACCCCTGAGGGTGCTTCCAACTCTGAGATTTCATGATTCTCTGACATATAACCTCTTTGGGATTCTTTTCTCATCACTCAGTTGCTCCTGCAAACACTCTGGCCTCTGGCTCCTACAAAGCAGTCATATCCTCTTACTACTGGAATGAGAAGTTCAGGGGTTACGTGGGAACAAGACGATATTTTGATTGTTTTTTTGAGGTTGGTAGATGTTGAGGTTTAGGGTTTTAGGGGCACTTCAGACCTTAAAATATCAACACACCAGGTTCTGCTGAATGAATGTGACTCAAGTCTTCTCTTAGAAAGTAAAGCAAAGTTTATTAAAGATTTACCATAATGGGTAGACTCTTAAGGAGCCTAGATATCTGTGATGCTTGTATTGGACAAGCAAGTCAGAACAATTTGACACAGACTGAGCCTTATGTGGTTACAAAGGTGTCCTAAAGGTTAAGTTGCCCTTTCACTGGTTTATCCTCTAGAGGCACCCTAAAATACAGAGGTGCCCTGAAGGTTGAGTTGCTCATTCCCTGGCATTCTAAAGTTTATCCTTATCTTGAAATACCATGAAACTTTCCCTTATCCTAAAATTCCTTGTCTCCTCCCATCCTGTATCATAAAAATTCCCTTGTCTCCCTTACCTTGTATCACTCATTGTCCTCATCCGGTGTCCTTATCTTACAAGCCTTATCTTGTCCCTAAATCTTCGACCCCCTTTAGAAACCCTAAAATTTACATCAACATCTTATAGCCTGTTTATGGTCCTTGTCCTCTATCATTGTCTTTGTTTAACTCCTGGCTTATGGACTCAGGCCAATGCCTCATCAAGTGGGAAGATTCAATCAGAGTTCAAGGGCTTTCCCAGAGTTCCTACCCTATCTGTGGAGAAATAAGAGGAAACCCTTTTAACTTTCCCAAGGCTTGCAAGAAAGACCCAACATACCCCTAGATTTTTCTCTTTTGGATTAAAGAAATAGTCAGAAGCCGTAGTCATCATAAAAATGATCACTTCATTGAAAGTGACTCAGGATTTTCTTCTCACATTTCAAAACCTCACCACCAAGAAGGGGGGGGGGTGAAGAACTAGGACCCCACATGAGCACAGTAGTCTAACTGGAGAGCCTCAGCTGAGAATGGACAGATGGCAAAGCAGTGCCACCATACTAACTCTGAGATGCTACTGTTGCCTAAACTTGCTCACAAGCTCCCCCGGGTGGTTAGATAGGAAAAGAAACCTTGATTTTTTGTCTTTCCCACATACCCTCCTATACCAGTTTTGTTGATTCTTCCTTTAAATGTACTTGTGATGAAAAATGCTATCCCTCCAAAGAGAGAACTGATGGAATACGAATACAGATTAAAGCATACTTTTTTGCTTTATTTTTCTTGGTTTTGTTTTTTTTTTTTTGGTCTATGTTTTCTTCTGCAACATGGCTAATGTGGAAATAAGTTTTGCATGACTGCACATGCATAGTCTGTATCAAATTGCTTGCCTTCTCAAAGAGGGGAAGAGAGGAAGAGAATTAGAAACTCAAAATTTTTAAAAACGGATCTTAAAAACATTTTTTACATGTAGTTGAGCAAAAAAATTAAAATAAGAGAAAAAATGTAAATGTCTCCTTATGGTAAAGAATTTACTTTTCATTCCATATCTTCATCCACAGTGCCATCACCTTACACACTTAGACTTCTTTAGTAAACCCTTCAGTGTGTCTTCTTCCAATCCATTCTACATAGTACCACAGAATTAATCATTCTAAAATGCCAGTTTCATCCATTTATTACCCTGTACAAATAAAAAATAAAACTCGTGACTCCCTATTGCCTATAACATGAAATCTAAACTCAGGAAATATTCAAGGCTTACTATAATCAGTCCCTTTCTTATCTATCTGATTAATCTTGTTCTGCTCGACCATATGAACTCCCCAAAGCTGGTATCTTCACTCTCTCTAATAACAGTAACAGCATTTATAGAGCCAAGTATGTGCCAAGCATTAGACAAATATAATCTCATTTGCTCCACACAACAGCTCTGGGATGGAGGTGCTATCATTACCATCATTTGGAGTTGGGTAAATTGAGGAAAACAGAGATGAAGTGACTTGCCTACAAACACCCAGCTGAAGTTAGATTTGAGTTCATTTCTTCCTGTTTCCAGGCCTAATGCTCTACCCATTGCATTACCTAGCTACTTTGTGTATGCTCTACTCATTCCTGACCCCACGCCTTTGCTCCAGCTCTTCTCTTTCACCTTCTCAAGTGCCAGTTTCTACATGAGACTCTCCCCAGTCACTCCAACCCATACTGGTTTTCCTCTTCTCTAAACTCCTACAACATTGATTATTGGGGGGCGGAGCCAAGACAGCCATTAAAAGCAGGAACTTTCTTGAGCTCCCCCCAACCACTTCCAATACCTGTAAAAAAATGAAACTAAACAAATTTTAGAACTACGGAACCCAAAAAAATGACAGAGTGAAATATACCTCAAACCGAAGTCAGCCAGGTAAGCCTAAAGGAAGGCTCTATCATGCCAGGCTGCTATCAAAACTCAGTCCCATGTGAGTATTGTGGAAACACAATCAGGATAACACAAGATCTAGCAGCTTCTACCTTCAGGAATCAAAGGGCTTGGAATATGACATTCCAGAAGTCAGAGGAGCTAGGATTAAAACCAAGAATCACCTACCTAGAAAAACCTAGTATAATGCTTCAGGGGAACATATGGTCATTCAATGAAATAGAAGACTTTCAAGTATTCTTGATGAAAAAAAACCAGAGCTGAACAGAAAATTTGACTTTCAAATACAAAAAGCAAGCGAAGCATGAGAAGGTAAACAGGAAAAAGAAATCATAAGGAACTTATTAAAGTTAAACTATTTACATTCCTACATGGATAAAAAGATAATTGTAACTCATGAGACTTTTCTAAGTATGAGGATAGTTGAAGGGAATATGTGTATACACACATATATATATTTACACACATGTATATATGTATATATGTCTATGCGTATATATATCTGTATATGTACATAGACAGAGTTTACAGGGTGAGTTGAATATGAAGGAATGATATCTAAAAAATAATATTAAGATGTGAGAGAGGAATAATTGGGAGGAGAAATGGAGAGATAGAACAGGGCAAATTATCTCATATAAAAAAGGCAAGAGAAGGCAATGAAGGGGAAGAGCAGAGAGGTGAAAGAGAATGAGTCAACCTTACTTTCATTGGATTTGGCTTAAGAAGGGAATAACATAAGCACTCAATTGTGTATCTTACCCGACAGGAAAATAGAGAGGAAGAGTATAAGAGGGGGAGAATGACAGAAGGGAGGGCAGATTGGGATAGGGAGTAGTCAGAAGCAAACAATTTTGAAAAGGGATAGGATTAAAGGAGAAAATAGAATAAATGGGGGGGCAGGATAGGATGGAGGGAAATATAGTCTTTCACAATATGACTACTATGGAAATGTTTTATATAACTACATATGTACAAACTAAAAAAACCAAAAACATTAATTATTCATATCACAGAAAATATCATTAGATCTTTGGTCTGTTCATAGAAGGGTACTCCAGCAAGAAGCTGGTTAATCATTTCAATCGTGTCTGACTCTACATGACCCCATTTGGGGTTTTCTTGGCAAAAGTACTGGATTGACTTGCCACTTCCTTCTCCAGCTCATTTTACAGGTGAGGACACTGGGGTTAAATGACTTGTCCAGGGTCACATAGCTAGTAAATGTCTGAGACTGGATTTGAACTCAGAAAGATGAGTCTTCCTTGACTCCAGGGCCTGCACTCTATCGCCTACATCATCTAGGACAAAAGACCTCTGAGATACTCATTCTAGATATTAGTATCTGCAACAGAGGTAGAAGAGGTTTAAAAAAAAATGTCCCTTATTGAAGACTCGAACTAAAAGAACTTGTACCTTAATGACTTCAAAGCAAAAGTAGTCATTGAAAACAACAGAAAAAAAAAATATTGGAAAATACGGTTTAAGAGTTAGAAACCAGTGTGCAAGGACTGATTTTTGATAGATTTAACCCTTCTCAGCAATGCAAGGACCTAAAACAATCCCAAAGGACTCATGATGGAAAATGCCATCCACATTGAGAAAGGAACTATGAAGTCAGAATGCAGAATGAAGCAGACTATTTTCTCCTGTTTTGTTTTCTTTCCCATGTTTTCTTCCATTCATTATAATTCTTCTATGCAACATGACTAATATGAAAATGTGTTTAATAGAAATGTATGTATAGAGCCCATATCATATAGCAAGCCATCTTGGGGAGGGAGAGGGAGAGGAGGGAAAGAAATTTTAAAACTTATGGAAGTTAATGTTGAAAACTAAAAATAAATAATTTAATTTAAAAAAGGAGTAAGACACAAAAGAGGCCTCATATCTATATATCATAAGAAAATGAAAAATTGTGAAGAAAAATCAGAAGGGATAGGATATGGCAAAGCCATCATAACATAATGAATATTTTTAAATTACTATAGTTTATAAAATAGGAAATGACTGGTCACTGATGTGGGAGTCATTTCCAAATTATCTATGTACAGTCCAAATTAGAAAAAAAAACCCCGAGGTATGGCATCCTGTTGAGGCAATTTCAACTTAGTTTACTTAAGCAGTTGATATTGAAAAATGGGAAATGAATTTTAAAAATAGACATTAATATAGACTACCATGATTTCCAAAGGAAGTTCAAACTTTATAAATTAATTATGACAAGGATGAGACCAAAAGAGCTTGGAAAGCTCCTCAGCTAAGCAAATACAACCTCCTTGCCAAGTAGAGACCTATATAGCAGCCAAGAGTGGCATCAATTTAGAATATTAATGAATGTGCAAAGTCTTAAAGAGGAATGGTTAAGAATAAGTACAGCAGTTAGAGCCTACTATGTGCCAAGCTCTTTACAAATATTAACCCATTTGTTTCACCCAACTCTGGGAAGTAAGTACTATTATTATCATCTCCATTTTGCAGTTGGGGAAACTGAGGCAAATAGAAGTTAAGTAGAATATTAAATGGAAACAAATTGTGGAATATTAATGTGTTGTCAAAAGTATTGTACCAGAAATAATAGTGGTTATGAATAACTTAAAGGAATATTGAGACTTTTATGAACTGATGCAGAGTGAAGAAAATAGAACCAAAAGAACAATGCAAGCAATGACTTACATATAAATATAAGTGAAATAGAAATATAAGGAAAAACAAACCACATGTAGTCAAAATACAGCCAATCTTAGATTAGTTGATACAATCAATTTTAGCCCCAGGAAACAGATAAACATTTTTTTTCTTATTAGTAGAAATATAGAGAACTATTGTTTATTCTGCTGAACTCAATTTTGTCAGTTGATTTTGTTTAACTTACTTGTAACAAGGATGATTCATCGAGGGGTGGGGTATAATCTTAGAAAATGATTGTTAGGTAAAAAATAAAAGGCATCAATAAAACAAAATTGTTAATGAGTCTCTAAAAATCTTAAGTAGGAAGATGTTGGAATATTATGAAAAGTATTGCCTCATAAAACAGCAAGAAGCAGTAGAGGGGAAACAAGATAATGTAAAACCTTGCCAAGAAATTTAAACTAAGCCAGCATTTAAAGAAGAAACTGGCAAGAGACCAAAAAACAAATAAAAAGAGGAATAAGCTGTAAAGATTTCTATAACAAATTATTTTCTTCATTCACATCTCTGATATCTAATCCTTGGTGTTCTGCTTAAAGAGTAGGAATGGAAATAAAGAAAACAAAGGCAGAAAAATCTTCAGACTAAATCACAGGCATGCAACAGAGGCCTGTACTGGAGGCGACACAATTTTGAGGATGTCAAAGTGATGACTCTTAAGAAGCATCACTGGGGTTGAACAAGTTGTAGTGTATGAATGTAATGGAATACTATTGTGCTATAAGAAATATTGAGCAGCTGAACTTGAGAAAAACCTGAAAAGACAACATGAACTGATGCTGAGTGAAGTGAGCAGAACCAGGAAAACATATTCAGTAACAGCAACACTGTGATGACCAGCTTTAATAGACTTAGCTCTTCTCAACAATACAATGATTCAGAACAATTCCAAAAGACTTGTGATGGAAAATGCTATCCACACCCAGAGAAAGAATCTGAATCTTTTTTTTTTGAGGGCAGTTGGGGTTAAGTGACTTGCCCAAGGTCACACAGCGAGTTTGTGTGTGTGTGTGTGTGTGTGTGTGTGTGTTAAGTGTCTGAGGCCGCATTTGAACTCAGGTACTCCTGACTCCAGAGCTGGTGCTCTATTCACTGCACCACCTAGCTGCCCCTCAGGGAAAGAATCTGAATAGAGATCAAAGCATACTGTTTTTTTTTCTTTCTCATGATTTTTCCCATTTGTTCTGATTCTTCTTTCACAACATGACTAATGTGAAAATATGTTAACATGATTGTACATATATAGCCTATATAAGATTTCTTGCTGTCTTGGGGAGGGAAGGAAGGGAAGGAGAAAAATTTGGAATTCAAATTCTTACAAAATGACGACTATCTTTACATGTAATTGGGAAAAATACTATTAAATGTAAAAAAAAAAAGAATTTTGGCAGCTAGGTGGCTCTGTGGATAGAGCATCAGCCCTGGAGTCAGGAGGACCTGAGTTCAAATGCAACCTTTGACACTTACTAGTTGCGTGACCCTGGGCAAGTCACTTACCCCCGATTGCTCCCACAACAGAAAAAGGAAGAAGCATCCATCTCCAGCAAAGTTCATAGCAACCTCAACCACTTTAGTGCCAAGATTTCTTGAGGCAAAACTCTCATTTCCCCATATTATGTGACTTTCAGATTTATTTTCCTTTTCAGTCTACTTTTCTGGTTAAAAAATTCAGGAATTCCAAATTCTGGCAACTTTGGCTACAGCCAAGAACTATCCCTCCCCACATCCCTCCTATCACTATGTTGGAAAATAGGAAGTGGTCAAACAGGTAAAAGAGGAATAAATTCCCCATTCAAGAGATACAAAGAAAAAGAAGTCTGACTGGTTCTACATTCTGTCGATTCTTCCCACTCTCATTAGCACCCACATCTGGTCACTGCTTTACTCTACTGTCCTTGGCTTATGGTCATCAACCATGAGCCATCAGGTATTGTCCTATCCTGTATGCCACCACTGTTCTCTCCTCTTACCCCTACCCAATCTACCTCCACTGTTCCAATGGGAAGGCAAGGTTCCTGGCTAAAACTGCTGCTGCTGATTTGGACACCCAGAATGATACTTCATCTCCACATGGGCACTGGTTCTCTCTGGAAGTCCCTTCAGGGTCAAGACTACAGCAACTTGGGGAGCTCTTGGTAATACCTGCCATCTCACAAGTAGATATTTCCATCCCACTAAGTATCTATGGTAATAACTCTAGAAGAGGGGTTACCTGTGCCAAATCAAAGGCTACATATATTCCTGTTTATGAAGAACATCACACCAATTATATTAAGTCCCAGAACATTGCAAAGCCTTCTAAATAAGATCAATAATCATTGAAACAAATTTAGTGTGACTATTGACATGGAAAAAAACAAATAAAAGAAGACTGCCTAATTTTAGGCTATGTAATATAGGTTGATGGATAACCCATAGAAATGGTCATTCAGCACATGTATCTTAGACAGACCAGCAATGAATAGGGCCCACAAATGACTATGAGAAGAACAAGTTAGGTTGCCTTTGGAAATTATGCAGTGCCTCATTTCTCCGGATATTCTTTACCATACTTAGGGCAATCCAACAACTTCTTCAACCATTCTCCAATAGATGGACACCCCCTATGTTTCCAGTTCTTTGTCACCACAAAAAAAAAAGAATTGCTATAAAAAAATCTTTGTGTACCTGTAGAGTTTGTCTTGCTTAGGACTGATCCCTATCTTTCTCTCTTCTCCCTTTGATTTCCTCCTGTCCCTTTTCCCTTTTCCCTCCTGTTACCCTACTATAATGATAATTAATTTGAATTTGAAGACCCCTTTTTGTATTGGCAAGTAAGCAGGTACTTAGCACCTTGTTTCAAATTAAGAAAAGGTAGCAGGTACTTAGCACTTAGTAACTGATAAAGTCACTGTTGGGGAAACAGAAGGTATGCACTCCCTGTCTCCTGTTACTGAGTAACATCAAGGGGTTGGTTAAGATAATAAGCTAATGCTGTGTGTATATAAGGAAAAGCCCCAGGAAGGAACAGTCAGAATTTCTTGGGACAAGAATCTGGTAGCAGAAGCTGAATTTCCTGAGAACTTGTGGTAGTTTCTTCTGAAGAGGATGCCAGGAGCCCAGGAGCTCAAGAGACCAGGAGCTGAGGAGCCCAGGAGCACTGCCCCACCCCAGGCTGGATAAGGTGACTCTAATTTTTTTTGAATGAGCTGCAGAAGACTAAGAAAGCATGACCAGATGCTAAGATTTTGTTTGTGGCTTGGTTGAGCCTTGAATTCCTGGGAACTGAAATTGTGAAGGATTTGAGATAGACTGGATCCTATAAGCTCCAATACATAGCAGGAACTGCCTGAAGAACTGGACAATGACCTGGGAGCTGTCTGCCTCTGAATTCAGGTGACTGTTTGGTGGATTCAGGTAGGATGTGGGACCGTGGAAGGGGATCCAAGGAATCTGAGAAACACCCTGAGACAAGCTGAAAGAAGACTTTACTTGGATACTGTATACTGACTGAGGAATTGTAGATTTACTAGTGACCTAGGGGTGGAGGGTCTGTGGAGGGTAGAGGGTCATTTTCTAATGATTGTACTTAGTGATTAATGATGCTTAGTAATTGATCACTGAATAAGTGCCTGAGTTAACTTAGTTGCCCCATGAGTGGAAGACTTTGACTGCTATACTCTGAGATGACTGAATGACTGAGTAAGGAGGCAAACCTCTTTAGGGATACCAGATGATTGTTCTTTGTTCAAAACTTTGTGGCCACTATGGTGGAAATTATGTGGCCATTTTAATGATAAGCTGTTGTGAACATTATATTGTGATTTTCTGTGATAAGTTGTAATATTGTGAATGCTATACCTTGATTTGCTGTAAATATTTTGCTTTGCTTTGTTATGGAATAGGTGGAGTGTTCACTATACTGTGCAATTAGAACCTTAAAAGCTGTGACAGTAGCATTCTTCTGGAAAGCTGCTCATACATGGTGTTACACCTGCTAAGTGAAATATCATTCCATGCCCAGCTGTGTGTGTGTGTGTGTGTGAGTGAGTGTGTGTGTGTGTGTGTATTCTTCCCTCCTTTGGTCAATTCATATGGGAGTGACTTTCAAGTGTTGCCTTCTCCCCCATCCCTTCCGAATGCCTATGCCAAACTAAGCTAGAAAAATGATTCACTGTGCTTTTTATTCACTTGGATTTGCTGATCAGGACATGCTTTGGTGCATTTTCTAGGTCTTTGTGGAAGAACTGGGGAAGGGGGCAGGTGGAATTTAACTGTATTTCTCCCTGCTACTCTGCCATCTTAGCTTTGTCACAATAATGTTTTTTCCCCCCAAACAATTTTATTTTTCTCTTTTTTATTTAATCAGAGAGCTATTTGAACCTGCTAAAGGGATCAGGGCTTAGAGTATATTTCTACAGTTAGTTTAATACCTCATTAGTAACTTGTGATTATGTTCAGGGCCTTTTGTGTGATTAGTCAACTAAGGAAGGACAGGATTCCCTTCTCCCTTACAAATAAATACTTATTGAAACACACACACACACACACACACAGTGGGTAGTTGAACAGAAAGAACACTGCATTTAGAGTCAAAGAACCTGGGTTTAAATCCTCCTTCTGTTGATTTATTATATGAGTAACTGGTAGTGTGCCATAGTGGCTAGATCACTATTCTTATGGTCAAGAAGACCTGAGTTCAGACCCCAATATTTATAAACTGTGTGTCTCTGAGCATGCCCTTGAACTTATGTCTCTGATTTCCTTGTCTGTGAAATGAGGATGTTGAACTGGACAGATCTTCCCTCACTTTACACCTGTGATTCTACAAATCCTAGGACCTTGGTCAAATCACCTAATATCCCTGGGCCGCATTTTCCTCATCTGTAAGATAGGGGATTGGATTATTCAGGCTCTGAGATTTCTTCCCACTTTAGGTTTTTAATGGTCTTATACTCTTACTTGAGATAGAAATTATCAGTTTTACAGATTTCAGTTTTCTCATTATGCATTATTTACCCTTTGTTTCAAAGTTTGCAGCAATGTATTCCACTAAACTTTTAATTCTTGTGAGCCAAAGTAGATTACATCAAACCTGGCAGAATTTATTTATTCATGTTGAACTGATATTTACATTCCAAAAGAAGACCAATTAAATCTATCTTTACTCCCTCATGCTTTTGTTTCCTGTATTCAGAATGTAAGCTGAAGCAAATTGAGGCGTAAAGGGGGGTTTGGGGAGGGGGTCATTCTGAAAGTAGAGTTAGCCTTTTGTTTCCAGAACTGATGAGCCTCATTACTTCATGAAGAGCTCTTCTTGTTCCATCACCTGGCGTATCATCCCAAGTCTCAGTGCCTTATGTGAATGGGATGGGCCAGAGGCAGGGCATGGAATATACCACCTTGCAACAGGCAGATGCTCTGTTCCTTTGGACACCTGGTGTTCTGTAAATTGTTTCTTTTGGAGACCCAGAAGAAAGGAGTTAAAACCAGGCCAATCTTAGAAAATCTAAGACACCTGTGGTCCAGGTGCATGATGAAGCAATAGAGAAAAAAAGTGCTTTCAAAAGCATTCCAGTTAAAGAAAAAAAAAACTTAATATCCTCAACCTTCCCTATCCATTGAGCCTTCTTTTGTAACACAGGTTTTTTTAAAAAGCGATGAAACCAATCAGTACACTGAATGTGTCTGACAATATATGCAATATTTGACAGCCATAGTCCACCTCAGTAATCAGAGGAAGAAAGTATATATTTTTTTCTTTTTCATCTTTTTTGGAGACAACTGGAGTTGACTTGTAAGGTCACACAGCTAGTAAGTGTCTGAGACTGGATTTGAACTTGAGTTCTCCTGAGTCGAGGGTCAGTGCTCTATCCACTGTACCACTTAGCTGCCCTACAAGATACATTTTCTCAACTCCTCTCCAGATTCAAATTTGCTAATATAATTATACAATATTCAGTTTTATTTCATTATTCTTTTACAAGTTTCTTCTTAAAATCTGTACCTTTCATATATTTATAGAGACAGATATGCATCTATGTATACACATTCTTTTTTTGTTATTGATTTTTTTTCTTAAATTCTGATTACTGCAGCTAGAACAGAAAGGGAGGGTAGAGCAGGATAAGAACTCCAAAAGAGCAGGAATGAGGTTGCTGGAGATGAGGAATCCAATAGTGGTACAAGAGGAAAGAAGGGTTCTTTCCACTGGGCCCTGCTTTCCTCATTAGGACAATGAAGCCCAAGGTCGACTTGACTTTGCAGTGACAATAGAATCCATCCATGTAAGCAGCCAGCAATGATTCAATCACCCTTATATTCAGGAATTCCTCCCTTTTAGCATTATTAAATTTCCCTCACCCTCACTCACCTCAGCTTTGCAGCTCACAGACCAGGACTGTCAATGTCCATAGAATATCTTGTTACAAGAGAAGAAGACAAGGGAAGTAATGTAATAAGTTACTTCAGACATCAGATGCTTGTCTTCTTAGGTTCTCTTGATAGGATGAAAATGATCAAAACACATGACAGGACTCAGGGCAAGGGGCAAATTGTTCCCCGGCTAAGCTGCTCAATAGGAAAAGGAATAGTTATCTTGGACACAAAGCTCTGGAGCCTCCACTGGCGTCTCAGTTCTTCATATCCCCTGAAGGTTAGCACCAGTGCTCAAAAGGAATAATTAAATCTGGAAAGAAACAGGGTCGGGAGTTCTCTCCCAAGTCTAAAGAAGGAGGCTCTGTGTCTGTAGAGTCGGAGAGGCTGACAGGAATGCTCTGACTCAGAGAGCAAATGGATCCTGATGGGAAGAAAAAGATGACGTGCTATCTCACAAAACATATGTTCACCTTTAACTCCCCTATCCACTTGAGAGTAAGGGCTGAGGCGAGGTAGAGGAGAGTGATTCCGCACATATTTTAAGAAGTCACTTCTGGACATTTGGGGCCTTTTGAACAAATAATAAACAAATCAGAGAATTTGTTTAGGATTAGAAGGGACCTGGAATTGATCACATAATCCAACCCTCTCATTTTATAGATGAAGAAACTGAGGGACTTGCCGCAAACTGCAGAGTTAGGGCGAGGGTCTCCTGGTTATCAGCCTAAGACTCTTGCCATTCATTATAGAATCTATGCTAAGGGTTGTTTTCTATCCTAAAGTAGAATCCTTGAAGAGCTCTGTGCCATAGGCAGATCTTGGGGACTGTGTTCATGGAGGAATTAAGAAAACAAAACAGCAGAATAGCAAACAATACTACGAACAGGATTTAGTTTTAATCATAGGCTACTATTTCCCATACACGATATTCCATCTCCTACCTTCAAGTCTGTGGATAGAGTACATCATGTCTACAATGCAACCTTTCTTTGCCTATACCTCTTACCATTCCTAGTCTCCTTCAAGATGTGGCTTGGGTGCTACCTTATACAAAGTGGCCTTTCTGGATATCCCAAGTCGTGAATGCTTCCCCTTGTATTTGGAAGATTTGGGGGGGGGCAGTTCCCAAGTTTATTGGAAAGAAGGCAAAAGTAAATATTAAACAGCTCTTCTTGGTGTTTTGAAGTTCATTCCAACTGTGGGCTGGGTAGCTTGCAAGT
>CM053593.1:75605365-75624976 GCA_028646575.1 Pseudocheirus occidentalis | reverse complement strand
CCAATGAGGAGAAGAATGCCTTAAAAAGTTGAATTTGCCAGATGGAAAAAGAATCTCAAAAGCATTCTGAAGAGAATAATTCCTTAAGAATTGGAGTGGAGCAAGTAGAAGCTAATGACATTATGAGAAACCAAGATACTATTAAACAGTTAAAAAGAAAAGAAAAAAATAGAAAGCAATGTGAAGTATCTCCTTGAAAAAAACCACTGACCAGGAAAATAGATCCAGGAGAGACAACTTGAAAATTATTGGTCTACCTGAAACCCATAATCAAACAAACAAATTGGAAAGCTTCTTTCGAGAAATTCTCAAGGAAAATTGCCCTGATGTTTTAGATTCAGAGGGCAAAATAGAACCGGAAAGAATTCACCAATCACCTCTTCAAAAAGATCTCCAAAAGAAAACTCCTAGAAATGTTATTGCCAGGTTCCAGAATCCCCAGTTAAAGGAGAAAATACTACAGGCTGCCAAGAAAAAACAATTTTAATACTGTGGAAACACTATTAGGACCTGGCAGCTTCTACACTGAGGGATCTACAATAATCGTTTTACCATGTAGGCATGTAAATAGTTCAACTTTGGTAAGTTCCTTATGATTTCTTTTCCATGTTTATCTTCTCATGCTTCTTTTGCTTCTTCTATCTGAATGCCAAATTTTCTATTCAACTCTCTTTTTTTCATCAAGAAAGCTTGAAAATCCACTATTGCATTGAATTACCATATTTCCCCCTGAAACATTATACTCAGTTTTGCTGAGTAGGTGATTTTTAGCTTTAATTCCAGCTTCTTTGACCTCTGGAGCATCATATTCCAAAGCCTTTTATCCCTCAATGTAGAAGCTGCCAGATCCTATGTTAATCTAATTGTGTTTCCACAATATTCAAATTGTATCTTCTTGGCTGCTTGTAATATTTTGTCCTTGATCTGGGAACAGCAGAACCAGGCTATAATATTCCTAGGAGTTTTGTTTTTGTGATCTTTTTCAAGAAGTGATTGATGGATTCTTTCAACGTCTATTTTGCACTCTGGTTCTAAAACATTAGGGCAATTTTCCTTGAGAATTTCTTGAAGGATAAGTTCTAGGTTCTTTTTTTGATCATGGCTTTCAGGTAGTCCAATAATTTTAATATTATCTCTCCTGGGTCTATTTTCCAGGTCAGTGTTTTTTCCAATGAGGTACTTCACATTGCCTTCTATTTTTTCATTTGCTTGGATCTGTTTAATGATATCTTGATTTCTTATAAAGTCATTATCTTCCATTTGCTCCAATCTAATTATGAAGGACTTATTCTTTTCAGTGAGCTTTTGATATTAGTTTTCCATCTGTAAAATTCAGCTTTCTAAGGCATTCTTCTCCTCATTGGCTTTTTGGTCCTCTTTTGCCATTTGAGTTAGTCTGTTTTTTAAGGTTATTTTCTTCAGTAAGTTTGTTGAGTCCCTTTTTATTATTTTCTTGCATCATTCTCATTTCTCTTCCCAATTTTTCCTCCACTTCTTGTATTTGGTTTTAAAAATCCTTCTTAAGCTCCTCATGGCCTGTAACCAGGTCATATTTTTCTTGGAAGCTTTTGGAGCAGGAGTTCTGACTTTGTTGTCTTCATACCATTCCATGTTTTCATCCTTTTTCCCCCAAAAAAGCAATCTAAAGTTGGATTGCTGTGCTTGCTATGCTTCCTTTGCTTGCTCATGTTGCCACTCAGTTACTTGACTTTTGAGCTTTTTGCAACAGTGGAACTTTGCTTCCAGAGAGGAGAGCTTTGTCCCAAATCACTGGAGTTTTCACAGCTGCCAGAGCCATTAGTTGGGTGCCCTCTCTGAAGCCTCCACAGGCTCTGGCTCCTGGTCACACACTGGAGGAACTCCACCCAAGGCAGAGATCCAGATCCAAGCAAGTTAAAGCAAGAGCAATTACCCCTCAGAATGGTCCCTTGTTCCCCCTATGATCTACAGGCCAGGAGCTCTGAAGCAGCCATATGGAGGCAGCTGCATATCTGCCTGCCAAAGCTACTTCTCCCTTTTGGAGGCACAGGGCAGACTGCACTCTTGGTCCCCCAATTCCCAAAGTCCACACTCATCTCTCACTTTTTCTTTCACATTAAAGAGTTGATAATTCTGTAAACAGTCTCAGCTGCTGGTGATCCACTCTCCCAAAGTCACTCAAGCCACAGCTAATTGGGGCCACCCTGGGGTTAAAATCACAGGTTCAGGGGGTCCTGGTCTTGGCTCCCAGCATGGTGTTATGAACACTTCCTCTTCTCCTACCAAGCTGCCTTCAGTGGGAGATTTGTTTCTCTCTGTCACTTTGTGGGTTCTCTAGCTCTAAAGTCTTCTTAGAGTAATGTTTTATAGACATTTGAGGTGGTTATGGGGGGAGGCATGGAGTTTTCCTGCTTCTACACAGCCATCTTGGCCACAGAAATATTTTAATGTTTATCAATTGTGAGTATATAGCTATACGATGCAATATGATGATTCAAAACTATTCTGAATAATGGTAATAATTATGGTAAAAAATGTTATCTATCTCCAGAAAAAGAAATGAGTTTGAATTCAGATTGAAGCATAATTGTTTTATTTTTTGTTTGTTTATGTTATCTTTTGCAGCATGGCTAATATTGAAATATTTTGCCTGATTGCACATTTATTTTATATATGAATATGTATCTGTATGTATATGTATATACATATATATGCATTTGTGTTTAAATATATACATATACATATATTTATCTATGTATTTTATGTATCTATGTGTCTATATATGTATGTATGTATGTCTCTCTCTCTCTCTCACTCTTTCTCTCCCTCTCTCCCTCTCTCTCTCTCTCTCTCTCTCTCTCTCAACACACTTACACACTTGCCTTGTCAAGGAGAGGGAGGGGAGTAAAGGATAGAGGGAATTTCAAACTATTTTTTTAAATGGACATTACACTTTTAAATACATGTTATTATTTAAAATAATCTAAAAAAACAAAGATGTATTCATTTGTTTAAATTCAACAAGCATTCATGCAACATATACTATGTGCAAGCAATCCCTTTTTGGCCTGATATAAGACACATTAAAAACAAAATAGATGATATTTTTCAGAAACTTGAGTTTTATTAGCAAAAGACAAGATACAGATGAGTAAATAAATTATAATCCATATATTAAATCATTATATATAATCATACAAATAAACATAATAAAGGAGAAAATATAAATAATTTGGATGATGAAGTACAACTTTATGAAGGATCTGAACCAAACCCCAGGGGAAGTAAATTATTCTAAAAATTAGATGTAAGGAAAAAGTTTACACGAGTCAATTGTATTAAATTTAGTACCAAATATCATTTATAAAAGTCTATCTACTACATTTTCATAATTTTATCAAGAATTACCAATATGTACTTATAGTTAATTTTTATACAGATTTGGTTAAAGTAGAAAAGTTGACATGTGTGTCAGTAGCTGTCTTTATATTTTTATTACCTTCTTTTAAAAGTCCATGTTTTTTCGTGCATAGTTTAAGAATAAATTGCTCCATACTATCATAACTGAGATTCCTCTGGCATGACCCTCCTTCATGTATACTTTATCTAAAACAGTTCTTCCAATATTTCTTTTCCTCAGATATCTCCAACTTCCTACTACCTTATCATGATGTTAGAGTAGTATTTGGTGGTTCTACTATCACTAATGGCAAAAATAGTTTGCTTTTAAAAAAATTAGAGACCTTTAAAAATTTTCATCAATGTGTTGCCACTTTGCCTTAAGATGACTTTAACTGTTTTTATTCTTTTGACCTCTTTCCTATATTTTTTTAAAAAGTGACTTCTCACTCTAATATTTCTTGAGGTGATAATTCTCTTTCTCTTAAACTACTCACCTAATTAAAATTTTACAAGCAAGTTGATAAAAAAAAAAATATTGCACCAAGATACCATACCCATATTCTTGGGGAAGGAATTAAAGTACTCACTGATTGAATCATTTTCTGTGTTCTTTTCATCTTCCTGTAATAATGATGTAATTTTCAAAAGTTAAAATTATTTCAGAAATAGTGATTGTTCAGGTGCACATCTATTATTTTATCCACTGTTCGTATTTTTGTATTAGCAGTTTGCTCAGATTCATTATGTTGGAATGATTTTTATTTTCATACATTTACATTTTTTTCCAGCTTGGTATTGATTTCACCTCTGCTCTAACAAATCAGTGCTTTAACTTGCTGAAGACAATTGGTTAGGAAATGACTTTCACAGTTGTAACCAGTCTTTTTCTATAAGTTAAGATATGATCAAGCTCATTTTATTGTAATGTTATTCTGAACTTCCCATGTCTGGTACTTGCCATTTCTTAAATTAAGTATTCCTAGTATATTTGTTAGAATTCCTTGTAGAGTAAAAACATTTTACCTTTTTCATTCATAAGGCTGAACCGTATTTTCCATTATTTTATTTATCATCTTCACTTATGTTCACTTTTGCATTGATACCACTGAATATCAAAAGACTTTATATTGGGACTTTATGGAAGCAAAGTATCAATGTCATTTTAAGCATGGGTTGTTGTTTAATTCTGAAGAGAATAACACCTATATAAAGCAATAACAGCCTAAACATTATAAAGGTTTGAATTGAATAGCATATCTTCAGTTGAATAAGACACATAAAATTATGGTGATTTATATTTTGATGGTATAATCTTTCCAGTTTATGTGACTTTCAAACTCACATAATTAATGTCCAAAAAGTAATTGCTTTCCTTTTATGTTTTCTTCCACTCATTTGATCTTTTTCCTGAACATTTTTTAAATTAACATATTCAATTTCAAAATGATATTTCTTTTGTATTTACAATTTGGGTTCATAAAGCTTTACTGAAGATAAAGCTATAAACACATTTTTCTCCAGAAATATCAATAAAATTATATTTTTACAACAACAAATTAATGTGCTTCCTCCACATGTTGCTAATAACTTAGAAATAGCAATGATTCTTTTCCAAATATTTTAATAATTTCTTTCCAATGAACCTATTTTTCCCAATGAGAAGAGAAAATTCTGTTGTTTGAGAGAAATTAACTGTTTAATGAAAACATGCTCATTTATTTTAACCTTTCAAATCATACCATTCATAAAACACTGTCAATCTAAGCATTGTGTAAAATAAAGCAGTAGAAAGTAGGAATGAAGTATCATCTTCCCAAAACACTTCCTGTTATCACAGTTTTGAATATTCATTTAGCAAATAGACTTTATTATTTTGGCATATTTTGTCTCATTGCTTCAGAGAGTTTAATACCATATTAAAATAGATTATCACATCATCTCAACTTCTTGGAGGAAGCTTTATGTATTGTTTGTAGCACCTCAGCTTTTATGTGCATTCCATGGAAGTAATTAAAATTGATGCTCTTTTATTTAATTGAAATATATTGGTACTGAACATGCATGTAAACAGCAATTTATGAAAGATGTCCACAGATTAAAATTCTTCTGCAAGAAAAGGAATTTAATTATAATGAATTATATGTTTTTCTTGAAGGTATTACTTAGACACTTCGCTATGGAATAGCTGTGACCACGGGTTTTCAAAGATTCAGAAGATTTCATGCTTTGTCTGGACCTAGGCTTAAAAGGCTTCAAGTATATGCAACTAAGCTTTCAACAACATTTGGGATGTTTTTACCTACTTCTGCATATGAAAGACAAGATGTAATTCAGATTGGTGAAGAGAATTCTGAATGTGATGTAACACTAAGTGTGGAAAATAAATATATTGTGACATAAAATGCCTCTGAATGCAGGAGTTATCCATTTCTACTTATTGTTCCTCATGTTGGGAATCTGTATTTTTCCCTATCCAGCACACTTAAATTCTTATGATAGCATGATAACATCTTATCTTTGTAATAGGATATTTTGCGTCCAGTGTGATAGTTAAATCATTATATTTTTCTGGAATGTTCTAATTTTCAGAATTTCAATTTCTGTTTGCTATCTGGAAACAAATCAAATTACTCTTTAATTACTATTTGTGATTACGTAAATGCATAATAAGCATTTGGTGGTAAGGAGCCAAGCCTGTGGATGTCAGCTTGAGGTTACCCTTTCCCTTTCAAGTGATGATGACCAAAGCAGATAATGGCTTTGTTACATTTGAACCTCAAAAATCATGCTCCTAGATCAGTAATGTTTAGGGGAGTAGTTAGATAATTCTAGTTACCTATTAGGAAAGAGAACTGAATGGTCAGTCTGAAGATATCTTTTCTTTTCCCACTCCAGGTAAGAATCAAAACCTCTCTTGGAAAGGACCATACAAAATTTCAGAGCAATCTTTCAGTGCATCCCCTCAAGCCACATTTGGACAATGCATGTAAACACATGAATAACCTGCATTGGATGCATGTTACACAAGTTCCCACAATTTTCTTTGTCTTGTCTATATTATATACATAATCATATTATATTTTATTCATATACCAGTATTTGCTCAATCATTCACAACTTGATTTTCTCCCACTTTGTTTTAAGTTCTTTGCCATCACAAAAGTGCTACTATAAATATGGCAACATATGGTGTCTTTCCCTCTTTATATAACCTCTGCAAATTATATTTCTAGCAGTGATATTCTTGAGATAAAGGGTTTATATAATTTAAAGAATGGGGAGGGGTGGCAGAAGTCTAAATTGTTTTCCAGCATATCTGTACCAATCCTCAACTCAACCAGCAATCAGTGTATTAGACTGATTCTCCTTGAATCACACCTTCAACAATCATCATTTTCAATTTTTATTATCTTTGAGAATCTGATAGGCATGAGGGGGGAACTGAAGAAGTATTTTCATTTCCATTTCCCCTGTTAATAGCTATTTGAAACATCTTTCTTTATGACTGTTGATAATATATTTCTTCTTTTAAAAACTGACTAATAATACCCATTGACCACTTATCTGTTGGAGAAAGCATCTTCTTTTCACACAGCATATATCTAGTCAACAAAAATTTGACTATATCATAGATAGCAAAATTTTTATTAGATTTGTTATAAATTTTTTACTTTAATAATTTTAATTTTTAATTTTTACTTTAATAATTCTTAATTTTACTTAAATTTTGAGTTCTATATGTTTTCATCTTTGTGCAAAAGCTTCTCAAATTCACATAATCAAAGTTTCCCATATTTTCTTCTATCATTATATTTATCCCTTGTTTAGTCTTGAATATTTCCTCCAGACGTATTTGCATAACATTCCTCCTTTTGTTCTCCTCAAACTTGTTTAGGATATTACCTATCATATCTAGGTCAGGTGATCATATGAAATTTACTATGATATAAACTGTCCTAAAACAAATTTCTTCAAGACTACCTTCTAATTTTCTCATTTTTCCAAACAAACAATATTTACAAATTAGGAGTAACTGAACACTAGCATCCAATTAGATGTGGATCTTCCATTGATCAACTTTTCCCTATTTTAACTGAGTATTAAATAACCTGGATTTATTGGGGGGTTTTTTGTTACTTGAGTTATGAAAGTATTAGTCTCCCATGAATTCCATTTTTATAACATTTTATTCATATGAGTTTTATAATAATTGTGTTTAGTTTTCTAAAATGACCCCTAGAATATTTGCATACAAATTTATTAAATCTACAAATTAATTTATGGATGAATATTATTTTTATTCTATTGTTAGATAAAAGCATAAACAATTAATAGCTATCTCATTACATATCTGCTTTTTGTTTTTGTAAAGAGTGCTTTGTAGTTGTTTAAGCACAAGTTTTGTTCATGTCTTGGTGGGTTTCTTCCTAATTATTATACCGGTTATTTGTGGTTATTTTGGACAATTTCTTTTTCTATGTCTCCCTATATTTTCTTTAAGTAATAGAATTCAGTAAAGTGTATGATAAGGTTTCTCTCATGATACTCTTAAAATATTTATTTATTTTTAATTTTTAACATTCACTTTTATCAGATTTTGCGTTCTAAATTTTGCCACTTCCTTCCCTACCTCCCTCACCAAGTCAACATGCATTCTGATAAGGGCTATACATTTACAAACATATTAAGCATATTAAGCATATTTCCACATTAGTCATGTTGTGAAAGAAGAATCAGAACAAAAGGGACAAACTAGAAAAAAGGAGAGAGACAGAGAGAGAGAGAGAAACAGAAACAGAGAGAGAGAGAGAGACAGAGAGAGAGAGAGAGAATAACATTCTTCAATATGTATTCAGACTTTGTAGTTCTTTCTGTGGATGTAGATAGCATTTTCCATCTTGAATATTTTGGAATTGTCTTAGATCATTGCATTGCTGAGAAGAGCTAAGTATATTAAAGTTGATTATCATACAATGTTGTTACTTTGTACAATGTTGTGGTTCTGCTCACTTCACTCAGTATCAGTTGATAAAAGTGTTTCCAAGTTTTTCTGAAATTCACCTGTCCATCATTTATTATGGAACAATAGTATTACATTACATCCAAGTACTTTTGTTTAGAGATTGCCCAGTATGGCATTCTCTCAATCAACAATTCTTGGAGACCATAAAAAAGAACTACTATTAATATTTTTGTATGTGTGTTTCTTTTCTCCTTTTTTAAATAATCTCTTTGGGATACAGAACTAGTAATGGTATTGCCATGTCAAAATGTATGCACATTTTATAGCATTTGGGCATAGTTCCAAATCATTTTCCAGATGGTCCAGTCAGTTCACAGCTCCAGCAATAATGGATTAGCATTCCAATTTCCCCACATCTTCTCCAACATTTGTCATTTTCCTTTTTTTGTCATGTCAGCCAAAGTAATAGTTATTATGTGATACCTCAAAATTCTTTCAATTTGTATTTCTCTAATAAACAGGGATTTTGAGAATTTTTTTCATGACTATAGAGCTTTAATTTCTTCATCTGAAAACTCTCTGTTCATGCCATTTGATCATTTATCCATTGGGGAATGACTTCTTGTTTTCCTATAAATTTGACTCAGTTGTCTTCATATTTGAAAAATGAGCCCTTTATTGGAGACATTAGCTGTAAAAATTGTTTACCAGCTTTCTGCTTTGTTTCTAATCTTCGTTGCAGTGGATTGGTATGTGCAAAAATTGTTCAATTTAATATAATGAAAATTAATCATTTTGCATTTCATCATGTTCTCTATCTCTTGTTTGGTCAAACATTTTTCCCTTCTCCATAGATCTGACAGGTAAAGTATGTGTCGCTTTCTCAATTTGTTTATAGTACCACCCTTTATATCTAAATTATTTACCCATTTTGACCCATATTGGGATACAATGAAAGATGTTGGTGTTTGGCTAGTTTTTGCCATATTATTTCCCAGTTTACCAGCAGTTTTTGTCAAATAGTAAATTCTTATTCCAGAACCTCAGGTGTTTGGGGTAATGAAACAGTAAATTACTCTAGGCATTGACTACTGTGTCTTGTGTACCTAACCTATTCCACTGATCCTCTCCTCTATTCTTTTTCTTTCTAAATTTATTTATTTTTTAGTTTCCAAAATTCATTTCCACAAGATTTTGAGTTCTAAAGTTAGTACCCTTCCTTCCCCAAGACAACGTGTAATATGATATAGGTTCTACATATGCATTCATATTAAACATATTTTCTGATCTGCCATGTTCTAAAGAAGAATTTGAAACAATGGAAGAAAGCATAAGAGAGAAGAAATGGGAAGGAGGGAGGAAGAGAGAGAGAGAGAGAAAGAGAAAGAGAGTGCAAATATTGCACTTCTATCAGCATTCAGACTCCCATAGTTCTTTTTCAGGATGCGGATAGCATTTTCCATCATAAGTGTTTGGAGTTGTCTTAGATCCTTGCATTTATGAGAATAGCTAAGTACATCAAAGTTAGTCATCTTTTACCATGTTGCTTTTTTCGTGTTCAATGTTCTCCTGGTTCTGCTCACTTCACTAAGCATCAGTTCATATAAGTCTTCAGTGAATTTTTGTACCTCCTTTCCTATTTGACTAATTCTATTTTTTAAGAAATTGTTTTATTCAGTCAATTTTAGTCCTTCCAAGCTCTTGACTCTCTCTTGCATACCTGTCATTTCTTTTCCTGATTTTTTCTTCAAACTTTTTTATTTAACTTTTAAAATATTTCTTGAGTTTTTCAAAGGTTTGGGGGCTTAAGTGGTAGTGTCTGAGGTGTGCTGAGTCCAGGTGGGGTTTTTCTGCATTCTTCAGCTGCTACACTGAAGGATTAGGATGTCTATTCACTGGAGGATGCCAGCTCACCCTTGGCTGTGCTGAAGCATGTGGAGGACAAGTGCCTGCATGGGGTTGCACTAGTGCATGCAGTAGTTCTCTGAACTCGTTTGGTCTCAGAATTTAGGTTCCTGCCCTGTTTTTTTTTTTTAACAGTTTTCAAAGTTCTTAAAGGCAAGAGTAAATTTCTGTGGATTTTACTGGTCCCAGATTTTAGGTTCTTTAAGACACTAACAGGACTTCATAGAGGCTTTTTTCAGCATTACTGTATTGCCTCTGTGCCAGATGTGGCAAGATAACCAGTAGAAATGGATATTACATTGGAATGCCTAATGGCATTCAAGGTGAAGTGATTGTCTAAGAGAGAAGTTTATCACACTGTAGGGCACATGTGGTGGCATTTTTCCTTTTTATAATTGTTTAAACAGAATTTTATACCAATGTTTAAAATTAATTGGGTGTTTAGCTTGAAGTTACAGGTTATGTTGGAACATTTATTGTAATGGTTTTGCTGTAAAAAGTGTTTCCAAACTGTGCTGAAATGGTGCTGGTAACAGCCCAACAATCCGCGGCTGCTCATTCTTGCTGACTTTGACCTTTCCTCACAGCAGGTTAGCATTGAAGGTGGTATTGAAAAGCCTGCATGCATGTTCAATTCTTTGGTTTTTCGCTTTCCCTCTTTCCCTTCTCTCCCTTTACTCCTTACCCTCCTGTGCTTGCTCAACCTCTTTCATTCAGTATGTGTAACTAGATGCTAATCTGTACTACTGGATATCTGACTGGAGCCACAGATACAGAATCTGTATTGTTCTTACTGAAACACAGCATGGAATTAACATTAAACTTAAATAAAACAAACCTAAATTTAAAAAGCCAAAAGAGAAAAAGAATTGAAATAATGAACTAGATAATAATTTTTTTTTTCTACAGAACTGATTTAATGACTGGACCCAAAAAGAAGCTACTAACTACTCAATGTCAAGTTGGGCAGGAAAATAACTTTCTTAGAAGCTGACTCAGAAATCCATACTTGAATCCTTGATATTTAACCTTGTTATCATTAGTGGTTTTGGGGAAATGTCCAGATAACATTGTAAAATTTTCAGATAACAAGGTTGGGATAGATAACCAACATGCTGGATGATAAAATGAGAATTCCCAAAGATCTTGGTAGTCCAAAACACTGAATTGGATGAAGTGGTATGAAATTTAATAAGGATATACATAAAGAATTGTTCTCAAAATTAAAAAAAATGTGAGTATACATTGAAACTTGTATAGATAGGCAGCATTTTGCTAGGAAGGACTTGAAAGTGTCTGTGGACTATCAACTTAATTTGATAAAATAGCATGATGCAGCAGTCCAAAAAACAAGCAAAACACCTAATGTAAACTCAGGCTACAATTGAAGTGGCCTATTTTCCAGAGTGAGGGAAGTGAAAATTTCTCTTATAATCTCATTTGATTAGGCCAAGTTTTTAGAATGTTTTCATGTTGTACTACAAATCTATTTTCTACCTCAAATTAAAAACAAAAATCCATATAACTTTTTTCAGCAGTATAAGAGATAGGATGCTTTGTGTTATGACATAGAGGTGACACATGGGCAAAAGGACATGGTGCAGGAATATAGGAAGAAGGACCCTCAGTTAGAAGTAGCTTAGAAAATAGTGTCATTAACTGGGAGGCAAGAATAAGAAAATTATATGGAATGGTGTTTAGAAATTCAAAAGGCTGCTGACATTTGGATACATCCTTCTCAATTACACAAGAGAGACTAATAGATGTCATACAAAATATCAAATGGTCAATCATAGAGGTTGTTTTGAACTTTTTGAACCAGGTCTCACATACTGTTTTAGCTGCAATTTCACTCCAATATGATAGCACACAATGGTTTTTGTAATAGTGTAATAAAACATTTTGTGGGGCTAATATTATATAGTGGCTATTGAGAGATGACACCATGAATCATAAACATCATTTTAATGCTCTTCAGGGGTTTGATATCCATCAAATAGAGATGTGTTAAGCGCAAGTAGATTTTCAATCAGAAATGAATCTAGCTATGAATGAATTTAAAGGGGGTAGCACAGAATTGAACCAGCTATTTAAGACCTTCATAAAAGACTTCCTCTTGGCATGGACTCCATTTAGTACAAGCACAGCTCTGTGACCAAACACCAAAATACAGAGATGGTTTCTGGAGGGTAATAATATTAGTCTATTTTATGGCTTTTCTTTTCCATGCAGTTCTGTTCATATTAAACTATATTTCAAAGGAGGCTTGTAATGTGGTTCTATTTATAGTGCATTTTATTTTCCTTGTTATTTATTTTCCATTGTAAGGTTTCTCTTTGTGTTATAAATCTATTTTATAGACATCTTCACCATAGTTGTTAGAGTTGAATATTAGGGTGAAGTGCAATATGTCCCAGTTCTTACAGAACATTATCTTCATACTTTTAAATGGGGAAAACGTAATATGGTGAGCATTTTAGTTTTTCCCCTTGATTTTTCATTAGAAATTTGTACTTTACAGTTAGCATCAGGGTTTAAATGAGTCTGTTGAGATAGAGGGGGCAAGGGTGTTAAAAACAGTAAGAGTTGTGACATATTTCCCTTATATTTTTTAAATTTAGAGTAGTAATTATGATTCCCCCAAACCACTGTCACAATTCTGTCACCATTTTTTTCCTTTCTTTTAAGTGTTAGAAGGAACTTTATTACTAATTTCCAAGCCTACTGCCCAATATATCATCCAACTGAAATTTAATTATTTAGTTAAAATCCTGATGCTATTCCTTTCATTTAGTGGAATGTTTATGATGCAGTATAGGTGTTTGTAGATAGATAAATACATATATATATATATATATATCATTTATAAGTATGTATTTATATATATATTATTTATATGTATGTATATGTATATATCACACATTGATATATACAGTTTATAATATAGTATAAATGTATATGTTATTGTGCTATTTTGGTTGTGTTAGATTCTTCTTGACTTCATTTGAGGTTTTCTTGGCAGCAGTACTGGACTGGTTTGCATTTCTTTCTCCAGCTCATTTTATAGATGAGTAAATTGACACAAATAGAGTTAAGTGAATTGTCCAAAGTTATATAACTTGTGTCTGAGGTCAGATTTAAAGTCAGGTCTTTCTGACTCTAGACTGGGCATTCTATTCACTGTTTCACCTAGCTATCATACATACATACATACATACATACATACATATGTGTACACGCATATACATAGGCATACACATACGTATGCAAATTTCCTTAGAATTATTTCAGTAGGTCATCAAAATTACTCATTTCAGATTATGTTTTATTTTTAAATTTCCAAGTATGAGATAACTACCTGGGACTATTACACATTAAATATTTTGTAAGAAATCTATATTCACAAGAATGGTTGTAAACCTGGCTCTGTGTAAAGAAGAGTCATTATTACAGTACTAGATAAGTTTTACATGAGTCACATTTTTAAAAAATGAAACCTTAGGTATTTCTAGCTATGTTATTCATGTTTTTCACTCAAGAATGAACTAATCTCAAGTTAGATCACCCATTGACAAGAATATTTATTCCTAGAAGAAATCTGTTAGAATGCAATACTCAACATGAAATTATTTTTCATAAGTGTAATTATGCCAAATTAAAGCTGTAATAGTTCTCCTATTATTCTTTTTCCTAAGTTATAATACATCATACCTTCATATAGGTCAAGGTCTGAACTGATCTTTTTAAAGATATGCCCCTGAAAATTAGTATTGAAATTAAATAAGAAGAAACAATCTAAATTGTGGGGTAATGGTAAAAAAAAGGCATGGGTTTCTATCACTATCTAGTTTTGTGACTTTGGGTAAGTAATTCAACATCTCAGCTTCTTTATATATAAAATACAAGTGTACTGTATTATTTTAAATCATTTTTCAACTCTAAAATTCTATAGCCCTCCACATTCTATTATATCATGGTGCAGGGGATGAGATTCTACACAGCATATAGAATCAGGAAAAAACTAGGTTCTAATAACACTTGTGATACTTCTTACCTTTGTGATCTTAGGTAAGCCACATAAAACTTTTGAATTATAGTTTCCTTAGCTACAAAATAGGAATAATAATGTTGGTAGTATTTACTTTACAAGATGGTTGTAAGGATCAAATAAATGCAAGTCTTTTGAAGTTTTTAAATTACTATATAAATATCAGTGATTAAGATGATTAATGTTACATTAGTCAATTTACAAGCATATTTTAAAGCACTTATGTGCCAAGCAATATACTATTGCTGTTAATACAAAGAAAGCTAAAAACAGTCCCTGTTATCAAGGAGCTTATACTTCAGTGGGGGAAACATTTTGCAAACAATTATGTACATACAAGATAAATACAATGTAAACGGGATATAATTCCAGAGGCAATGTCCTAACATAAAAATGGAATTGGGAAAGGCTTCTTTCAGAAGATGATATTTTAGCTTAGACTTAGAGGAAGCCAAGAGTCAGGGATGAGGGGAGAGAACATTCCAAACAAGTGGGACAACTCATGGCATTGATCAGAAGGTGCACTGTCTTATGTAAGAAAGAGTAGGAGGTGTCACTGGCTAATAGAGTACATGGAATATGCTACTTATATAAGCATCACCAAAATGGGAATGGGCACTTTTCTGCAATGGAATTCTCCCTTATGTGAGTGGCATAGTAGAATACAATCATTCTGAATGCTAGGTCATGAGACTTTGCTAATCATCCTGTTATTTTACTTTAGAATACCATGTCCATCATTTCCCATTAATCCATGGTAATACCCTTAGATTGTATAATTCTTAATGGACAAATTTGGTAAGGTCATCTCTAGTATTTTATTTTGTGATCTAAAACACACTCCCCTTCCAATAATGTCTTACTGTGATAGATGATCATGTGTGGAGGTTACTGTGGGTTTTGGAAGGCTTTGCCAGTGGAGAACATATTCTGACAGATCTTCCAAAGCTGACAAGACACTGAGTATGGACCACTAGTGAACTATGACATCTCATCTGATGACTAGCTAAAACTGATGAAGCCATTATTACCTTGGCTTGGAATTTAAGGCACAGCAATTCAGTGAGTCAAAGAGGTTGTGGACTGTGCCAGTAGATTAACTTCCCACATGAATAGAATCATGGATCCTTGAAATAAATCCAAATCTTTGTAAAATGAAACTAGTAATTTGTATATTAAAAGAACATATCAGTCACAGTAAGAAAGCTGAATACCATTTCTCATTTAACGTCACTTTCCTGTATTCAACAAAACCTAAGCACGATCAATTAAAATTTTCCAAATATTGTAAAAAAAACTGAGAAATTTATTTGTTTACTTAGTTGAAAGTACACCTGGTATTGTTTTATTTGCCACAAAATAATGGAAGTATTTGAAAGATTTATACCCCAAATAGAACACACATTATGTAGTTGGGCATGATTATTTCATGCACTTCAGAAAAGGGCTCTAGAGATAACATTTTGACAATATATATGTAATCTCATTGAGCAATAGAATGTAACTTAGGGGGAAATGCCAGGAATTCATCTATCTTGTCTATATTTGTCAAGGCATTCTCACAATGCTAGGTTTTGTAGCAAAGGATTATTTCCAACATATGTTCATCTGTCAAAAACTTCAGAATATATCAGTTCAAGTTTCTATGAAAAAGTAATCAGTTTGAGTTATTCTTTTAGTTTAGACCAAACTCTCCAACAATCACAAAGCTTTTCTTCATTCTTTCACTATAGTTTGTTGCCAAACAAATTAATCTTCTTACTGAAAGCTTGCTGTCTGTACTGCTCTTTCTTGATATGAAATTTAAATAACAATTGTCCAAAGAGATATGGTATTCTCATTTTCTTTACTATTCAAATTTTGGCTTAAGATATACACTTCTCCCTCTCTCACTAGGAAAGACTACTGAATGTTATTGTAAACAAAAAAAAAGGCCCATTAGTTACACATTTAAGTCTACAGGAAAGCAGGTAGTAATTTATAATCCTTTTTTCCCCATTTGGATAGGAGACAGGCAAATATCTTTGATGTATTTAATCAGCTAGAGTGAAGAATCTACTCCCCCTCCCCATATTGTGCTGAATCATGATATCAACTATCAAAGAAAGGAATTTAGCTTAGAGAAAAAAAAAAGAATAAAAAAAAATATTACCCAAAAAGAAATGAGCACAACTAGGGGTCCAAGATAGCCCTAAAAATGTAAATAAATTTTGACATAATATTTTGCATTTAGAAATTGCAAAATCTATTCAGAGAAAAAAACCCAGAAGTATTTTGATCAATTGGTTCTGATATGCAAAGTGTGTCAATCACCTGAGTCTCTAGGCACACAGAAAGAGCAAAGTAAATTTTAAGTAATTAATACTATCAAGTCCTTCCCATTGAATTTTCTTTCAAGTGCCAATCATAGATAAGCACAATGGACAGGATATCTTGAACTTTTTGCTATTCCTACAGGACAATGACAATGTCTACCATAAAACAAACATCATATAATGCAACAAAAATTCTATCATTCTCACTTTAATTTCTTTTTTTTAATTTTTTTTTTTACAAACAGGATTTAATTTTAATCATAGGCTACTATTTCCCATACACGATATTCCATCTCCTACCTTCAAGTCTGTGGATGGAGTACATCATGTCTACAATGCAACCTTTCTTTGCCTATACCTCTTACCATTCCTAGTCTCCTTCAAGATGTGGCTTGGGTACTACCTTATATATATATAAGTGGCCTTTCTGGATATCCCAAGTTGTGAATGCTTCCCCTTGTATTTGGAAGATTTTGGGGGGGGGCATCTCCCAAGTTTATTGGAAAGAAGGCAAAAGTAAATATTAAACAGCTCCTCTTGGTGTTTTGAAGTTCATTCCAACTGTGGGCTGGGTAGCTTGCAAGTTGGACAAACTGCCAAAGGCCAGGAGTTTCAACATTTCTTCAGTATCAGGGTCTACTTCAATGATTTCTTGATCCAAAGCAGAGACCTCAGAGACATAGTTATCCCTCCTTTCTCTTTCTTCTTCCTGCAGTTTGATGGAGATACCTCTCACAGGACCTCTCTGGATCTGCTTCATCAGATGAGTAACATATCCCGCGATCTTGTTGCAGAGCTTCTTGCTGGGGATGATTGCGATCTCCTCGCACACACGCTTGTTGGTGTGGAAGTCGTTGCCCAGACTGGTGTAGTACTTTTCGATGATGACTCTTGCCACCTTCTTCATGGTCTTGGTCTGACCATGATCCATGTTGGCTCTGGAGGGTGAAGGGAGGGAAGATTTCTTTCTATGTATAACTAAGGTTTTAGACCTAGACATTTGCATAACACTTTCCTCACTGGAGGAGAGGATTCCTTGTTCCATTTCTACATGGGGGCAGAGCTGGCAAGAACTTAAGAGAAAAGAGTTTGGTTTCTGAACCCCAACTAGGAGAGAAGACAAACATGGTTTCAGATTCTTTTCAGATAGAGCTCCCTAGGGGAAGTTGTTGTTCAGGGATTTCAGTTGTATCCAACCGTGTGTGACCCCATTTGGGGTTTTCTTGGCAAAGATACTGCAATGGTTCACCATTTCCTTCTTCAGCTCATTTTACAGATGGAGAAAGTGAGGCCAACACTGTTAAGTGACTGGCTCAGGGTCACATAGTTAGTAAGTTCTAAGGTCATATTTGAACTCAGGTTCTCCTGACTCTAGGACCACTGCTCTATCCACTGCAACATCTAGCTTTCCCCACCCCAGCCCTGCTGGAATGAAAAAGAGACAGACAGACAGATAGAAGACTCTGAAAAAAGAAGCTAATGTATAAAGAGTTTGGTGCCTTGAGAATGTTTCTATTTCCAGCTTGCTACATTAGAGACTTTAGGAGAACTCATTCACTCTGTATATCATCTGGTATGTGCTCATCTTCCGTTTGCTATCAACTTGGATAAGTGGGCTTATTGGTTATTCAATATGTGTAATGGTCTTTGTGATACTAGAATGTAGTAGGAAAGAAGTCAAGTTTTTAGGCATAGATTTTAGGGTACTCCTTCCCCATTAATGGTGACCAGAAAAACTGACTTGAACCAAAAAATAATTTCCCCAAGACTAACAATATTCAGGAAACAGATAGTTCTAATCCAGGATTCCTTTTCTGAGGAAAGCAGAGCAGGCCAGTCTTATGGTCTCAGTCTCCTGCTCTCCTACTGGAAGGAACTGGAGTGCCCCTTGGGGAAGAGTGGGTGAAATTCCAGAGGTATTTCTTTATGCCTCCCTGGGAATCACATTTTGACAAATCCATATAGACCAGTGGTTCTCAACCTTCCTAATGCCATGACCCTTTAATAGCTGTATGTGGGCGTGTCTGCATGTGGGCAGAACTGCCTGGAGACAGATAGAGGAGATTCCTAAGACCATCAGAAATATGTGTTTTCCGATGGTCATAGGCGACCCCTGTGACCTCTGTGAAAGGGTTGTTCGATCCCAAAGGTGTTGCAACCTACAGGTTGAGAACCGCGGATTTAGACAGACACAACCTACATGGGCAATACTACATTACACACACACATATGTATACATACATATGGGTATACTCATACTATATTACACATATGTAATTTACACATACATATTTACATCTCTGCATACATGTGTCTCTTCCAGGAAAATACCAAATGGTATAATGAAGGGAACCTCCCACTACTATTGGTTCTGATTAGAGTACTACCCATGAAGCATGACTAGACCTATTTCCTTTTCGGTGTTATATTTCTTGTTCTTGTCTTGGATCTTTTGATGGGTCCCAGGTAAAAGATATGCACAACCAGAGGTTTTTCAGTGGGTTTCATGTACTGCCTTTCTCTCCCCTTCCCTTTGTTCCTCTCCTTGTGGGAGTAGGGGAAAGGAACGGATTTGAGAGTGTTGGCCGTTGATTCAGAAAGAGCCACCCACTTAGTAGACTTTTTTTTTTGCTTTTTTTTTTGGAGGGCAGTTGGGGTTAAGTGACTTGCCCAAGGTCACACGGCTAGTTTTTTGTGTTAAGTGTCCGAGCCCAGATTTGAACTCAGGCACTCCTGACTCCAGGGATGGTGCTCTATTCACTCCGCCACCTAGGCGCCCCCCACTTAGTAGACTTTTAAAGGAGTGACTCTACCCTCTGACACTTTTCTTTTTGTATCTTGAATGTATGACATGTAATTTTCTCTTTCTTTCTCTGAGATTTCCCAAGAGGGAGTAGAAGAAGTTAGCATGTTGCTAACTTCAAACATGCATCCTAGAGGAAGGAGTAGGTACTCTAAGCCTGAGTCAGGATATTAGGATGCTTCTTCTTCTTCTTCTT
>CM053593.1:75581149-75604865 GCA_028646575.1 Pseudocheirus occidentalis | reverse complement strand
AGGGCTCTGAAGCAGCCCAGTGGAAGCTGCTGCTGCTCCGTTCCTGCTGCTATACAGCCGCCTCCCGCTGCCTCCTTGCCCTGGGAGCAGTTTGGCCGGACCTGCTCTTCTCCTCCCCAGTTAGCAAAATCCACTGACCTTTCTCTTAGCCTTTTTGTCTTCTGGCCTGATAAATGTGGTAACTGTGGCTCCAGTGCAGCCGATCTGCTCTCCTGTAGCAGCGGTTCCCCGCCCGATGTCCCAGGGCCTGGGGGTTTCAGCGGTGGGTCCCAGATTGCTGAGAAGAGCCCCACCTGCTGCAGCTGCCTGTAGCAACAGATGTGCTTTCTGTCTTGTGGAGAGTTTTGGAGCTTGAAAATCTGTTTAGTGTCCCATTTTATGAGTTTTTTAGCGTGTTTGTGTGGGAACTGTGGCCCTTTGCTGCTTCTAAGCCGCCATCTTGGCTCCGCCCCCTCCTCACTTTAATTTCTGAGGTGAATTAGATCCTTTCATGAAGTTTTTCTTCCCTCAGGTTTTTACCTCTCTCAGATACTTAACTTCTTACCCTAACGGAAGACAAAAGGGAACTAGGTAGATTTCTTCAAGAAACTGAGAAAACCGCGAACTGCCATAATGTAAAGTCATGTTTCAAATGCATGTTATCATAAACCAGTATTTTATGGCATTTAATAGCAACTCAGATGATCATGGAATTTAGAGTTGGGAGATGCCTTTGAGATATTGGAACAGGAATTAAATGTCAAGTTTTCTGAATTTGTATCAGTTCTTTATCCATTTTAAACTAAAGAAAATGAGACCAAAAGATGGCATGTGAGTTTTATAAATTCATAAATGTATTAAATAGCAATTCTGTGTTTTGAACTTCGGTCTTCCGACTTTAAATGATTTACTAACCATTTGGCAACATCAAAATGATTTTCCTAAAGGGCAGGTCTTACCACATCTCTTTGCAACTCAGTAAACTACAGTGTCTCCCTGTTGCTTCTAGGATCAAATACAAGATGTCTGTTTGGTATGCAAAACTGTTTATATTCTTCCCACTAGGTACTCTTTAATCTTGTGACACTGGGCTTCTAGCTGTTGTAGTAACAAGACATTCTTCGTCCAGCTCAAAAAAATTTCTCTGCTTATCACTCTTGCCTGCAGTGCTCTCCCTCTTCAACTCCACTTACTGACTTTGCTGGCTTCCTTTAAGTTCTAATTAAGATCCCATCTTTTACAGGAAACCTTCTCCTCTTAGTTCTTTTTTCTTTCCTGTTATTTCCTGTTTATCCTGTATATGTGCACTCAACATAGCCTCTAAAGTTGAGAGGCAACAAAATACAGATTGATTGTTGCTTGTGCTAATTATGGACTAACAATTAACACCAAGAAAACACAGGTGCTCTACCAGCCAGCACCACACCATCCATATGTGGAAGCATTGGCCACAGCAAATGGAAAAGCTTTGAGTACTGTGCATAAGTTCATTTATTTTGGCAGTATACTTTCCAGGGATGTACACATTGACAATGAAGTTGATTCATACATTGCCAAAGCTAGCTCAGTGTTTGGGAAGCTCCAAAGGAAAGTGTGAGAGAGAAGTGGTATTAGACTGACTAGAAAACTGAAGGTCTATAAAGCCATTGTACTGAACTAATTGTTACATGCCTGGGAAACCTGGACAGTCTACCAGTGCCAATAAATTGTATTGCTTCCATTTGAATTGTTTTAGGAAGATTCTGAAGATCATTTGGTGGGATAAGGTACTAGATACTGAGGTCCTTTCTCAAACTAAAGCATCAAGCATTCAAACTCTGCTTGCTGCAGAGAGTGCAGCTCCAATAGGCTAGCAAAGTTGTTTGAATCCCAAATGTGCACTTGCCTAAAAAAACTGTTTTATGGTAAGCAAATAAAAGGAAAGCATTCACATGGTGGCCAGAAGAAGTGACACAAGAACAATCTCAAGCTCTCTCTTAAGAACTTTGTAATTGATTATGTGACATGGGAGACACTAGCACTGGACTGTCCTGCCAGGCCTAACCCTCAGCAAAGAAAGCATTATGCTCCATGAGTAAAAGCAGAATTAAGCAAGGAACATCTTGTTTCTAGAACAGCTAGAAGGTCAGTGTCACAAGATCAAAAGAAATTCAAGATCACAAATTTAAAGAATGTGCTCTAAATGCTCACATTCACTGTTTGTCCCTGACCTGTGGCACAACATTCTGAACTTGTATTGATCTGATCAGTCACATTTGGACACAATATAACTTGACTCTAATATAATTATGTGATTTGGTTCCTCTTCAAGAATGAAGGGCAACCACTACACTGTATATAGCTTGCTCTGTATATATTAATAATATATTTTCTCCCCCATCAGATTAAAAACTCTTTGAGGTCAGGAATGTCTTTGTATCCCCAGTGCATAGAACAGTATCTGACACATTGATGTTTATTGATTAATTGATTGATCTAAATTCAGTGTTGCTTACAACACTGTTGTTAACTTTAAGGACAAATTTCCATACAAAAGGTCATTTCACTCAATAATTTTAACTGATCTTATTTTTATGCCAATAAATAGAATCAATGATGTTTTACTGTTCTTGTTTCTCCTTAGAATAACATCATTTACCTGATAGCAAATCACTTTGTGGTATCCCACCAACTAGGAGTCTTCAGAATAGTTGTGAAACTACTAAATATGTTTATATAAGGGAAGCCTACCAGATTACCCTAAAAATCAGATTGTAAGAATTTGATTAGCAACATAAAAAGCTAGAGAATGATGATGCTATCCAACATTGTTTAGTGGCTGTGGTATAAAACTTCACTTACACTATTGTTGCTATTTGATAATTCTTTTATTTTGTCCTTGGCCATTCCCTTTTCTCATCACCCATAATGACTTCTAAAACATTTATTTTCTCTCACCCCCAAGCACTTCCACATAACACATTTACAGCAGATGACCTATGATGCTGATTTAATGTGGAAATAATAGGTGACATTTATATGGTACATTTATATTGCATATTTATATTTGAAAAGCAGTTCCCAACAACTCTGTGACCTAAATACTTCAGATATCATTTTTATTTTATGGATGAGGTAAATGGTTACAAAGAGAGTGTTAGAAACAGGATTCAAATCCAATTCTTACCTGATTTCAAATCCAGCACTCTCTACCAAGTTAGCACACAATTTAATGTGCTGCCTTAAGTGTTCTTATTCCAACCTCAGTGTCAACTCAACTCAGTAGTGTCCCTAACTTACATTATATGTAATAATAAAGTGGTTATAGAATGTGAAGACTTAGAAATAGAAACTCACAAATCATTTAGTCTGATCTCTTCATTTTATTTTTATTTTCTTACGTGATTCTATTTATATATTTCCTTTCTAATTATTATTTATTTACTTTCATTTAATTTTATGTTAGAGGAGAATGTGGGGGTGGGCAATACTTGAACTTCACTTTCATCAAAATTGGTTCAGAGCAAAAAATATGTTTGCATACTCAACTGGGTATGGAAATCCATCTTATGGGGGTGGAGTGAAGATGGCGACATAGAAGCAGGAGAACTCTGTGAGCTCAAATACCTATAAAATATGACTCTAAACAAATTTTATAGCCCCATAACCCACAAAATGACATAAATAAAGCTCCCTCTGAAAGCAGCCTGGCAAGCAGATGAGAAGGGTTCATAGCAGCGTGCTGAGAGATGACCCCAAGCCAGCTTGAAACCAAGGTGTTAGCCACAGGGTGGCCAGGACAAGCCTTGGCTGGAGCATTCAGGAGCATGGATTAATGGCAGATGTGGCAGTTTCCAGAATTATCAACCCATAAGAGCCAAGGACAAAGTAAAAGGTCACTGGAATTCAGCTAAATTCGGGGGAGAGAAGCAAATCTTTCCATCTGCAACCATGATAAGAAAGCAGGGGAAGTGGTGGCCCTGCAGCCATCTCCACATGGCTTCTTCAGAGCTCCTGGCCTGCAGACTGCATGGGGGCCAAGTGACCGTTCAGAGGCTAAAGTGCTCTTTCCTTAACCTGCCTGGATCAGGATTGTGGTCTTGAGTGGTGGTCCTGAGGTGCATGACCAGTGAGCCAAAGCTGGTGAGAGCTGTAGAGATGGCCTCCTAATAGCCCTGGCAGCTGCAAAGACCCCAGTGATTTGGGATAAAGGATTTCCCTCTGAAAGCAGAGTGTTATGGAGCCCAAAAGTCAAGTAATTGACTGGCAACATGAGCAGGCAAAGCAAGCAAAGCAAGAACAGCAATCCAACTTTAGATTCCTTTTGGGGGGACAAAAAGGATCAAAGCATGGAATGGGAGGAAGACAACACAGTCATAACTCCTTCACCAAAAGCTTCCAAGAAAAATGTAAACTGGTTGCATGCCATAGAAGAGGTTAAGAAATATTTTGAAAACCAAATAAGAGAAGTGGAGGAAAAATTGGGAAGAGAGATGTGAATAATGTAAGAAAATCATGAAAAGAGAGTCAACAACCTGACTGAAGAAAATAACACCTTAAAAAATAGATTAATTCAAATGGCAAAGAGTTCCAAAAAGCCAATGAGGAGAAGAATGTCTTAAAAAGCTGAATTGTCCAGATGGAAAAAGAATCTCAAAAGAGAACAAATCTGTCAGCATTAGAGTGGACCAATGGAAGCAAATAACTATGAGAAATCAAGATACTATTGAACAGATCCAAACAAAAGAAAAAAATAGAAGGCAATGTGAAATATTGCCTTGAAAAAAACGACTGACATGGAAAATAGATCCGAGAGAGAGTTTTAAAATTATTGGACTACTTGAAAGCCATGACTAATAAAAAGAACCTAGAAATCATCCTTCAATGAATTCATAAGGAAAAATGCCCTGATATCTTAGAACCAGAGGGCAAAATAGAACTTGAAAGAATTCACCAATCACTTCTTGTAAATTATCCCCAAAATAAAACTCCTAAGAATGTTACAACCAAGTTCCTGAGCTCCCAGATCAAGGAGAACATAATTATAAGCTACTAAGAAGAAACAGTTTGAATAATGTGGAAACACAATCAGGATAATCCAGGATCTAGCAGCTTCTACATTAAGGGATCAAAAGGCCTGGAATATGATATTCCAGATATCAAGGGAGCTAGGATTAAAACCAAGAATCACTTACCCAGAAAAATAAAGTATAATGTTTCAGGGGGAAATATGGTCTTTAAATGCGGTGGAGGACTTTCAAGCATTCTTGATGAAAAAATACAGAACTGAATAACAATTTGACATTCAAATACAAAAAACATGAGAAGGTAAACATGGAAAAAAATATTATAAGGAACTTATCAAAGTTGAACTATTTACATGCCAACATGGAAAAATGATAATTGTAACTTATGAAACTTTTTTTCAGTAAGAGGATAGATAAAGGGAATACACAGGCACACATACATACACATATGTCTATATAGGAGGGTATAAATGCATATGAATACATATGTGAGTGTGTATATATATATATGGGTACATAGACAGAGGGCACAGTATCAATTGAATAGAAAGGGATGATATTTTAAAAGTGGAAATTGAGAGGTGGGAGGGAATAGAATGAGAAAAAACACAGAGAGACAAAATGGGCTTAACCATCTTGTATAGAAGAAGCAAGGGATAACTGTTATAATGGAGGGGAAGAACAGGAAGCAAAAGGGAATGGGTCAACCTTACCCTCATTGAGTTTGGCTTAGGGAAGGAATGACACACTCTAAATTGGGTATTCAATTGCCTGCAAGGGCAATAAGTGGAGGGATGATGGAGGGGAGGGCAGGTTGGGGTGGAAGGCTATTAGAAGCACACACTTCTGTAAAGGGACAGGGTAAAGTAGAGAATAGAACAAGTGGGGGGCAGGATAAGGAGGGAAATATAATCACTCTTTCACAATGGGGGTGGGTGATGAGGGAGAAAGGAAAGAATCTAGAATTTAAAGTTCTAAAAACAAATGTTAAAAACATATATATATATATACATATACATATACATATACATATATACATATATAAAATTATTTACATGCAACTGGGAAATAAGACATACAGGCACTGGGGTAGGGAGATACATCTTGCCATACTGGAAAGACAGAGGGGTGATGGGGAAGGATATAGGACAGAGCAGATTGGAGAAGGGGGTATGCAGTGGGATCACTATTTTGGGGTGGTGGGTAGGGGAAAGACAGGGAGAAATTTTGTAGGTCAAAATCTTGTGGAAATGAATGATGTAAACTAAAAATTAAATTCAAATGAACTACAAAAAAATAAGAACAACTTCAAGTACCTAAGTCATTTTGATTATTATAAATATCTAAATTTCAAAGGACATATGATGGAAGATGCTACCTGTATCCAGAGAAAGAACTGATAAATAGATGTATAGAATGATGTGTTTTATATATATATACACATACATACATACATACATATTTCTGTCTGTCTAATGATAGTCATATCTAGGGCTCATGGTGGGGAGAAAAGAAAATGGGTGAAAAATTTATGTGATAATTTTATTATATATTTTAACATTAATAGTAAGTTGTATATAATAGATTTCTAGTTTCATGTGTAATCTTTTATTATGCTATGTTAGGGAAATTCTTGTTTATAAATTAAAAATAAAATAAGATTTTTTTAAAAAAAAGAATTCTATCTTCTTCACTAAGAAAAACATTCTTTTATTTTTGAATTTTGAGTTCCAGATTTTTCTCACTCCCTCTAACCCCACTGAAACTCACTGAAAAGGCAAAAAGTATGATATCAATTATACATGTGGAATTATGCAAAACATTCCCCTTATCTCAAAAAAGCAAAAAAATTATATTAAAATTTGCAATTGAACTTCATCAGTTTTCTCTCTATAGGTCGTTATTATTGTCTCATGATGAGTCATTTGGAACTCTCTTGAATCACTGTTTTGATTGTTACATTGCTTTTACTGTGCACAACGATATGACAGTTTTTCTCACTTCATTTTGTATTAGTTAATATAGAACTTTTCATGGTTTTCTGAAACACCCCACCCTTTCATTTCTTACATCTCAATAGTTCTCCATAATAGTCATGTGCCAAAACTTGTCCAGCCATTTCTAAAGAGATGAGCATCCCCTCAATTTCCAATTCTCTGTCACCACAGAAAGAGCTGCTACATATTTTTTAATCTGATCTATTTGGGGCATAGACCTAGAAGAGGTCTTCCTGGGTCAAAGGATGTCATAGCTTTATACTCCTTTGGTCATAGTTCCAGATTGTTTTTCAGAATGGTTGGACCAGTACACTATCTTCTACTAGCAATTCACTAATATATCTTCTTCCTTTTCAGCATTTGTCTTCTCTGATATGTATGAAATGGTACCTCAAAGTTGTTTTACTTTGCCTTTATCTAATCAATAGGGGTTTAGAGCTTTTTCATGACTATAGACAGATTTGATTTCTTCTTTTGAAAACTAACTGTGGGGCAGCAAGGTGGAACAGTGAATAGAGTAACGGTCCTGGAGTCAGGAGGACCTAAATTCAAATTCGGCCTCAGACACTAAACATACACACAAACACACAACAACAGCAACAACTAGCTATGTGATCTTGAGCAAATCACTTAACCCCAATTGCCCCTCCAAAAAAAAAAGAAAATAAAAACTTATATCCTTTGAACTTGTATCAATAGATGAATAGCTCTTTTTTTTTTATAAATTTGACTGTTCTCTATTTTTGAAATAGTTTTTTTGTGAGAAACTTCTCTAATTTTTTATTTTATATTATCTTATTGTCTATGGCAACTTTTGGTAAAAAAAATTCTTATGTTTATGTTTTTTAACTAGGTCTGTTTTTGTCTTTGCAGTGTCTGAGATCCTGATTGCCATTGCTGCTTTTCATTCAGCTTAAGTATAATTGATTTTGCCATGGCCCCTTATTTTAATTTTGTGTCTGTTTCTATTTTGAGAGTGCCTCTTATAAGCAACATATTGTTAGATAGGAATTTCAAAGATATTATGCTATCCATTTGTATTCTATGGGTTAGCTCATTCAATTCACAGTTATGATTACCTACTATATATTTTTCTTCACCTTATTTTCTTCTTGTTGTTCTTGTTCTTGTTCTTGTTCTTGATCTTGTTCTTCTTGTTCTTGTTGTTCTTGTTGATAATGATAATGATAATATTTTTAAACATTTTGTTTTACAACTTTGAATTCCAGATTCTTTCCCTTCCTCCCTCATCACCCACTCTTACTAGGAAGATAAGCAATTCAATATATATGTTGTGCAAGGGTTGTTATGCAAAACATTTCCAAAGTGCACATATTATGAAAAAACTGACTATATTTCCCTCCATCCTTCCCCCCCACTTGTTCTATTCTCTACTTTGACCCTATCCCTTTTCAAAATACTGTGCTTCTAAATACCCTTCCCCCCAACCTTCCCTCCCCTCTATCATTCACCGTCTCACCCCTTTCCACACTGCTGTCATTTAGGGAAAGATACCCAATTTAGTCTGTATGTCATTCCTTCCCTAAGCCAAATTCAATGAGAGTAAGGTTAAACCATTTCCATTTGCCTTCCTGTTCTTTCCCCCCATTGTAACAGTCATCCCTTGCCTCTTCTATATGTGATAATTTACCCCCATTCTGTCTCTCCCCAACTCCTTTCATTATATTCCTCTCTCACCTCTCAATTTCACCTTTTAAATACCATCCTTTCCTATCCAATTGATTCTGTGCCCTCTGTCAAGGTTTACCTGTACACACACTCACACACACACATATACAGCCATATATGTATTGATACATACATATACCCTCCTATTGAGTATATAGACATATATGTACATATGTAAGTATATACATATGCATACATTTATATTCCCTTCAACTATCCTCATACTGAAAAAAGTTTCATAAGTTACAATTATTGTTTTTCCATGTAGACATGTAAATAGTTCAACTTTGACAAGTTCTTGACCATTTTTTTCCGTTTACCTTTTCATGCTATTCTTGCTTCTTGTATTTGAGGGTAAAACGTTCTATTTCACTCTTTTTTTTTTCATCAAGAATTCTTGAAAGTCCTCTTTTTCATTGAATGATCATATTTTCCCCTGAAACATTATACTCAGTTTTGCTGGGTAGGTGATTCTTGGTTTTAATCCCTGGTCCTTCTTGAATATCATATTCCAAGGTCTTCAATCCCTCAGTGTAAAAGCTGCCAAATCCTGTGTTATCCTGATTATGTTTCCACAGTATTCAAATTGTTCCTTTTTGGCTCCTTGCAATGTATTCTCTATGAACTGGAAACTTTCGAATCTGGCTATAATATTCCTAGGAGTTTTTGTTTTGGGATCTTTTAAAAGAGATAATTGTTGAATTCTCTCAATTTCTATTTTGTCCTTTGGTTCTAAAATATCAGGGCAATTTTCCTTAAGAAGTTCTTGAAGGATGACTTCCAGGTTCTTTTTTTTTATCATGGCTTTCAGTTAGTCCAATAATTTTTAAATTATCTTTCCTGGATCTATTTTTCATGTCAGTGGCTTTTCCAATGAGATATTTCACATTGCCTTCTATTTTTTCATTTTTTTGAATCTGTTTAATAGTATCTTGATTTCTCATAAAGTCATTAGCTTCTATTTACTCCAATCTAATTCTGAAGGAATTATGCTCTTCAATGAGCTTTTGAAATTCTTTTCTCATTTGGAAAATTTGGCTTTTTAAGGCATTCTTCTCTTCTTTGGCTTTTTGGACTTTTTTGCCATTTGAGTTAATCCATTTTTAGGTTGTTATTTTCTTCAGTCAGGTTGTTATCACCCTTTTTATGATTTTCTTGCATCATTCTCATTTCTCTTCCCAATTTTTCCTCCACTTCTGTTATTTGAATTTCAAAATCCTTCTTGGGCTCCTCTATGGTCTGTAACCAGTTTACATTTTTCTGGGAAGCTTTCAGTGCAGGAGTTCTGACTGTGTTGTCTTCCTCCTGTTCCATGCTTTGATCCTTTTTCATCTCCAAAAAAAAATAATCTAAAGGATTGCGGTGCTTGCTTTTCTTCCTTTGCTTGCTCATGTTGCCCCTCAGTTACTTGACTTTTGAGCTCTTTGCCACTGTGGAACTCTGCTTCCAGAGAGGAGAGTTTTGTACCAAATTGCTGGAATTTTTACAGTTGCTGATGCTATTAGGAGGGTGCCATCTTTGCAGCACTCACAAACTCTGGTTCTCTGGTCACACACCTAAGGACTACCACCCAAGAATGAGATCCAGATCCAGGCAGGTTAAAGCAAGAACAATTACCCTCTGAATGTTTGGTTGGTCACCCTACAATCTGCAGGCCAGGAGCTCTGAAGCAGCCATCTGGAGGCAGCTGCAGGCCCACCACACTTCTGCCACTTCTAGCTCCCAGGACAGGGGCCAAACCCACTCCTTCCCCTCCCACCCACCCCCAGTTCCAACATATTCTACACTGACCTCTCATTTTTCCTTTGGCATTTATGGGTCGTTAATTCTGGAAACCACCACTGCTGCTCATAATCCACTGTCCTGAGGTCTGCTGCAGCTGCTTGTTGGGACTGCTCTGGGCCTAAAACGATGGACTCACTCAGCTCCCAGTGTGCTGCAATGGACTCTTCTTGTCCACCAGCAGATTTGTTTCTCTCTATCACATTGTTGCTTCTGTAGCTCAAAAATTTGTTCTGAGTCATATTTCATAAATATTTGAGATGACTATGGGGGTGCCATGAAATTTTCCTCCTTCTATTCTGCCATCTTGACTCTGCCACTGATGGTAAGATAGATTTCTATACTCAGTTGGGTATGTATATATATTCTTCCCTCTTTGAACCAAGTGTGATGAAAGTGAAGTTCAAGGATTGCTCGCCTGTCCCTACTTTCCTATACACTATAAAAGCTTTTTCTTGTGTGCCTCTGTAATGGCAAGCAAAGAATTACTTGACACCTTGTTTCAGTGATTTAATTATTTAGCACTATATTTCAGTTCCAATTTATTTTAAGCCTTGCTCATGATTTATTACTTTTTGTTAAGAAACAGAACTTGTGAACCCCACAACTAGTGAACCCCTGTTGCTGATGAAACAGAGGAAAAGGAGGAGCTAATCACCATATATAAGGAGAAGCCTAATCTATGAAAGAGCAGAACTGAGAAGAGAATTATTGTGGTGGTAGAATTAAGGAGAAAACATATGGTATCCTGGCACTCTATGTTTGTCTGGTTTTTCTGTGTTGATTTTTGTCTGTGATACTTTGTACAGAAGCCCTGGGACCTTACTGGAAGCCTTGAAATAGGACTTACTGATTGTCTGTTAACAAAAGTCCTGGAGGAGGGTTTTGGAGGTCCTGGGACTTTACTGATGATTTGTGTTGATCTCTTAGACCTTGATTTGGGTCTGTGTTCATTTTCTATGCTGATGATTTGTGTTGACTTCTTGGACCTTGTTTGTGGGTCTCTATTGATTTCACAGGCAGATAGCGAATTGATGGTGGAGATAACAATGTGAATGAATGTTGTGTTGGCTATATTAAGCACTGTCTTCCAAGAAACAAAAACTTTGAAGGCCTTGAAATGGACTGGACACTGTGGCCTTCAATATGTAACAAGAAATGGATGGTGAACTAGGGGAGGAGCTGGAACAAGGAGCTGGATGAGGAGCTGACTTCTAATCCACATGACAGTGGGTAGATTCAGGCAGGAGCTTGACCCATGGAAGAGGAATCATGGAATTTGGGAGCCAGCCTCAAGTCAAGATGGAAAGAACTCTCCTTGGGTACTCAATGCTGATTGAGAAAATTATGATTTACTGTGGCCTAGGTGTGGAGAACTTTGACCTTTAGACTTTATGCACCTTAAGGACTTGTCATGTTATACCACTGTGAATGCTGTTCTTTGGTTTCTGTGAATGTTTTACTTTGATTTACTGCTGAATAAATAGAGAGTTCACTGTACTATGTAATCAGAGCCTTAAAGCTGTTCATAGCAGCTATCCTCTGCAAAGATTCTTGTGCTTGGTTTTCCATCCTGTTATTTAAAATTATTTACCCCCATTGTGTCTTTCCCTTCCCACTTCTCCCAGTGCATCCCTTTTTCCTACTTTTTAATTTTATTTTTCTTTCTTGGGTATAATCCCATCATAATCAACTCACCAGTGGCTTCTCTCTTTGTATATGCTTTGTGATTGCCCTAATAATGACAAACTTCTTAGAAGTTACAATTATCATGTGTGCATATAGAAATGTAAATAATTCAGCTATGGGGGGAACCTTATGATAACTTTTTTTTTGCTTTTTGGAGGGCAGTTGGGGTTAAGTGACTTGCCCAAGGTCACATGGCTAGTTTTTGTGTTAAGTGTCTGAGGCCAGATTTGAACTCAGGTCCTCCTGGCTCCAGGGCTGGTGCTCTATTCACTGCGCCACCTAGCCACCCCCTTATGATAACTTTTTAATGTTTACTTTTTAATTCTTCAATTGAATCTTGTGCCTGAAAGTCAAATTTTCATTTAAAAATTATTCATCTACATTTCTGCTTTTTTTGAGAGGTAAGGTAGGACAACCGGGGTTAAGTAACTTGCCCAAGGTCACATGGCTAGTTTTGTGTTGAGTGAGGTTGGATTTGAACTCAGGTCCTCCTGACTCCAGGGCCAGTGCTCTTTTCACTGTGCCACCTAGCTGCCCCTGAATGTCAAATTTTCTTTTCAGTTCTGGTCTTTTCATCAGGAATTCTTGAAGTCCTCTATTTCTATAAATTATTTCCCTTGAAGGATTACACTTAGTCTTTCTAGGTACATTATTCTTGATTGTAATCATAGCTCCTTTGGCTTTTGGAATATTATGGCCCAAGTCTTCTTTTTCTTTAACTTGGAAACTGCTGAATCTCATGTGATTCTGACTATGGTTCCACAATATTTGAATTGTTTCCTTCTGTCTGCTTGCAACAGTTTCTTCTTAACCTGGGAGCTCTGGAATTTGGCTATAATATTCCTGGGAGTTTTCCTTTTGGCTTCTCTTTCAGGAGGGATCTTTGAATCCTTTCAATGTCTGGTTTTCCTTTCTGGTTCTAAGATATCAAGAGGTTTTTTCCTCTATGATTTCTTGAAATGTGTTGTGTAGGCTCCTTTTTAAAAGTAGGGTTTTCAGTTAATCCAATAAATTTCAAATTATCTTTCCTTAATCTATTATCTACCTAATAATCTATTATCTTAATCTATTATTTTTCTGATAGTTCACATTTTCTTATTTTTTTATTCTTTTGCATTTCCTTTATTGTTTCTTGAAGTCTCATAGAGTCATTACATTCTACTTGCCCAATTCTAATTTTTTAGCAGTTATTTTCTTCAGTGAGCTTTTGTACTTTTTTCCATTTGACATGTTCTACTTTTAAAGGAGTTCTATAGTGAATTTTGTGTCTATTTTACCATCAAATTTGTCTTATTTTTTATAGTTATTTGCTTTATTATTTTATAACTCTTTTACAAAACTGCCAATATTTCCATAATTTCTTGCATCACTGTCATTTCTTTTCCCAACTTCCTCTATCATTTTAATTTCTTTATAAAAACTATTCTGAGAATTTTTGCCTGGCCTTGGGTCCAAGTAGAATTTTCCCTGAGACTTTGCTTATTGCTGTTTTCAAATTATTGCCTTCTTCTAAGTTTATATTGTGCCTTTCCTTGCCAGTGTAGTAACATTTGATGATTAAGTTTATTATTATTGTTTGCTAATTTTCCTAACCTATTTCTTAAATTTTGAACTTTATAATAAAGTTGTAATCTCTTCAACTGGATGTGGGAGGATACTGTGTCAAACTTCACTATTTTATCTGCTGCTGTTTTCAAAGCTAGTTCTGGGAGTTCTGGGTTTTCAATGCTTCTAAGGTGGCATTTTTCTGGGAGAGGTGTGGTCATTGGTCTCTTTGTCTGTGCTCTGGCCTTTACTTAAAGGGTCCCCTGCTCTTCTGCAGTTAGTAGTGCTAGTGCTCATTTTTGCCTTGGGACTGTGACCATGGTTTCTGCTTCCTTGCAATGGATCACAAGCACTCTCCAATTGCTACCCCAAACTGCTCATGGGCAATAGATTTGCCAATCAACTGTACCTAGTGCTAGAAAAAGATATTTTATAATCTCTTTCTGACCATTTGTTTGACACTCTAACAGTCTATGGACTGAGAGATCCTAAAGCTGCTGTGGAGCCCTCCAAGTTCCATTTCTGGTCTTTTACCAGTCTCTGAGACTACACCCACCCTGGTTTCACTGGTTGTCTTATTTTGGAAAAAATGTCTCCCTCTGACCTTTGTTGGCTGTGTCACTTCAAAATTTAATTTGATGCATTATTTTAAAGTTATTTGGAGGGCCACAGTTTAAACTCTCTTCCTCACTTTCTCATTCTTTTTCAATTTCATCACCAATAGATTTTTTTTCTATTGCTTTCAGATCTCCTTGACAACCACTCAGTCCTAGAGAAAGTCTTTTCTTTACCTTTTCTTCCCATTCACCTACCTTTTAATGCTCTCCATCTTCTGTGAAAAACTGCTAGGAAAAAAAAAACCTGGATTCCTATATTTGATTACTACCCACTTTTTCCTCAGCTCCTTGAATTCCAGCCCATATTACCACTCTTCCAAAGCTATTCTATGGTAGATGACTTTTTAACCAGTAACTAAATGGCTTCTGCTCCATTCTCATATTTTTGGCCTCTAAGCAGCATTTGCTATGGTTCATTGCCCCTTCCTATTCTACTTCCTGCAATATCCCTCATTCCTTGGCATAAAAGATGCCATAGTCTTATTTTTTCTCCTCTTACATAAGTCTCATTTATTAGCTCATTATCCTTTGCTGAAACCCTAAAAGTAAATGCCATCTAGTATTGTATCTTTGACACCATTCTTCAGTCTATATGCTTCCTCATTTGTCATTTTCACTTAAATCTGTGGATTGAAATATCATCTCTAAGCAGACAATTCCTAAATCTACATTTCCAGTTCTGACCTCTCCTCTCAATATCTCTGGGGAACCTCAAATTCAGCACCAACAAGTCCTAGCTTATTATTTTCTCCTCTTTTACCTGTTGAATTTCTATGGGTACTTTAAAACACAACTCATTTGTTATTTCATTTTTTTCTACTAAGCCTTTTCTGATCCCTCACTTATTAATGACTTTCCATATTAGGCCTTACATTATGATTTTTTACATCCTCTGTTGTCACAGAAATCTCAATGCAGTTTTAAGCTAGTAAAACAAATTATATTAGTTACAGATATATGTTTGTTCCCCTTTTTTTTAGACAACGAGTTCTGGAGAGCAATGACTACATGCTATCTAAATCTGGTATCTTCCCCAGAACCTAGCACAAAGATAATTATTTCCAATTTGAAAACGTTTAGTATTTAATGTCTATGAGGCATTAAGGTTGTGATGCTCTGTCCTGCAAACAATAAGGGCTTGATATTAAGCATTTGTTGAGTGAATAAGGAACCATTTTCCTGAAGAGAATAAAACAAGTTAAATTGTACAGTAGAAAACTAAAACTTTTTCAAAGTATAACTAGGTGGAAATGTCACAGAATAGGCAGAGAGATGACTCTGGAATCAAGAAGGTCAAATTTCAAGTCATATTTCTGACCAATATCAATTGATCAGAATTGGTACAGGACTTGCACTGGTAAAGAAGTACCTCACTGGGCAATCCTCTTCATAGAATTATAGACAATGTAACAATACCAACGAAGAAGAAGAAGAAGAAGAAGAAGAAGAAGAAGAAGAAGAAGAAGAAGAAGAACAAGAACAAGAACAAGAACAAGAACAAGAACAAGAACAAGAAGAACAAGAACAAGAACAAGAAGAACAAGAACAAGAACAAGAACAAGAAGAACAAGGACAAGAACAACAACAACAACAACAACAAGAAGAACAAGAACAAGAATAAGACCAAGAACAAGAAGAAATTTAAAAAAATATATATTATTCAAATATTAAGTTGCTATTCACATAACATCTTGCTTTCCTTGGGGAAAAATTATGATATCAAAAATAATAGTATCATTTCTTTAATGTATTAGTCTTTAAGAACTGACAAGCTTGGGGCAGCTAGGTGGCACAGTGAATAGAGCACCATCCCTGGAGTCAGGAGGATCTGAGTTCCAATTGAGCCTCAGACAATCAACACAAAAAACTAGCCATGTGACCCTGGGCAAGTCACTTAACCCCAATTGCCCTACCTTCCTCCCTCTAAAAAGCAAAAACAAAAAACAAAACAAAACCCAAAGCAAACCAAAACAACAACAACAAAAAAAACAGACTGGCTCATATTTGTCTTTGTATCAGCAGGATCTATTGTGAACTGGAAGTGTTTAATAAATGTTTGTTAAATTGTCTAATTTCAGTCTTCCAGTGCCATCCATTCTTTATATTTTATACCATAACAAAAATTATAGACTATAAGTTGGAATTCCTTCATTCCTTTGAATGAACAAGTATCCTTTCCAATGACATTCTGACATATTGTCCTTCAGTCTCTGTCATGACAAGAGGACTTATAGCCTCCTACTTTTGGCAAACCTTAATTTGTATCATACTTTAAATTTAAACAATGTTATCTCATCATATCCCCATAATTTACAAAGCAAAGGTAGAATGGACAACTTAAAAAACTATTTTTTATCAAGTAATTCATATGCAGTTGGATCAAAGAATAAGGAAGAAAAATAAAATAAGTAAGATAATATCCATGGCCTCATGAAGCAAACAGGGATAGATAAAAACATTTAACAGATGAAAGCAAGGAATGTTTTTAATTTATTTAATTTTTGTTTCATGTTGATTTCTAATTGGCATTGCAATTTGATTGGATCAACTATGTAAATTAAATCATATTAAGACACATAAAATATATTCATTAAATAAATAAGTGAATGATTAATCAATATGTAAATAAAATATTCATGTGGACACGTGATCTCAACATGTAGATATTCTTTGCAATAATGTTCAAGTCATGCTCCTTACTGCCCTCCTCCAACAAAATGATGTTGGTCCAAGTGAAAATATTCTTAGCTATGGCTTTGATTCTATTTACAGTATCCCTGAAAAATGACTACTTACTCTTGTTCCTAAGGCATAATATAGAAAATTCCATATATCGCATTGTACTAGTAATTCTTTCATTTTTTAAAATAGAGTTGTCCTTTCAAATAATTTCACACAATCATATATTTTCATTTGTCTTCTTTTTTACTCTATCCATGCCTTCCAGTCATTGTCAGTGGACAATTATTAAGATCTATTTGATAATAAAATAAAATTATAAAGGGCAAATTATATTTTTGATGATTAAGGTGAGAGTGCTCTTTTTTAACCAACTATAGTTATAAGATTAAATGAATATAATTTTGACATAAAGCAGTTATGAAGTACATGACCTGGGGCTTCATCTGAGGTTGTGAAAGGCAGATTGTCACATGCATGAGCACATCTAGTGTCATATCATAAGAAAGTTCCATTTTCCCCTTTGTTACCATTTTTCCTGTGCTTTTTTCAATTTGTTCACTTGATTTTTTTTCTGCTGCTACAGACTGTCACTATGATGAAAAGTGAAAGTGAACCACTGATTCAGAAAAGCAACCAGTGATGTAAAGTACTTTTACAGTGCAACTCTTACTATATGAGACCTGTCAAGCTTGTACTTCAAGGACTGGTGGTGCCACACAACTGATAAAACATTGAGGAAAGCAGCATGCATCCTTCCTCATGACAAGCTAGGCTTCATATGATGTTTCCTGCATTTGTCTTCTATCCGTGCATCACATAATTTTATTCCCATAAAAAAGTCCTTCCAGAGCACTTGACAATATTTCAAATCCTTAAGAGTTCATACAGCCTTGTGGAGAACTCAAAAAAGCATTGGTCTTATATCCTGAAAGTCTGTGACTTAATGCATGTTTCGAATGAATCGATTTTATTTTAATTTTAATTGCAACTCTTTTAATAATTGCTCCACTTATTTAACTGTCATTAGGCGTGCTAGAAGAATGCCAATGTTCAAAGGGACCTCAGAGGGTATCTAACCCAATCTACACTTGAAAAAAGATTTCCAAGGAAATCTACCCGACAAAACTCAGCAAATCTTAGCTTGAAGAGTTTGTCTGTGTTGGGTGGTGGTGGGGTAGAAACATAAGTACAACATTGTTAACCATCTCATTTAACTTTGAGATAGCTATAATAATTAGGATGTTTATATTTATATAAAATTGTTGACTAACATTCTATTAAAACTCCAAGGGGTTTTTTTTTGCTTTATTTCCTTTTCAAACTATCTGCTATCCTTAGGGCTGTTAGGTGATGCAGAGGATTGAGGACTGGACCTAAAATTAGTAAGACCCATTTTCCCAAGTTAAAATCTGGCTTCAGGCACTTTGACTAAGTCTTTAATGTCTAGTTGACTTATTGCAGAAGTATTCTTTAAATTTATTACCCTAGTTATCCTGTCATAGAAAAAAATAAGGCTAGCCTGGCATAACTTGTTCATAATGAATTATTCTTTGTGATTACTATTTCCTTTTCTAGATATTTAATAGACACTTTAAGTAATTAGTGCTAAATTTTTTTCTATGTATTAATGTCTATAAAATCATGCACAGGTAACTTTCCAGAAGAATGTTGCTGTGAGCAGCTTTCAAAGTTCTGATGACATCATATAGTGAACACTCTATTCAGTAAAATATCAGAGCAAAACATTCATAGAAAATCAAGGTACAACATTCAGAATGTTACAACTTATCACAGAAAATCAAAATACAGCATTCACCATGCAACAACTCAACAACTTATCACTAAAATGGCCACATAGTTTTCATCAAAATCACTTAGTCAATCAATCACTTAGTAACTCAATTATTCAATCATAAAGTACAAAAGGTGAAAGTCCTCCACCCATGGGTTGCAATTAAGTTACAAATCAGTCATGATTCAGTCATCAGTCAGTATTCAATCATCAGTCATTGCTCAGTACCGTCTTGAGGGGCAACAGGAAATACATAGACCATCCACCCCTTTGTAACAAGTAAATTACAATTTCATCACTACTCAGTACCTGTGAAGAGGCCTTTCCATCTTGACTTGGAGCAGGCTTTCAGATTCCCTGGATCCCCTTCCCTGGTCCCAGCTCCTACCTAGATTCACCAAACTATCACCTGAGTTCAAAGGCAGACAGCTCCCAATTCTTTTTCCAGCTCTACATGCAGCTCCTTTTCCCTGTGGAAGCTTGCAGTGTCCAGTCCACCTTAAATCCTTCACAGTCTTTGTTCCCACAAAGCCAAGGCTTAACAAAGCCACAAACAGGTTCATTTAAAGTACCAGCATCACAGTCATGCTTCCTCAGTTTTCTGCATCTCCAGCTGGCCCTCAGAAATCCTCAGCAGCCTCAGCAGCTTGACTGGCTCTCCAAAATCCTCAGCACCATAAGCTCCATTCTCAAAATCAAAATCACTTCCTGCAGCCTACATGTGGCTTGCTCCAAGAAATTCTAAGTTTTCAATTCTCATTCCTCTTCTCAATTCTCAGCTCAGTTGTCAGTCAAGCAGCAGCTGCTGTCCTTCCTCCATATGCTTATCCCAAGAATTTCTGACTGTCCAGCTGGGGCTTTTCCTTATATACAATATTTCTCCTCCCTGTTCAGCCCTTTCCTGTTATGTCAGCAACAGGGGTTCCTGGTTCAGTCCCTTCCTGTTGTGTCAATAACAGGAGTTCGTACCTTCTGTTTCTTTAATAGAAGCTTAATATGAAACTAGGTGTTAAGTACCTGTCAACTTAGCAATACAAATGGATCTTCAAATTTCATTACCATTACAATATCAAACTCATAGTTTGCAGATTCCATTCCCCCTGCCACCATTCGAAAATTTGGAAATTTTCCTTTGGCAGTTCTGTGATGCTTTTCTTGTGTTCCACAATGTTTAAAAAATTATTGGACAGGTGTGGTTCAGCAATAACACTTACCAGTTCCTTCATTATTCAAATTAGTATTCAATCTGACAAGTAATTATCAAGAACAATAAGATAATCTCTTGCTGCTTCTTTCGTTTTCTTAGCTATCTACTCCCTAGTGTCTCTCTATTTTAGTCCAAAGATTGTTGTCTTTGCAGGAAAAAATAAGAAGTTAAAATTGAGCACCTCTGACTTCTCTTTGTCATCAGTTATCAGAGATACATTTTGATCCTGCTTTTTCTCTCCGTGTAGATAAAAAAAAAGGAGCCCTCATTTTTGGCCTAGAAAAATGAGGTTAACTTTTTGCTATAAACACAGGATATAAAGATATATAAAACACAAATTCCACCCTTCTCTAGGGGTTTATAGTTTGATGCTCTTTATGAGATTTTGTTCATAAATTCTGCTACAATTATAATTTTATATGAATTAAATCCTAGGAATAATAATTTAAATTAATAATATGACAAATAATATATATAATATTACTAACTTTGATTAATAAATAATAATAAGAAAACTTAAGAGTTATTCAAAACCAAAAGAAATTACAAAACATAATGATATGCAAATGCTGGATTGCCCCTGGATTCAAATCAACAAATAAGGTGGCACAATAAACCCATTAAAAAGTTCTTCTGAGGTATTTAACCTTTAAGAACTTTAGAAAAAATCTTAGAAAAGAAGGTCTATTCAACTGAATTATGTCACACTTGGGCAATTTTATCCTTTATTGCATTCCAATTAAAGCAACTAATCTTAATTGTCTTTAAGAGTTAAAATAAAATAGTCTGAAAGTGTGGCCCCAGGATGGCTAAGTGTCCCAAAGAACATTTCATGTTGTCCACAAGATAAAAACTATTTTTATATAGATATTAAGATGTTATTAACCTACTAAAGTATTTCTCCATTTTTAGACTACGTATCTTTATGGAGCCAGATTTTCTCCATATCGTTCAATCAAAACAACATATTGTAGCAGATTGAATGAAGATATGTTAACCTAGTTGTCTTCTAATTATTCAGACATTAAAATTTGCAAAAATATGTAAAACAATACCACTATTCCCATTAATATTTACTGTTAAGGAATATCGTCATTTTTCATAAAAATGTTATGTTAACGTATAACTTTATTGTTGCTATTTTAATGAATTAATAGATTTTTAAAACAATTACTGCTTTTAAAAATGCTTTTCTTTTTAAATTTTGAGTTCCAGATTCTCTCTCTCTTTTGCTCCTCCCCAAATGCTGAGAAGGAAAATGGCATGATATCAGTCATACATGTGAAATCATGCAAAACATTTTCATATTAGTCATATTGCAAAAAAATTCAAAAGCAAAATGAAAATACAAAGAAAGTAAGAAAATTATACTTTAATTTGCAGTTGGATTTGTTAGTTCCTTTTCTGTAAGTGTATAATATTTTTTTTCATCATGAGTGCTTTGTAATTGCCTTGGATCATTGTATTGATCATAAAAGCCAAGTCTTTCACCGTTGATTATCAGTAACAATGTTGCTGTTACTGAGTACAATGCTATCCCATTTCTTCTCACTTAATTTTCTATCAGTTCATTTAAATATTGCAATATTGTTATGGTTATTTTTCTGAAACCAATCCCTTTATCATTTCTAACAGCACAATAGTATTCTATCAGAACCATATGTCAATTTCTAGCTATTACCCAATTAATCAACATCCTCTCAATTTCCAGTTCTTTGCCACCATAAAAAGAGCTGCTGTACACATTTTTGTACATCTAGGTCTTTTATCTTTTGTTTCATGTCTTTGGGGGCAGAGATCTAGTATTGGTATTTCTGGGATCAAAGGGTACACGTAATTTTATAACTCTTTAGATATAGTTCCAGATTGTTCTTCAGAATGGTTAGACCAGTTTACCATGCCAACAACAGTTTATTAAAGTACCTATTTTCCCTCATCCCCTCTTGCATTTGCCATTTCTTATTAGATGTGAGGCAATATTTTACAATTGTTTTAATTTAAATTTCTCCAATTAATAGTGATTGAGAGCACTTCTATATGACTATATATAATTTTGATTTTTTTGAAAACTGCTGTTCATATCCTTTAAGCAATAATCAATTAGGAAATGTTTGTTTTTTTACAAATTTGACTCAGTTCTCTATATATCTGAGAAAGGAGATCTTTGTCAGAGAAACTTCCTGTAAAAATAGGGAAATGTAGTTTCTTGATTATCACTTTCAATAAGGTCTATTTTTTATTTTGTTTGGCCTGAGATGAGGATTGCCATCCCTTCCCACTTCACTTCAGCTGAAGCATAATAGATGCTGCTCCAACCCTTCATTTTTTATTTTTTAAAATAAATTTATTTATTTTCTTGTTTACATCATTCATTTCTACTAGATTTTGAGTTACACTTTTTCTCCCCATCTTTCCCCTACTCAACACCTCAAAACAGCCATCCCACTGTATAACCCCTCCCCCAATATGCTCTTTCCTATGTCCTCCTCTGTGCCCCTCTGACTTTTCTATAGGGCAGGATGGATCTCCCTACCACAGTGCCTTTATATCTTAATTCCCAGTTGGATGTAGCTAATAATAACAACAACAACAACAACAACAACAACAACAATATATGTATATAAACACATATATTTTTTAACATTTGGTTATAGAACTTTAAATTCTAAATTCTTTCCCTTCCTCCCTCATCACCTAACCCCACTGGAAGGACAAGTAATTAAATACAAGCTGTACATATGTAATTACACAGAACATCTCCACAGTGGGCATATTGTGAAAGACTGATTATATTTCCCTCCTCCCTATCTCACCCCACCTTGTTATATTCTCTACCCTGTCCCTGTCCCTTTAGAGAAGTGTATACTTCCAGCAACCTTTCCCCCCACCGCACCCTCCCCTCCATCATCCTACTTCTCATCCCCATTCCCCTTACTCTCCTGTGTGGCAAGATACCCAGTTTAGAGTTTATGTCATTCCGTCTCTAAGCCAAATTCAATGAGAGCAAGGTGGACGCTTTAACTTTTGCCTTCCTGTTTTCCCCCTCCATTGTAAGAATTATCCCTTCCCTCTTCTATATGAGATGATTAACTCCATTCTGTCTCTTCCTATCTCCTTTCATTCTAATCCTCTCCCACCTCAAAATTTCACCTTTTAAAGTATTATCCCTTCCTATTCAATTGTTCCTGTGTCCTCTTATATATACATATACTCAGATATGTGTTCATACACATATATAAACCTACCTATATATACATATGTGTACACATACATACATAAATACATACATACACAAATATATATATATATATATATATATATATATATTTGCATTCCCTTCACCTATCCTAATACTGGGAAAAGTTTTATAAGTAACAATTATCATTTTTTAGATGTTGGCATGTAAGTAGTTCAGCTTTGATAAGTTCCTTATGATTTCTTTTCCATGTTGCCTTCTCATGCTTCTTGTATTTGAGTGTCAAATTTTCTTTTCAGTTCTGTTTTTTTTCAGCAAGAATGTTTGAAAGTCCTCTACCTCACTAAATGACCATATTTTCCCCTGGAACAATTTTGCTGGGTTGGTGATTCTTGGTTTTAATCCTAGCTCCCTTGATATCGAGAATATAATATTCTAGGCCCTTGTGATAATAATATATTAATAATAATTATAATAATAAATTATCTTATATATAATGATATAATTATATTTAGAATATAATATAACAATATAT
>CM053593.1:75520325-75580649 GCA_028646575.1 Pseudocheirus occidentalis | reverse complement strand
CTTCCAGTGTCTTGGAATCATTTGGTGAGGGAGTTCTGACTGAATTGTCTTGCTCCTGCTCCATACTTTGGTCTTTTTTGTCCATAAAAAAAGGATTCTAGAGTTTTACTGCTGTTGCTAGCCTGCTTCCTTTTTCTCATGTTGGCCAGTCTATTAATTGCTTGGTTTTTTAGCTCTGTGGAACTCTGCTTCCTGGAGGGGGAAAGCTCTGTCCCAAATCGCTGGGGCCCTCTCAGCTGCCAGAGCTCTTAGTGGGATGCTGCAGCCCCACCTCCCAGCCTTGGTTCACTGAAAGCACACCCCAGGACCACCACTCAAGACCACAATCCAGATCCAGGCCACTCAACGCAAGAGCCCTTGGTTTCGATGGATCGCGTCAGCCCCCTGCTATCTGCAGGCCGAGGGCTCTGAAGCAGGCCAGTGGAAGCTGAGCCGTTCCTGCTGCTACAGCCACCTCCCACTGCTTCCTTGCCCTGGGAGCAGTTTGGCTGGACCGCTCTTCTCCTCCCCAGTTAGCAAAATCCACTGACCTTTCTCTTAGCCTTTTTTTCTTCTGGCCTGATAGATAAGGTAATTGTGCCTCCAGTGCAGTCCATCTGCTCTCCTATAGACACGGCTCCCTGCCCGATGCCCCGGGGCCTGAGCCAGCCAGGCCGCGGCTCCCAGACTGCTGTGAAAAGCCCCGCCTGCTGTGCTGCCTGTAGCAACAGATGTGCTTTCTGTCTTGTGGAGAGTTTTGGAGCTTGAAAATCTGTTTTAGAGTCCCATTTTATGAGTTTTTTAGCGTGTTTGTGTGGGAGCTGTGGTGCTTTGCTGCTTCTACGCCGCCATCTTGGCTCCGCCTGAAGACATTTTGAAAAGCAATTCACAATTGCCATTTTGAGGCCAAAGCATTTCTAGATGAATACAATTAATAAAATTCTACCAAATCCTGTTCTAGTAGCATAAAATATATGTCATGAAAACAAACTATCTTTTCATGTTACAAAGGTAGAATTTAATCTTGACCAATAGCAAGACTTGTAGCATTTTTTTAGTACATACAGTTCCTTTGGTAATTGTGTACTTGTAGACTATTTTAAAAAATAATTTCAGCTATCCTGATTTCTTTCTCTTTTTTAAAATATATTTGACGATCATGGTGATTTTCAAGGAATTTAATCTTATGAAACATAATTTGATATAGTTAATAGATAACCAAACTGAGATATAGAAAGACTTGGGTTCAATTTTGTCCTGTGATATATACTATGTGATCACAGACATGTTATTTAACCTCTATGATCCCCCCAAAACTCTCTAAGTATATGGTTTGCCAATAATTAGCTGCCAAAAATTATTTTTTTTTGGTTACTTGATTTAGCTACCCTACTAGATCATTAATTCCTAGAAGACAGAAAATCACTTGATAGAGTATTGTGATCATAGTTCTTTACACAATATCTTGCCTGAATGAATTGAATGAATCATATTCAATTATGAAAAACTGAGTAATTTATTCCCTCTTTTGCTTTTCTTTTCCATTTGGAAAAAAACCATTTTCCCAGGAATTCCTTCATTTTTCCAACATTAAATCTTGGATCAAACCTCAGGTAATATTTCTTTTTTTAAAAAAAATTAAACTATTTGTTTTTCATTTTCAACATCCACTTCCATAAATTTTTAATTTTCTCCTCCTACCTCCCACATCACTCCCCAAGATGAGTTGCAATCTGAAATGGGCTCCACACATACATTCCTATTAAACACACATTCACATTAGCCATGCTTCATAGAAGAATTATAATGAATGGGAAAAACCATGAGAAAGCAAAAAAATAATAATAATAAAACAAGACAAAGAAGAAAAAACCAGTCTGCTTCATTCTACATTCCAACGCCATAGTACTTTCTCGGGATGGGGCAGGCATTTTCCATCGTGTGTACTTTGGAAATGCTTTAGGTCCTTACATAGCTGAGAAGGATTAAGTCTATCAAAATAAGTCCTTTCACACTTGTTACTGTGTAAAATGTTCTCCTGGTTCTGCTCCCCTCATTCAGCAACAGTTCATATAAATCTTTTCAGGTTTCTCTGAAGTCTACCTGTTCATCATTTCTTATAGCATAATGTATTCCACTACATTCATATATCATAACTTGTGAGCCATTCCCCAACAGAGGGGCATCACCTTGATGTCCAGTTCTTGGCCACCACAAAAAGAGCTGCCATAAATGGTTTGTGGTTGTTGTTGTTTTTTTTAACATGTGAGAATATTTCTAAAAAATAAGATCTGCCTAACTGTAGAAGAGCAATGTGACCTACTGGGTTCAGAAATGACCTCTGAGTCAGGAATGTATAAGATCAAATTCTACCTGATATTAGCATTGTGAACTTAGTTAAATCCTTTAATCCCTCTGTGACTTCAGAAGAGTTATCACTGTTTACTGGGAAAAGGAGTTTCTTCACTAGAATTTTTATAAACAAGTAAATTCTGGACCATTTCTATCTGACACTTAGTTCATGCCTCTTTATATTTTTATCCAACTTTATATTTTTATACTTTATACACTTCATACTTATATCTATATACTTTCTATTTTACACATCAAATGATTATTACCCTTTGAACTTAAAGAGGACAAAAAATATATCACTATGTTGAGATAGATGCATAGTTTGTCTATGGCTGATGTGACCAATATGCAGTTGGAAGGCTCCACCAGATGTTAAACACAAAGAGTCTGCATGAACATTTGAAATGGAGATGTATCTAAATTTATGAATCTCACATGTCTTTTCAGCTACAATAATTCCACTTTGCTCATATAGCACAAAACCTTCTTTGAAGCAGATATGCCATGCTATGCAATCCTATGCCAGTGTCTCACATGTCTCACAATGAATTCCAAATTTCTTCACAGAGACACTGATAGTGTCATTGTATCACTTCTTCTGACCTCAGCACTTGCTTATATGATTTCTCTGTAAAATAGTGTTTTGGGTAAACATGTTTGGCACTTAAACAATGTAATCAGCCCATTAGTCTTTCCTCCTCTGCAGTAGAGAATGAATCTTTGGTGACCCACCTTGAGAAAGGGCCTCAGGGTCTGATACATTAACTATTTTTTCTCCTGTTATAATAGAATTTAATTTTTTTCCAATGACATGTAAAGATAGTTTTCAGGACTCATTTTTGTAAGATTTTTGAGTTTGAAATTTGTCTCTCCCCTTCCTTCCTTCCTTCCTTCTCCCCTCTCCAAGATAGCAAACAATCTGATATAGGTTATAACACGTACAATCACATTGAATTTTACTTTAGTTACATTGTGAATGAATCAGAAGAAAAAAGGAAATAAGTATATGAAAAAAAACAAAAAGCAAGAATGTAGACTTTGTTCTGATTTCAAACTCCATTGTTCTTTTTTAAAATAAAATTTATTAATATAATTAACTAAAATAATTAAGGTTTATCTTTTTTTCTTCATATAATCAGCTTCTAGTTTTATTTATTAGTAGTAGTACAACTGGTATAAAACTGTATCAAAAGGTATGCACAGTTTTATAGCCAATTGAGCTAGTATAGTTTTGCTATTTCTTCCTATAACTCTCTTCATTTCTCCTCTAAGAATTTAGATGCTATACCACTTGATTGCATATGTACATATTGATATTTGTATATAACATTATAATTTATAATAATATATAATATAATGTAATTATATAATATATGTATTATTTTTATAATACATGATTTATATTATGTAATGGTATAATTATAAAATATTGATATTAACATTGATATTTAGTATATAAATATTGATATTAAGCTCATAGTACATTTTAGCAAGATGTAGTTTCCTTCCTTATATCTTTTAAATAGTTATGGAGGCATTCCATGTATCAGTGGTGAGTAGACATCATTGCAAATGTTTTTGTACATTTTCTGTATGCTTCAACCACAGAGAAGGATCCTTTCTTGCTGTGGTAAGCTTGTCAGGATTAGGTTAGGTTAAGTAGACAATTTTTGTGTACCTGTTCTAGCCTCTTCCTTATGCCAGGAGGTGAGTGGTGTGGTCCTTACAAAAGAATTGTTAAGGGGGCAGTTAAATCCCATTGATGTCTTAGTCCAGTGAGAAAACCCTATGATCTGGACCACCTGTCTATAAGGTTGTGACTAAAGTTCCCAGTATATCTGTCCCACCTGCTTTGTTACTTGCCTGTCACCACAGGACCTTGAGCTAGGCAAAAATGGTATAGGTGAATTTTTTACTCCTATACATTTAATTTAAGTGAGGCAGAGACATGCTAAGCCATCAGCCTCACTCCCTCTCCCAGAGTCATTAAATTCCAAAGACTGGTGATGGCCCAAGATGCATTGGATGACCTTGGCATCTTCAATCTGTAACCAAGTTCTAAATATTTCATAGTGCCTGCTTCCACTGCCTTCATAGTCCATTGGAAAAAAATTGTTCATATCTGCTTATTCTGTCTGGAAAGTCTTCTCATGATCTTGATAGACCCTCCTGAATTCACTGATGGGTTTGAGGTCTTTCAGTTACCTTAAACCTGCTTCAGCTGGATCAAAAGGTATGCAGAGTTTTGTAGCCCATTGGACTAGTATCATTTTACGTAATGGCATGCACCAGCAGCTTTCCAGAAGAATGCTACTTTGAACAGGTTTTAAGGTTCTGATTACACAGTATAGTGAACTCTCTAGCCCATAACAAATCAAAACAAAACATTCACAGAAAATCAAGGTACAGTATTCACAATATTACAACTTATCAAAGAAAATCACAAGATTGTATTCACAACAGCTTATCATTAAAATGGCCACATAGTTTTCACCAAAGTGGGAACAATATTGAGAACAAAGAACAATCACTTGGTATCCCTAAGGAGGTTTGCTTCCTTACTCAGTCAATCAGTCATCTCAGAGTACAATAATCAGCCTTCCACTCATGGGGCAACTAAGTTAACTCAATCAGCACTTATTCATCAATCAATTACTAACTATCATTAATCAATAAGTACAATCATTAGAAAATACACAAACCCTCTACCCCTAGGTCACTAGTAAACCACATTATCATCACAGCATTCAGTACCCAAGGAGAGGTCTTTTCTTCATCTTGACCCAAGGCAAGTTTTCAGCAATCTCTGTTCCCAGGGAGACAAAGCTTAACAAGACCATAATATTGCAGTGTCCTCATCAATTCACTCTCTGCCTGCAGTATCAAGACCCCCTGAAAACATCAGTAAGACCCTCTTTCAGGATTTCTATAAACATGCAACAAGAAAATCCTTCTTCAGGGCATCTGAGCCATCAGAAAAGCTCTAAGACCTCTGAAACAATAGTACTGTCCTTCACCAGCATATGAATCTGGCAAAACAACATCAAAACAGACAGACAGGATACTGGCACCACAGCCATACTTCCTCAGTCCTCTGGCAGTTCAGCTGGCCATAGGAAGCAGAAGAAATCTCAGCTCAAAATTGCTCCTCCCAGGTTTTCAAAATCAAAGTTGTTTTCTCCAGCCTGGGAGTAGGGGTGGAGGGCTGGTGGTTTCCTTTTCAGTCTTCCAGGCAGCAGCAACTTCAGTCTCCACAATTATTGTCCAAAGAAAATTCTGACTCAGTTCTCAGTCCAGCAGTAACAGTCCAGGACCCAAATGCTGCTGAGAGAACCTCTCTTTCTGCCCAGCAGAACAGCTTCTGCTACTAGGTTCTTGTCAGAAGAAATTCTGCCTTCACTTCTCTGGGGCTTTTCTCATATACACTACCACTTCCTGTTACATCAGCAACTTCTTTCCAAGGTGTTAACTACTTCTGTGTTAACTGAACAGCTTAAACAAGGTGTTACTTGAAACAAGGTGCTAAGTACCTGCTTACTTCCCAATACAAAGGGGTATGGAACATCTTCAGATTCCATTAACATTACATTTTGCTACTTACCATCTACCAAAAAACATTACTGCTGTATGGTCACTGCACATGCTAAAGCCTCTTGGAGCTACAGGTGAGAGTTGGTGTCAGGTGGACACCAAATATGCAAGGCAGGCCTGAAGAAAAAGTCTCAACAACCCTCATAACATATGTACTAGTCTTCCCTTGACACTTCAAACATTCCTGCACATCACTCTATAAGTAAAAAAAGTTTAAACGAAGTGGTGAAAATCAAATTTATTGATAATAATTTAACCTCTTGGTGATTCAGTGTTCTCATCTGTAACATAGGGGAAGTTAATTCTTGAGTCCATGTCTCATAGCTACAACTACTTAGGTAGTTGCAAGGATCAAATCTGGTAATGTATGTGAATTAAAAAAGATAAATACTCTTGGTTAACTGTTCTTATTTACACAAAGTACTTCTCTTATAAAATAGTACTTTAAATTTTTTTCAAATTACATGTAGAGATAATTTTTAATGTTCATTAAAAAAATTAGTTCTAAATTTTTCTCCTTTCCTCTTTCTTCTCTCACTCCCTCCCCCTTTCTAAAATGATAAGCAATTTATATAGATTATATATGCAATCATGTAAAATGTATTTCCATATTAGTCATGCTATAAAAGAAGAAGCAGACAGAAGGGGGAAAACACGAGTCATGTTATACCAAAATATCATTACCTTGAATATTACAAATGAAACTGGACAATTTCCTTAATTTCCTCTGAGTCTTTCTAAAGGAAAACCAGTTCCCATGACAAGTATTGGAGAAAGTAACTATACTATTTTCTTGTTTAATATATGGATATTTCTGAGTCACATGATAAATAAGATGATGGTTTAGTCACTTTCTCTACATCCCTTTAACTGTTCAACTGTCTGAGAAAAATGACAACAGGTTGTTACAGATACAATGAAACATTTGAATCCACAGGACAAAAAAAAGAAAACCCTACTGCAACAAAATATATGTAAATTAACAAAATCCTACTCCAATCCTTAGTGTGCTCCATTGGCTCCCCTCATTTACCAACCTCCAACAACAAGTTCACATGCACAAGTCTGTACAAGTTCAGAGTCCATAAAGGCCAGTCTCTTCTATTAATCTCTTCTAGAACTACCCCATATACTTTCCCCCATCTTAAAATAGGCACAGACATCAACTTTTCCCACATGACTGAGGATGAAGGACTGTGAGAAAACAAAAGGTATTGCATTCTGACTGTGGTTGGCACTTGCTTGGAGCCCCCAAGACTACGTAAAAAAAAGCCCCCAATGTCTGCGTAAAACATCCTTCCTAGCTCCAAACACCTTATAAAATAGCATACCCTCATTCTGTCTATCAAGGAGAAGGAAAAGAGGAAAAGGATAAAGTGATCGTAAGGGAAGAAACATCTAATGAATACAGGAGGCCATGAAAAAAGGGGACTAAAAACCATCTGGAACAAAAGCATAGTTTGGTGAACCCCTTACCTCCTAACAATCAAAGAGATCACAGCAGCTATACATTAGGACATTCTGGGAGGGATAGTACATGTCAAAAAGCTAGATGATCTAGAAGGTGACTAACAAAGAAATTTTATTTAAAAATCAAAATGCCCAAGCATAGTGATAGATGCCTGTATCCTTGATGCTGGGAAGAAAAAGATTCATGAATTATTTGAGCTCTTGATTTCTCTGCTTATTGGAGTAGGCCAATCAGATGTTTGCAGTTTTGTTTCACACAAGTATGGTGATCACTGCTAGGTTCTGAAGGGATGTAGCCCAGGTTGCCTAAGGAGAATCAAATAAGTACAAAAGGAAAATTGAGCATATCAAGGTTCTTATATCAATCTGTAATAGAAATGGACCCATAAGTAGTATTACCAGCTGTAGCAGCAAGTACCCTAGCTTACCCAGGATAGCTGCTAGCACAGGTTCTTAGGTCTGCTTTTCTAAAGGAAAGCAACTCAAATGCATTAACAACCTTATTTTAATCAAACATATATAATTTACCTAATTCAGGGGGGAAGTCAGCACCCTGAAATTCAGAGAATACATACAGAAGTTACAAGAAGACAGAGAAACAGATCAGCAGGCAGGCCTAGCTGTCTGACCATTACACTGCTACCTAGTTAGTTACCAGAGAGGGAAACACTAACATCTGGATTTTTAAAGCCCAGGAGCTCAACGGCTGCCCAGAGTCTCATCTGGCCAAATCACACAATGATTCCCAAAGTGATCCCCAAAACAAAACCTCACATCAGGGTAATATATAGCCTTCTGCTGGGTCAGAGAAGGACATAACCTCTTGACCCACTACCCAATCACAAAGTGATTTGCAGGTGTGGGCATTTCTGAAAAACAAGCCTCCAGCCACAGGAGCCACATGACCACATTCAGCTTATTACAGGGCACAGATTATTTTCAATTCAGGGAAGGTTCTCAGAGTCACTTAAGTCAATCAAATGGGCAAGTGGCAGGAAAGATCTTCATATTCCCATTCCTATAACATTTGGCCCCAAGATCTTTCATACCCATTACATAGGCAACTTAAATCTGAATAAGCATTAACATATCTTAAGTACAACATAATCCTTTACAACATAATGACATCACATTTGCAAGATACATAACAGCTCATTACCAAAGTGGCCACAGAGCCTTAGACAAACACAAAGTACATAGCATTATAATCCCCTCAATCCAAAGCAAAATGTACAAATAAAAGTTCTCTTGGAGGGGAGTGTCCTTCCCTGACACTGTTCTTGCAGATTCCTCCTGGCACTTTCAGATGCAGGCTCTAATGAGCCAAATCCCAGTCTTAACACTGCTCCAGCCCCTGCTTCCAAGTCCTGAGGGGTAACTGGGCAACAAAACCAACAGGGTGGGGTCCTTGGGGATCCATAACACTGCACCCCACCATAGATACAATTCCATCCTCCCCCTGGGTCCTAAACTATTGGATACAGGAAGAAAACACATTCAGTGCTCCTGCCTTGTTGCACAGTCCTTATCTTGTCCTGTGGATGAATTCCAAACTCATGGGGCCCTCTTACTTCCCCTGGCAGGAGCACTGCTTCTGCCCCAATTCCAATGCAGGGAGCTCTCTATTCATGCTCTCACCTCATCAAAGTCAGTATGCAGGCAGTTCTGTACTCCGGTTCTATTGATTCACAGAATAACAGCTACCACAACTAGGAAACAATTATCCCAGCCCCCATACTTTCCTTTTACTTTGCAGATCCTGTTCCTGAAGCCATTTGTAGCAGCAAGCCTATCAAGGAGCCAAGAGGCAGGGAAGATCTTTAGATTCCTATTCCCATAACATTCAGCCACTTGTTGTTGCAGAGATCCTGGAAACTTGCCATTGGTTCAAAAGGCCTGAAGAAGGATTTTCTTGTTGTATGTGTACAGAAATCCTGGAAGAGGGTCTTGCTGTTGTTTTAAAGTGTTCTGGGGCTGTTCTGCAGACAGAGAATGAATTAATGAGAACACTCGCAGTGCATCTTGTGGCTTTGTTAAGCTTTGTGTCCCTAGGAACAGAGATTGCTGAGAACTTGCCTCCCCATCAAGATGAAGAAAAGACCTCTCCATGGGTATTCAATGCTGCGATGATAACTTAAGCTTGTTGTAGTTTAAGGGTAAATGTCCTCTTGTGCTCTCCTGCCCCCTTTGAGAAAGTGATTGGCATTAATGGATGGTATTGTAATTCAGTTGTGATTCAGGGGTTAGAAACTTTTGACTTTTTTGTGCTCTGTGTGACCAAATGAATGTACTTTTTTATGACTGGAAACAAATATCCATTTGAGAAGAGAGACTTTGTGACTTACTATATGAATGTATTGCCCAGGGATGGGCTACTTTGACTAATGTACTGGCCAGGGATGGGATACTTGGACCTTGGTACTTTGTAATTGAATTGAGGACTTACTAAATTATTGGGTTATGCTATATTTTGTTTTCTGTGAACATTTTGCCTTAATCTGTCACTGAATAAATGGAGTTTGCTATGGTCATAATCTGAACCTGGAAAATGTTTATGCTTGGCCTTATACCAGCTGAGGCATGATATGAAAAATTTAGTTTCAAAAGAAGAGAGAAGGGCATAAAGATTGAAGATTTCAAGGGAGAAATTCTTAATGGAATCTGAAAGCTAAACCAGATAAATCCATAGAGAAGATCCTAAAATTATAAAAGAGAACTGATACTCAAAAACAATTAAAAACTGGATCAGTAATTATTACTAGACAAAGGAAAATGAACCAATGCCTGATGAAATATGGAATCCTGTGTACTCCAACAGATATAACGAGAAGTTCCAGAATGATTCAAAAGAGAATTGAAATTAAAGAAATAAAGACTGACCCTCTGTCATGGCCTTGATATATAATTTTAAAATATAATTAGTAAATTAAAGAAAAAATCTATGAGGGAGAGTTTCTCTAAAGAAAATGAGAAAGTAACAGATTGGGAGTATAAAAATTCTGAAATGATGAAACACTTTTTTGATGAAAAGGAAAAAAAAGTTGACATAATATATAGAAGGTATAAAAGCCAAAACAATTTATCAGAAGAATTCAACAAATAAAAATACCTGAATACAACAATGCAAGAAATAATATAAGAAAACTGAATAGCACTTCTGAATACCTATAAGGAATTAAATCAATTAATCAACAAGATATAGATATAGTTAGGTAGATATATGCACAACTATATGAGTATACATAGTACATACAAAAATCAATATGAGTATATGTGTATGTGTGGGTATATATGTATATATGTGCAGATATATATGTATGTATGTGTGTGTCTATATATAGCCTACTATGTATTGAATACATTGAAAGTAAGTAAATATAAACAGATTCAACATTGTTAAGTCAGATATCATCTGGAAGGAAAGGAAATATTAGTAGCAAGGATAAGGAAAGAAAGAATTCCTATGCTCTGGCTATTTCTTAAAGGATGAGGAAAGATTCTATGAAGTCAGGGTATGAAGAAATTTCATTTTAGGAATGTAGAAAAGCTAGAGTAGATGCCTAGAGGGAGGAAACAGTATGTCATATGTGAGCAATGGAAAGAAGGCTACTTTGGATGCATTGTAGAGTGTGCAAAGAGGAGTAATGCAGAATGAGAGTAGAAAGCTATGTTGGGATCATGTTGTATAGGACTTGAAAAGCTAAACTAAGAAATTACATTTTATCTTAGAGAAAATAGGAAGCCACTGGAGCCCCTGGAGAAGGGAAGTCACATGGTCAAATCAGGGTCAAGAAAAATTATTTTCACAGCTGTGAAGTATAGGATGGACTTCAGTGGGAAGTTTGATAAGGGGTAAATTTCCAAAGAATACTATGCCATAGGTTGATTCAATTTTTGTGGGATAGCATGAGAGTGAATAGAAATTGGAGTGTGAGAGGTGCAGAATGGAGGGCAATAAGTCAAGCACTCCTACAAGGTATATTGGTAAAGAGTAAAGGGAATGTGTTCCTTTCAGCCTTTCAGTAAAATGGGTGAGGAGGATGGGGTGGTAGGAAAATTAAAGAATTCACAGAAAAAAGGAGTTGAATCTGGAGGGAATAAAAGTGGGGCTGGGGGCCTCGACCTAACTGGGGTTTGGAGCAGCATGTATTAGATCCTTCCTAGGAAAGGAGAGGAAGAGAAATATTTGCCTACTACACGCAACGAGGGATTTATGATGAATTTAATCTGTTGGGCATTGATTTGTAAGGACGCCACCTTCTCTTGGATACATTTTCACCTCTGTAGATAATAACTTGATCAACCAGGTATATATGAGCTCCTAAAAGCAGCTAACAATTATGGAAGACTATGGAACCAAGGATGACATTCTATAGCTTTGAGAAAGAAAAGCATTTATGGGTAGGACCAGGATTTTAGTTGAATGGCAAGATTTGAGGCAACAGATAATTTTCTCAATGTTGCCCTGCTTCTGAACAATATTCTTTCCCTCATATACTGTTTTATTTAAGAATGAGTCACTGCAGAAAGTAGATATATCATCAGACAAAATATATAAGAGCAATACTAGGAAAATTAATTGGAAGATGGAATTCAGATTCAGTACTTCAGAAGCTTTAACACCATGAAGAATCAGGATAGATTAAAGAAATAATAAGTGTACAGTACATGAATCAAAGAACAAAATTTCAGAACAAAGTTGAGGACAAAAAAGCCTTAGAAAGATACAGTACAAAGAAGATGAAAACCATCAAAGCATTTAAGGAAAGATAGAGAATTTTTGAACTAAGCAATTAACTTAGAAGGGGCTGAGAAAAGATAAGAAGGAGAGGCAAATAAACACATAAGAGAAAAAATACATAAGTAAAATGCTAAATTTTTTGGAAGGGGTAGACAAATGGGATGGAGAAAAGGAAAAGTTATATTAAAAATCTTTAAGTGAAATCAATTCCAGTATAAGATTACTAATTTAAGAGTGGAGTTAAAAATCCTAAAATATTAAAAAAACAAAATTAGTAAAGTACAAGCCTGTCTCTCACAGCAGTGTGTTAGTGAACTAAGTAATCTAATGAAATTAAAGTGGTAGAACAAAAAAGCATATTTTACAAATTTTATTCTATGTTACTCTCTGGGAGAGATCGCAGGAGAGAAGGTAGAGGAAAGGACGGATGCAGGAGGAGGAAGAAACAAAGAGAGAGACAGAGACAGAGATGGATACAATCTACACATTAAAGAGATTAGAAAAGGGAATTCAATGGCTCCAAATTCTTCAATAATAAAAGAATATGCACATTTACATGTGACTTCTTCCATCATTGGTTCAGGCTACATCTTATCCATATCTCCATCCTTTTCAGTTCCCATGTTCTCCCATGTTTCTTCATGAGAATATGTCCAAGGCGACCAAATATTTCCTCTATGTCTTTTAATGTTCTCTGGAGATATCATTTCTTCTTACATTATTTTTCCCAACACTCCACCTTTTTTTCAACAACATATTTGCTAAATGAAACTTTTTATGGTGTCTTAAGTTAAAAATCTTACACATATACATATGTATGTATCCATATATTGTGTACATATGTGTATAAATGCTTATATATGGGTATGAGAATGTGTGTATGTGTGTGTGTGTGTATATATATATATATACATATACATATATACACATATTATATCCTACATATACCTATGGTTCCAAAATGTAGGTTTGAGTCATTTGTGCTTTTAATTATTCAGAGTATATAGTATTTCATGATTCGTGTTTATATATCATCAAAATAAAAATCTTTATAATCATTAGGCACAGAGAAAAAAAGTAAAACATGTAATCTAATGAGAGTAGAGTCAGAAATTAAATTATCACCAAAATCAGCTACAAAATTGCAATAGGTGATGACCCTTTTGCTGGAACTTAGTCCAAAAAAGCAATAAACATGAGAATAATTAATATTTGAAAAGAATTACTACAAATATTATTTTATTTCATCTTTAGAACAATCATATGAAGTAGATAGTGAAAGAACAGGGTCTCTAATGATCGCACATATATTAGGCAACTGAGGCAAAATTCTAGCCAGCTTTTCTGACTACAACAAGTACAGTACACTTTTTAGTGTATCACTAGAATTTTGACTATCAAAAAACAATGAATAGAAAGGAAATGTGTTAGAAGACATCATTCAAAGAGTAACAAAATGTAAACATTGACAAAGAAATGGAGTTAGTTTTTTAAATGGAAAATGGATGGTAGACTTTGCTGCAACAGAATCCTTAATCAGTTCCCTAGAAAAAAATACTGTTGAAATGGGGGCAGAATGAAAGAACAAAGAGACAATATAAAATACAGTCATAAACTCCAAAGTGGGGGGAAGGAGGAGAAGTGGAACTTGTGACAAATAAAGCATAATGAAAACAAGGGAGAAGAGTACCAATAAAACTACAAAAGTATAGACTAAAGTAAAAGTAAAATATAGTAAGCTTCTTTATGAATGAGAATTAAAGAATTCTTATGTAATTTTCAAAATAAATATAGAACAGACAAAACTAAAAAGATAAACAAGACAATACATAAGCAAGAAAAAAGTCTACATTATATTCAAAGACAGAGTATTATAGCAGAAATAATATCTTGCAAATTATTGGATCAAGATTGTGATTTGTTTTTTGTATTTATGGTGCCAAGGCCAATAATTTAAGATGTACTACTTTAATTATGGTCAGTAATGGCTATTAGGAGGTTAAACTCTGAATCCCAAAGTATTTTGGATTTTAGAGAATTTTCATTTTACACAAGGGAATTGGGTAGTAACACTACATACATGAGAAGTGATATTCTCTTCCTGATTAGGGATAAAATGGTGTCTAAATCATGGTCCCTTCCATTTAGGATCTTAAAATTTGGTAACAGTGATAATACAGACTATAGGGATTCATACATCATAAATACCATTTAAAGATAGGGTTCCAAGAAAGGATTCATGGAGTTTTTAGGCCTTAAAATTTAGATCAGATTGGAGCTTTCAGAGATGGAATAGGAGAAGGACATGAGCATGAGCTCAAATCCAGAACAAGAAAGAAGAATTTGTAAAAACAAGAACGGTAAATTGGGTAAAACTTGAGTTCTGGAAGGGGGAAATAATAAATGTTTATAGAGCACCTACTATGTGCCAAACACTGTACTAAGAGCTTTTTTAAAAAATGAATATCTTATCTGATCCTCATAAGACTTCTTCAAGGTAGGTACTATTATTATCTCCATTTACTGTTGGGGAAACTGAGGCAGCCAAGTTATAAGACTTGCCTACAGTCATATGGCTAGTAAGTGTTTAGGCCGTATTTGAATTCAGGTCTTCTTGACTTCATGCTAGGAGTTCTATCTGGGATAAAGTCTCTGAGGATATGTAGAGTGAAAAGAGTAGAGAGTCAAGAATGGAAATTAGGAGAATTCTATTATTTAAGAAAGAGATAAATAAACAAGTGCACTTTATTATTATTGGGAAGAACAAGTGCACTTTATCAAAAGGAAAGTGTGGGAAATTATTTCAATAAATCTCATGAGTGCTATCAAATGAGGCGTAAATACCAAGGAATTTATGGACTGAAAAAATTTCATTGGCCTAAACATTTAGAAGGCCATTGGTGACCTTTCTGAGTTCTATATGGTAGAAAATGAATCTAAATTAAACAGCGGGTAAAATGAGGTACTTAGTAGGTTACTTGTTAAAGGAGTTTAACAGTGATAGCTTGAGAATTTAGGTCAAATTTTTTTCAAAGTAGGGAGGTGGAAGAATATGTGGAGGTTTTGAAAAATATTGGGGAGGGAGAGCATAATGAAGTACCCAATCTTGCCAAGTGCTTTTACCTGGTTAGATTTTATATAAACACATATATACAAATACATACATAGATACCTATATGCACGTATGCATAAACACATACAATTTTAATTAACAAACATACAATTAGCATTAAAATTTAAAAGTAGAGAAAACAAAAGCTAATTTTGCGTTACTTCCCCATGCAGTGGTCATCACCTTCTCATAACGCAATGTTTTAAAAAATGCTAAATCAACTGCTACAGTACCAATTCATAATTCTCAGCTATATCAGTAAATAATTGATTACATAACTGCCAAAAATATTGACAATAGGGTCATCCCAAAGAATGGGTATAAACGTTTCATATTAATTCTGTATCAATACAATCAGCTGGACAAACTCCAAGTCACCATGGAAATAGTGAGCTAAAAATGTAGTTTATAGATGCTGAATTTTAGGTTAATGCTTAACCTAATGCTTACTTTTCATTTCTTTCTTTAACTATGAGGATGATGATGATGATGATGATGATGAAGATGATGATGATGATGATAATGATGAAGATGGTGGTGGCTAACAACTGTAAAGTGTTTTAAAGTTTCCACAGACCTATCATTACATGAATTCTTTTAAATTTCATACCAACCCAGTGTGAAAGGTGCTATCAGTGTTATTATTCACATTTTTTAGATGAGAAAACAAATGCACAAATAAGTTAAATATATTCTCTCACTTACCAATTGTAAGTTCCTAAAGGGAAAGGACTATGATCTAGACAACCTTTTATCCAGAACAGGGCTTAGTATGTTATGGGGTTTTTTTTGTGTGGAGTAGGTGCTGAATAAATATTTGTTTAATGAATAACCAAAGCATTACTCTGAAATGCATGTTCCATAAAATGCAAAACACTTGTAGGATCCAAATATAGCTCAACCTCCTAATGGTTATAAACAACTTTAATTAAAGTTGTTATTCAGTCATTTAGTCATGTCCAACTCTTCATGAGCCTGGGGTACCACACTGACCATGGGGTTTTCTTGCCAAATCTACTAAAGTGATTTATCATTTCTTTCTCCAGGGGATCAAGGCCACAAAGGTTAGGTGACTTGCCCAGGGAAACATAGCTAGCAAGCATCTGAGAATGGATTTTTAACTCAGGTCTTTCTGACTCCAGGTCCAACACTTATCCACTGAGTCAACGAGCTATCTCCTTAATTTAAGTAGTATATCATAAATAAATTATTGGCCTAGGCATCTAATTAATGGTAGGGTGGGATATAAACCCATGTCTTCCTGATTTCAAGTCATTCCTACCTTTGCAGGATTAGTATTAATGGGAATGTTTGGATGAGTATGTCTACAAAATATATATCTATTAAAATTAAATACTTTAAGGACATACGATTATGATTTTATTTACTTGAATTTGTTTATGTGTCTTATTTTACAGTACTTAAAAGTGAAATAATTTTCAATTATCTAATTATTCTCATTTAATATTCAATTAAATTCATTAAATATATTTCAACCTTCTACTCTGTGTTGGGTATGGACCAGAACTCTTAGAATACAAAAGAAGAGAAGACATTTTTTTCTACTCTTGAAAAACTTACAATACAATTGGGGAAATCAGTTTAAGCAATGGTTTCACTATGATAGCTACAGGTTGTTGCATTTTGTTTTGTTTTTTACATATTTTAAGAGAGATATTTGTAAGGTAGGAACAGTTCAAAGTACATAAAGCAGGATGAGTAAGATCTGGAATTAATGTAGCATTGGGAAGAAATGAATTAACTGGGAATGTTTTGTCTGGAAAAGTAGTGAAACAGTAACCACCTTCAAATACTTGAAAGGCTATCTTGGAGTAAAAAGATAAGTTTTATTCTTAAAATAACTTAGGTGTTTTGAGGCCTCTTCTTTATATCTCTACAAACTCTCACTTAGCAGTCTTATTGACTTCCATTCCATTGTCATCTCTACTTAGATGAGTCATTCATTACAGACATACAAACACACACAATGAATGTGTGTGTATAAATAAACTAACATATGTACAAAATATATAAGTACATATGTATAATCATATATTTACATATTCATGTATACACATATTATATATTGTCACACGCTTCATGCTGAAATTCTAATATTTATAACTGACCGCTGGTTATTTGTACCTAGATATCCTGCTGACACCTCAAATTCTTGAGCAGGAGCTTGGTGGGCCAGCACATGGAACTCACAGAGTGAGGGTACATTGCTCAAGCCTACCAACTCTGGAGTTGAGTCTATGTTCTCTGGCTTATCCACTGGGCACAGTTTTAAATGCTAGAGGATGGTGGTGAGGAAAAGAAAGGTTTCCTTTCTTTTTTAAAAAAAATAACTTTATTTTTTTAACATTTTCTTTTAAAATTTTTACTTCCAAATTTTCTCACTCCAACCTGCCCCTACTGCACCCATGTAAAAGGCTATTGATTATAAATCATGCAAAACACTTCCTTATTATCCATATCAACAAAAAGCTAGAAGGAAGAAAGAGAACAATTATACTTTGATTTGCACTCAGAGTTCATCGGTTCTCTCTCTCTGGAGGTAGATAACATTTTTTCATCTTAATGAGAGCAGCTAAGTCTTTTACAGTTGATTCTTGTTAAAATATGGTTGTTATTGCATACAATAATCTTGTTTCTGCTCACTGTCTTTTGCATCAGTTAATACTGATCTTCTGATGTTTGTTGTTGTTTTTCTGTAGCCAGCCCTTATAGCACAGTAGTATTCCATCAAAATTATGTCACTTCTTGTGCAGTCATTCCTTAATCTGTAATTATCTCCTCAATTTCCAATTCTTTGCCACTACTAAAAGAGATGATACAAATATTTTTGTACATATAGGTCCTTTTTCTTTTTATTTGATCCTTTGGGGACACAAACTTAGTAGTGGTATAGCTGGGCAAAAGGGAATACAATTTTATAGCTCTTTGGGCATAGTTCCAGATTGTTCTTCAGAATGTTTACACCATTTCATGACTCCATCAACATTTCAATAGTGTGCCTATCTTCCCCAACCCCCTGCAGCATTTATCATTTCTGATAGGTGTAAAGTAATACCTTAGAGTTGTTTTCATTTGCATTTCTGTAATCAGCAGTTTAGTGCATTTTTATATCACTATAGATAGCTTTGATCTCTTCTTCTAAAACATATCTGTTCATATTCCTTGGCTTCCAATTTTTTTTTAAAAATTTGACTCAATTCTCTATATATTTAACAGATTATGTCACTATAAGAAAAACTTGCTGTAAGTTTTTTTTATATTAATTCACAATTCATTGTACCTTTTTTTTTTAATATAGTTTGCCTGGTTGTCTTTTAATTAGATCTATTTTTGCTTTTGCTTTGTCTGAGATCATGATTGCTAACCTTGCCTTTTGGTTTTTAGTTGAAACATAACAGATTCTACACCAACCTTTTATTTTAACTCTGTGTGTGTATGTGTGTGTACATGTGCGTTTTAACCAATATATTGTTGAATGCTACTTTGTAATTCATTCTGCCATCTGTTTCAATTTTATGGGTAAGTTCATTCCATTTGTCTCCAAGATTATGATAACTGTATATTTCCCTCTATCCCATTTTCTTCTCTTTATCCTCTTATCTCCTTATCCTGCCCCTCCTCAAAAGCCTATTTTACTTCTGACTATTACCTTGCTTAAAACACCATGCCTTTAATTATCATTCAACTCTAGTTTGCCCTTCCTCTCCTATTTTTCTATTGGGTAAGATAGATTGGTATGCCTAAGTATGTCTGTGTATATATCATACATGTGTTCATATGCTGTGGCCAGCACAGTCTGGGCCTAGCTACCAGCTAAGGAAAATAAAGATAAAGTGAGAGAAAGCTTGCAGTTGAATAAAGGAAAGAGACAGAGAGATGGGAATGTATTTTCATAGTCTGTTTATTGCAGTGCTATTCCATACCAACCCAAGGATACAAGAAAATCATAGAGCTTATATTCTTTATTGCAGGGGTGACTATGTGACTTGGGTCTTGCCTTTCTCTGACCCCAGCCCAAGGCTAATCGCTCATTAAGATCTTTATGCTAGAAGCACCTCCCAAGGTACAACAAACCAGGAGTCCCAGTCAGGAATTGCAAATCAACTTTCAGTACTTTCCTTAGATATTCAAGAAACCAATGAGAGCATCCACCCAACAAGATTATTCTTTGCTTGCATATCTGCCTAATGACCTTGTAGAACTGGGGAGCTAGTGTGCCAAGATCCCAAAAAGTCTTGGCACCCAACATTCATATATGTGTATATATCTTTTAACATACATACATATATAAATACACACACACACATGAACTCCCTTCTGTGTGTACATTTTTCCCCTCTTTGAACCAATTCCAATGAGACTGAGGTGCAAGTCTTGACACCCCCTCTTCACATTTTTCTCTCCACTATAAAGTGTCTTTCTTGTCTGCCACTTTTATGTGAGAAAAATTTTCCCATTCTACCTCTCCCTTCCCCCTTCTCTCAATGAATCCCTTTTCCTCTGCTTTTCATTTTTTTAGATCATCCCAATATAATCAGTTCACACTCTCCTTTTAATTGCCCTAATAGTAATAAAGATCTTTGGTGTTATATATGGCATATTTCCACAAAGGAATGTAAACAGTTTAAACTTATTGGATCTCTTATGAGTTCTCTTTTATTTCCCTTTTTGGGTTTCTCTTGAGTATTGGATTTGAATGTAAAATTTTCTATTCCACTCTTGTCTTTTTATAAGGCTGCTTGAAATTCCTCTATTTCATTAAATGCCCATTTTCCCCCTGAAGGTTTATGCTCATTTTTACTGGGTAGGAGATTCTTCTTTGTAATCTTAGTTTCTTTGATCACCAGAATATCATATTCCAATCCTTCCACTTCTTTAACATGGAAGCTGCTAAATCTTATATAATCCTGACGGTGGCTTGAAGATATTTGACATTTCTTTCTGGCTGTTGGCAATATTGTCTCCTTGACCAGGGAGTTTTAGAATTTGGTTATAATATTCCTGAGAGTCTTCACCTTAGAATCTGTTTCAGGAGATGATTGGCAAATTCTTTCAATTTCTATTTTGCCCTCTAGATTTAATATATCAGGGTATTTTCCCCTTGATAACTTCTCAAAATATGAGGTCTAGACTCCTTATTTGATGGTGGCTGTCAGGTAGTCCAATAATTCTTAAATTATCTCACCTTGATTATTTTTGAAGTCAGTTGTTTTACTAATGAGACATTTCATACACTTCTATTTTTTCATTATTTTTGACATTATTTGATTGTTTCCTTATGTGTCAGGGAGAAATTAGCTTCCACTTGCTGAATTCTAAATTTTAAGGTACTGTTTTCTTCAATGAGCTTTTGTACTGCTTTTTCCATTTGCTCAATTATGCTTTTTGAGGAGTTCTTTTCTTCAAAGAATTTTTGTGTTTCTTTTGGCCCTATACCAGTTCTGTTTTTAAGGAGTTATTTTCCTTATTTTTTGTGTGTGTATTTCTTTTACCAAGACATTAATTACTTTATTTTTATTTTTTTCTGTAACTCTCATTTCTTTTCCCATTTTTTCCTCTACCATTAATCTCTTTCAAGTCTATGAAGAATTTCTGTTGGGCTCATCCAATTAGTGATATTTTTTTTTTCCTTTGAGTCCTTACTTGTGGGTATTTTCACATTTTTGTCTTCTTCTGAGTTTGTGCTTTTTTATAGTCAAGGGTTTTGTTTTTGTTTTTCTTTTTTGTTGCTGTTGTCATTTTATTATTTTCCTCAGTCAGTTGGTGGGTCAGATGGAAAAGATGAAAATATGTAGGTTAGAAAATAAAGCACTTTATTCACTCCTGTTTTCTGAGCTAGTCATGGGCTCTGCAATTTTTGGTGTTTTCAATATGGTGTGATCTGGGGAGAGATGTGGTCGCTGCTTCCTAGTCTGTGTTCTGGTTGTTAGCCAGGAAGGATCCCTGTTCCTTGTAGGCACAGGCGCTAATACTCCTCTTGTCTGTGGAACTGTGATCAGGTTCCCTGTTCTTCTACAACAGCTAGTGCTCCTTTCTGACTTGGAACTGCAATTAAGACTCCTGCTCCCTTGTGACTGCCCACAATCACTCTTCTCCACCATAGAACTATGACTTAGAACTGTGTATGATCAAGAGTTGCCAATCAACAACCTCCTGTAACCCATGTCAGAAAAGGCATCCTTCTAATATCTTTTTGATCCAGTTGTCTGATCCACTTACAGTTTCTTGGGTTGAGAGTTCCTGAAGCTGCTGCTGCTGTTGCTGCTGCTGCTTTTGCTACCACAACACATGCACACACATGTGTACACACACACACACACACACACACACACACACACACACACACACACCTACACCTGGTGCTGCCCAGTGCGTATTCTTGGCCAACCCCTGTCCCAGTGTTATAGACTGTTGCCAAGCTCCTAAGTTTTCTTACATGGGAAAAATGCCTAAACCTAAACTGTTATTGATTTTGCTGTTCCAAAATTAATTTTAAAGCTATTTGGATGGGAATGTTGGTACAATTCAGCTTTTTTGTTGCTCCTCTTCCACCATCTTTATTTTACTAGACTGTCAAGTTTATCAGTAATTTTTTTTAAAGTATGACCTGCCAACTGCCAGATTTGAACATGATACACCAAATGATTCTTATTGACATTGCAGTCCTCTAAAAACCCCACATATTTTATATCTTGTTCTTATACTTTTTTGTATTGTAGTGTGACTTTGCATTTATCTCTATAGAATGTCATTAGATTAGATTCAGCTCAATGTTGTAATGTCTCAAGATCCATTTGGATCCTGACTCTCTCTTCTAGTGTGTTGCATATCTCTCCCGGTTTTTATTATCTTCTGATTGGATTAGCATAATAATTATGTTTATTAATGCCATTGATGGAAATTGTGGGCATCACAAGTCCAACTAAAAATCCCTTGGTTGTTTTATGGAAGTACTTATGCCATGTTGAAAATATAGTCATTAACAATTATACTCTAACTCTAGTCATGCAATTAGTTCTGAATAATATTCTAATCTATATATCTCTATCTTTTCCACAAATATGTGATAGTATATGATAAAATCTTATCAAAATTGAGCTAAATTCTATGTAAATTATAACCACAGCATTTTTCTTACCTACTTATTTGGCAAAATAATATTAAAAATAGGAAATGAAACTTTAGATTCATCTTCCACTCCTACCTTTTTTTTTATTTATCTCCCTCAAATTCAGCCATTTATCAAATCCTATTATTCCTCCAATGCAATCTGCATTCATTTGTCTTACACCAAGATTATTTTGAAAGACTAATAAATGGTACTGCTATTTCTAATGAACTGCATAACTTTGATCATGCCACTCTACCCCTAAAACCTTTCAAATGCTACACTACTTTCTGATAAATAAATTCATAATTTCTTAATTTATCATTCAATATCTTTCACAATCTATTTCTAGTCTAGCTTTCCATGCTTGTATTATATGATTCCATATCAGTTACCCTTTAACCATTGCCCAAACATCTCCTTTTTCTTTCATATCATTTGCCTTTGCCCTCACCCCTATAATATTTTCCTCCATGCTTCAAGCTCTGCTAATTAAAATCATTTGCATTCTTCAGAGTCTATAACAAATGTCACCTTCTTCATGTAGTTTAGAACAGAAATGATAATAACACTATGGAGAATTAAGAGATAGAAAAACCAATTAAGAAACTATTGTAATTGCCCAGGTGAAAGGCATGGAGAACTTGCTATAGAACAGTTGTCATATGAATGGATAAAAGGGAACATATTTTCTCTTAAAATGCTTGGAGATAGAATCAAGCAAGCATTAGCAAGTAACTGGATTAGGGAATAATTGAGGATCACTCCAAGGTTACAAATCTGCGTTACTGAAATGATAGTCATGCCTTCACCTTAACTTTGGAAGTTTAGATGTGGGGTAGGATTTATTTGGGGAATAGGGGTTGAGGCATTGATCTTACTTTTGAACAGACTAAGTTTCATATGTGATAGCATATCTAACTGGAGAAGTACCACAGACAGTTACCATTGTGGAACTAAACTTTAAGAGAGAGAAGACAGATACAAAAGTTTGTTTCAGATATTACTATTGAATCTATGTATATAACTGTGATCACCATTGAAGGAAGAAAAAAAGTACCTGAATGATCTTGGTTGACAGCTTATATCGAGATGATGGGAAATGCATGTCAAATTAGTCAGAGAGATAGGAGGAGAAATATAAGTCAGTAGTGTCATAGAAATTAAGGAGAAGAGAGAAGAAGCTTTATACAAACTTATGGAATTATCTGTGTAAGTATGGCAATTGAACTAACCTTGACCAAGGATGGTGAGACATTTACTTGGATTGGATCATGAAGAGAGTGTATAGAGAAGGTAGAGGGAAAAGACCGTACATAGTCTAGAGGGAAACCACCAATTAATGAGAAGTGAAATAACTGATTATTGTGCAAAGGAAACTGAGAAAAAAAATGTTGAAATATGTAAGGAGAGAAGGAGGAAAGAGAATTATGGAAAGGATATAAGCTGAAGGTTAGTCAATATTGTTAAAAGCTGCTGAGACAGACATACAAATAGATAGATAGATAGATAGATAGATAGATAGATGGATAGATAGATAGATAGATAACTATGTTAATAGATAAATGGAAACCTGAAAAAAGTAATCAAATTTAGCCATGAAGAGTTCATTGATATTTTTTGAGAGCATTTAATGGGCTATCACAGTCTAATACTTTCCAGCATCAGTTTTCTTGAAATGTTCAAGGTTTGGACCACTAGAGTGGCTAACAGGTTGAATCATATGTGGCTGTATAAGCCATAAATGTGGATATATAGTTATGAATGTATACACATACAATGCATATTCATATATGTATATGTATGTGCATATATTAATATATACACATGTACATATATGTATATATACATGTTTAATTCATTCATTACTTTATTCATTTATTGGGGTTGTTATTGTTTGTGCTTTCATTTCTTTATAGCATATTTCAGGCAGCACAGTAAGTGCTCAGTAAAATATTGACTAAATTCATTTGTAAGGCAAGTGGAAAGCAGCTGGTCAGATTACAAATGATTGATCTAACACATTCTTCTTAATGATCTAAATAACCAGACCACAGACTGGCCATTTATTGACCGATTAACTGCAGAGCACTCAAAGTGTTCTTGTGGTTGAAACAAATTCAACCCCCAAAACCACAGAATCAATGGAGTCATATAGATAAATCCAGGGCAACCAAAGTTTAAGGATACAAAATTAGTAGTACACATCGTGCTAATTATCAGGGGGAGGGGGATATCAATAGTTAGTAAAAATAGATTTGGTCATAGATTGATGGATTTAGAGATAATGTCTCATGTCATGTAATTAAAATTCTCCAAGTCCTCCCTACCTTTTACATATGCAGAAATTTAAGCCCAGAAAGGAGAATGGCTTACTCATTCCTACACAAGTTTTAAGTGGCAGCTCTGGGATTCAAACCCAGGTCTCTGACTCCCAATATGTTGCTTCTTCTACAATATCATATTGCCATCCTAATGATGGCTTAAATGAAATTTTGATAAAAACATACTTTAAGGATTCAGAGTTGGAGAACTGACTCAAAAGATAATAATCATTACGGGCAGTTTTTTTGGTTCTTTAAAAAATTTAAAAGTACTTCAATTATATAACCCAAGTCACAAAGCCCAGTGGCATGGAACATTCTCTTCTTTCATGAAGATGAATCCTGGATTTTGAGATACGGTGACCTTGGAGATAGGATTTAAATGAGGCGGAGAAGCAGTCAACTATGCACTCATGGCAGCCCTGAGAATCCAGGGTACCCAGGACTCAAAGCTTGATGAGAACATGAAGTGTTCCAATGAAAACTGCCATATCTCAGAGAAACGGGTTACCTTTCTTCACATAGTAAGTATCAGAGGCAGAATTAAACTCATTTTTCCCAGAGTTCCTCCATAAAGATTTCATGAAACCCAACTCATTTGCCATGAGGTGGTATATAAGAATAAGTTAAATGTTAAATGAAACCACATGCTAAGCAAAATAAAATTATTACACAATGGCAAACAGAAACAGAAGGAATCACTAGAGTTTCAACTTTTAGTAACTAAACCCCAACAGAGACTCAACTGAGAATGCCTCCAAGGAGTGAAGATCTGAAGATAAGCAGGCTGGAAAAGTACTCAAGGGGCTGTCTTGGACAACAGAAAAGGAAAATTGCAAACTTAATCTATGTTCAGGACATAGAATCTCAAAGGCCAAGGAGGATTCAGAATTCTAGTCCAACCCATGTTGAAATGAAAGCTAATCCCCTCAGTATACTCACATAGACCCATACACAGTTAGATATCTATATGCCTTTGGAATACTGGGATAGGAGGAAGAGCAAATTGCTTAATATTAAAGAAAATTCAGCAATGAAACCAAAATAATGTAATAAAATGTTGCTTTTTTCTCTCCTGTTCATTTTGTGGGCATATCACTTCCCTCCCCCCAAAGAAATCACTTTTAGTGATAGAGATCTTTCTATAATATACAGATTTCAGTGTTTTAGTGTTCTCTATCACAAGGTTTATTTTTTATTCAATTTATATAAAAGAGATAAGATATACACAAAGGGTAGCAGGATATATGATTATTCAGAGAAAAAAAAGACAAAACAAAGCTGGGGCAAGAAGAATTAAGATGATCACCAAACTAGATTTTTCCTCAATTAGACTTTTTGAATTATTAAAAATAATGTTATAAATGCTAAATGTTTTCCAGAATATGGAAAAAAAATTCTAAGAGAAGTACAGAACATGAAAAGGTAATGCTTTATTAGAAAATAAATAAATGTGAAAAATCATGTAAAAATTGTAAAAAATGAATTTATCTCATTCAACGTTAGCTTGGTGTAGATTTTTAAAAACTATTGCCTTTGAATATTGTCATCATCATTCACTTCAAATTATTTTCCTAGTTAAATGAAATGAAATTTGTTTTCAATTTAGTGCATACTAACATTGATTAAGCACCTACTATGTGCAAAGTGCTATGCTAAGAACCAGGGATATGAAGAGTGACATGTCACAGGCTTTGACCTGAAGGAATTTAAAAACAAATAGAATGGAAATTGTATATATACAAATCTTTATAATACGAGAAAAGAATGATGAATTTAGAGGAGAGAAAAGATAAAAGGAAGGAGGTACTATAGAAATGAAGATAGTGAAACTGAAGACAGAGAGAAATCTTTTTTTTTCTCAGCCAAAGAAAGCAAAGTTTATTAAAATTTCATTAAAAGTTCACCATAGGGGTGGCTAGGTGGCTCAGTGAATAGAGCGCCAGCCCTGGAAGTCAGGAGGACCTGAGTTCAAATCTGGCATCAGACACAACACAAAAACTAGCTGTGTGTCTTTGGGCAAGTCACTTAACCCCAATTACCCTCCAAAAAGCAAAAAAAAATGCCATATCAAGTAGATTCTTTTTCTAAAATTGTATTTATTTATTTTCTTGTTTACATCATTCATTTCCATGAGATTTTGAGTTAAAAATTTTCTCCCATCTTTGCCCTACCTCCACCCCAAAACAGTCCTATCCCACTGTATAACCCCTCCCCCAATCTGCTCTCTCCTATGTCCTCACCCTTGCCCCTTTGACTTTTCAGCAGGGCAAGATGGATCTCCCTACTCCAGTGCCTGGATATCTTAATTCCCAGTTGCATGTAGTTAATAATAATGATGATGATGATGATGATGATGATGATGATATAAATACATATACATATATATGTATATTTAACATTTGATTATAGAACTTCAAATTCTAGATTCTTTCCCTTCCTCTCTTGTCACCCACCCCCATTGGAAAGACAAGCAATTCAATACAGGCTGCACATGTGTAGTTATATAGAACATCTCCACAATGGACATATTGTGAAAGACTGATTATATGTCACTCTGTCCTATCCCGTGATGAGTGAATTCTTTCAAGTTCTATTTTGCCCTCTGGTTCAAAAATATCAGGGCAATTTTCCTTGAGAATTTCTTGAAGGATGCTTTCTAAGTTCTTTTTTTGATTATGGCTTTTAGGTAGTCCAATAATTTTTAAATCATCCCTCCTGGATCTATTTTCCTGATCAGTGGCTTTTTCAAGGAGATATTTCACATTGCCTTCTATTTTTTCATTTGTATTGGATCTGTTTAATAGTGTCTTGATTTCTCATAAAGTCATTAGCTTCCATTTGCTCCACTCTAATTCTGAAGGAATCATTCTCTTTAGAAACCTTTTGAGATTCTTTTTCCATCTGGCAAATTTGACTTTTTAAGGCATTCTTCTCCTCCTTGGCTTTTTGGGTCTCTTTTGCCATTTGAGTTCATCTGTTTTTAAGGTGTTATTTTATTCAGTCAGCTTGTTGACTGACTCTCTTTTCATGGTTTTGTTGCATCATTCTCATTTCTCTTCCCAATTTTTCCTCCATTTCTCTCATTTGATTTTCAAAATTTTTCTTAAGCTGATCTATGGCTTGTAACCAGTCTATATTTTTCTTGGAAGCTTTTGGTGTGGGAATTCTGACTGAGTTGTCTTCCTCCAGTTCCATACTTTGATCTTTTTTGTCCCCAAAAACGGAGTCTAAAGTTGACTTGCTGTTCTTACTTTGATTCCTTTGCCTGCTCATATTGCCAGTCAATACTTTACTTTTGTATCTGTGGAACTCTGATTCCAGAGGGGAAAGCTCTGTTCCAAATCACTGGGGGTTTTGCAGCTTCCAGAGCTATTAGGATGCCACTGTAGCCTCCAGCAGCTTTGGCTCACTGAAACACACCCCAGGACCACCACCGAAGACCACAATCTCAATCCAGGCAGTTTAAGGCAAGAGCACTTAGCTTCTGAATGATTACTTGGCTCCATCTGCAATCTGCAGGCTGGGAGCTTCTGAAGCAGCCACTTCTGCTACTTCCTTGCCTTGGAGGCAGTTTGGCTGGACCCTCTCCCCTGAATTTAGCCAAGTTTCACTAATCTTTCACTTTGTCCTTATTTCTTATGGCTTGATAATTCTGGAAATCACTAAAGCTGCAACTGATTCACTCTCCTGAAGGCTCCAGCTGGGGTTTGTCCTGGTGGCCCTGGGGGTCATTCTGCCATTTCAGGCCAGGCTGGTTACGACTCCCAGCACACTGTGATGAGCCCTTCCTGACCTGCCTGCTGAGCTGCCTTCAGCAGAAGATGTGTTTTCTGTAATTTTCTGAGTTCTGGAGCCTTAAAATTTGTTTAGAGTCATACTTCATGGGTATTTGAGGCAGTTATGTAGGAGCTGTGGAGTTTTCCTGCTTCTTTGCCACCATCTATGATTCTTAAGGAGACTAGGTATCTGTAAGGCTTGCATTGGGCAAGCAGGCCAGAGTAAGTCTGTTACAGAGTAAGTCTGTGCTAGGTCATTTTATGGCATTCTCAAGAGAAATCTTTTTCAGTGAAGGAAGAAGGAAAGTGTTCATGGAAGATGTAACTTTTTTTTAAATTTATAACTGCCCTTTTATTTTTTTTTAATTTATTGACTTGTTAATTTACTTTTAGTTTACTCTCCCCCCCCCATAGTGGTGTACAATCATGTATGGGATCTGCAAACACTTTCACATTGTACAATAGTCTGGTTGTATAGAAGCATTGTAACCAATGGAGCAAATAATGGGGGGAAAAAAAGAAAAGAAACAAAACCAAACATGGAAAAGAACAATAGCATGTCTTGCTTCAGTCTCCATTTAAACTCTGGTCTTTCTAGATCTTTCTCTGAGTGTAGATATCTCCTTCCATTCTGAGACTTGTAGAGCTGTCTTTTTACTGTACATTGCTGAGAAGAGTCCCGTTTATCGAGGTTGGTCATCACACATATGATGTATCTGTGACGGTGTACAAATTTTTCCTGTTTCTGCTCTTCTTGCTTAGCATCAATTCATATAAGCCTCTCCAGGTAATTATGATGTCTGTCTCCTTTCCATTTCTTATAGCACAATAGTATTCCATTTCATTCACATACCATAACTTCTTCAGCCATTCCCCAATTGATGGGCATCCCCTAAGTTTCCAGTTTTTTGCCACCACAAAGAGAGCTGCAATAAATATTTTTATACATAAGGGTCCTTTTCCCACTTCTATGATCTCTTTGGGATACAACCTGAAAAGTGGTATTACTGTGTCAAAAGGTATGCAATTATTTATAGCCCTTTGGGCATAGTTCCAGATTGCCCTCCAGAACAGTTTTATCAGTTCACAGCTCCACCAACAACGCATTAGAGTTCCAATTCTTCCACATCCTCTCTAGCACTTGTCATTTTCCTGTTTTTTCATCTTAGCCAATCTGACTGGTGAGATGTGGTACCTCTCCAATCAGTAGTGATTTAAAGCATTTTTCCATATGCTTAAAGATATCTTTAATTTCTACCTCTGAAAATTGCCTGTTCATATCCTTTGCTCATTTATCAATTGGGGAATGACTTCTATGCTTATAAATTTTACTTAATTCCCTGTAACTTAGGCTTTGAAAGAAAAAGGGAACATAACACCTTTGGGGGGAGTTTTTGTACTTTATTTGGTTGTGTGTTTGTTTACTTTTTTACTGGTGAGTGATGATCAGGGGTTTGGACATACTAGGAATGAATACTCATGAATAATATGCAAGTAATTGTCATAGAACCAGATGGATTAGGATGAAAGTTCATCTAATTTGATGGAAACATAGAATATGTAAAGGAGAATAATATGAAATAAAAGGCCAATATTAAAAGTACCTTAGTACCTGCTTATTTAGAGACTTGGATTTCAAGATCTGGACATATAAATTATGTGGTTTCAAATAATTTTCAGGTTTTCTTGAAAGAAAAAAAGTTTAATGTTAATAACATGACCACAAGCAAAAAACATAGTAAGGATACTGATGTTGCAATGCGGGCTCTGCCCACCCAAGAACTGTTGATGTGTTGTAGTAGAATCATCTCAAAGAATTCAGAGTCAGACCTCCTCTAATCCAAGTATAGGCATTTATCAGGATTGATGCCTCTCATGAAGCAGGATGAGTTCCAAGAGGAACCAGTAACTTCAGAGAAAGGAAGATGGATTTTTTTAGGGTAAAGATGCAATTGCAGAACAGAAATTTACATAGAATTTAGGAATATGGTTAATATTAAAAAGGCAGGAGGAGTTTATTAAGGGATTAGGCAATGGGGATTAAGGGATTAAGTAAAGGATTAGATAATGGAGGAACCACCTATGGTTTTGTGGTTAAACATTCTGGTCATGCGACCTACCAACTAGCTAGCTATTGTGGTCTTGTCTGGTCCAGATAGATAGTTAGGCATTGTGGTCCTGTCTTGGGCTAGATGGATGATGTGATTGTGATTGAATACAACAACACACCTCTTCAAAAATGTGAAATGGGTCAGGGGGCAGTTGGTAGGTAGAGGAAGTAGCTGAGTTTTTATCACATGGACATGCCTACTATTTCTGTGGGAATTAAGAGTTCAGGGACGCACTTGTTCTAGTGAGCAGTGAGGCATATATGAAGAAGTTAGGACATTGGTGGGGAGGAGGGTTGTCTAGGTGGGTACAGTGGACCTACTGCCTATAATGAAATTGGAATATTGGGGGTGGTGGCAGCTCTATTAGGATTCTATCACTGGAACTTAATGTGTCAGTAGATCAATATGTACTTCTGTAATATTAAAGAAAAAGTGAATACACTCCCACTTTTCCTGATTAAGGGATACAGCACATAATACATGGAAAATCAATTTGACATCTGTAATATATCTATATGATTATCTTCAGGGCATTACTAAAATAAAATTATGTTCTTTATTGATATTATTCTTCTCTGTCTAGCCCCATTTTGTAAATATAGGTGAATAATATCAATAAAAATATATTCATGCTGCATTTAAAAAATATTTTACTTGTGTTAAATGCTTAGCAAGTGTCCTCATATAGCAAATCAGGCCGACTGCTACCAGCAAGTATACAATATTGTTCCTTTGAACAATCTGATCATTACTTTTTCTTTTATTTTTACAGTTAACAACTCATAAGCACACAGCTAACAAAAATAAGCTATTATCTTTGGCCTCCATAATGACAAATTGGTGAGCACAAGGGAACCCTGCTAATGTACAATCATTTCTAAAATAGGAAACCAAGTGGCATGGACACACCTGAGAACTAGTGTACCAACCAAACCAGAATTTAATGTGTTTTTAAATGTTTGCATTAAAATAAACTTTTTTGTTTGTTTCATTCTAGCAGCTTGCTTGGGCAGATGTGTTTGTTCAATCTTTAGAAGAGTTAGCAGATGTTCAAATTCAAAAATAATAGCCATGGGTAATTTTAAACAGGAAACTTGACAGTTTATTTTCCAAACTTACTCTTTACCAAGCAGCTGGGCAGCCATAAGGCACACTAACCTCAATTGGTGCCAATTAATCGCCATGCATATTCAAGTTACTACACTGGAATCAACTATTGGTCTAGAAACCGTGCCCTTACCTCCAATTCATCAGATTCCATTTAGAGCATTTTGTAGAGGTTTATCACCTTTCCCAACTCAAAGAGCAGCCACTTAAAGACTTTATGTCAATGTTTTCTTTCTAATAATAACAAAACAACAGCTAGAATTTATATAGTTCTTTAAAGTTTGGAAAGTCCTTCACATGCATTGTCTCCTTTGATACTAACAAATGAAATAGTACTACGATTATCATTTTACAGATGAAGAAACTTGGAGGCTTACAGAAGTTGATAGTGGTTAAATGACTTGTTTATGGTCACATAACTAGTAAATGTCTGACCTAGGATTCAAACTCAGGTCGTTCAGCCTCTAAAGTCCTCCACTCTATCCACTGCACCACCCAGATATCTCTGCATTAATTTCATTGAGATGGTTAAAAGTTCCATTACTGCAAATCACAACCCTTTCAGGCATTAATAAACAATTTTTGTGAACTGATTTGGCCAAATAACTATCATCTGATGGGCAGCTATTTGCGGTATCATATTTACCATTTTAACTTCTATAATATTAATTCATTCAGTGTTTTAAAGTTTATATTCTTTTTTAGGGAAGGCTTGTGGAGGCTTGTTGGCATATTAGATTTTCTATTCAATTTGATTTAATATATGTTTATTGGATGCCTGTTATATTCCAAGCAATGGACTTTATGTTTGGAATACAAAGATATAATCAAAATATCTCTGTTGCACTTTAAGGTATGCATGCAACACACAGGAACATCACCATAACTATATAGGACACTATAACTTTAATTTTCTTCTTTTTCTTTAAAATGAATGCCCAAGTCTAAGAAGGAAAGAATACAGAGACAAATCTAAGGAAATGGATGAGAACTGCTCATCCCCATCAATGCTGCCACTGAACAAAATAATCACCAAACAACTATTAGGAGTCCTATGAGTCTGACTACCAGAATCCCTTTAAATTGCTCTCACAACTCCCAGAAGGCAAATAAAATGGTGAAGGATCTGGAAATTACACATTCTAAGAAAGAGTTAAAGAATTGAAGATAGGCTGCAGAAGGGAAAACATTAGGAGAAGGACAACATGATAGGAATCTTAAAAAAAAAAAGCAGAAAGGGCTGCTTCAGTGATGAAGAATGGAGGAGAATGAAAATGATCCAGAGGGAGGAATTAGGTTTAGTGGGTAAAAGTTGGAGAAAAACAGATTTTCATCAGAATTAAGAAAATATTTTCTTACTGAAAGCAGAGAACAATGAAACAGACTGTGTTTGTATGTCATAAGATTATTGCTAGTGGACCAATTGCAACAGAGTATGGATAATATAATGATGATGATGATGATGATGATGATGATGATGATGATGATGATGATGACGACGACAATGATGTTTTTGTGCTGTTGTCATTACAATTGTTCTTCTAATCAGTATTGGTGCTGTTATTTATTTCTAACTTTGAAGAATTTCTTTTAAATATTTGACCTTTGTACAGAGCTCAAAATAATGGCAAGATAATGCTAATTGTGAGGCAGCTTGGTGGCTCAATGGATAGAATGCAAGACCTGGAATTAGGGAGACACATCTTTCTGAGTTCAAATCTGGCCTCAGACACTAAATGTGTGATCCTGTTTGCCTGACTTAAAACTTTTTATATTACTTAACCCTGTTTTTCTTAGTTCCATCATCTGTAAAATGACCTAGAGAAGGAAATGCCAAACCACCCTAGTACAATTGCTGAGAAAACCCTACATGGAGTCATAAAGATTTGGATATAACTGTAACTACTGAACAATACCAATACAAATTGTGGAGTGACTTATTTGTGATGTAACTCTCTAATAAGAACAACCCTGAAATTGTATATTTGATAAAGGAAATCAACAGCTATAAATACTTATTTTGACTAAGTATGAACATAGCCTAAAAGAAAATGTAATTGGTTTCCTGGAAACACCACCCCATATCCCCAAACAAGCATATTAGAAATGTTTATCAAATGGTAGTACATACATTGATGTCATGTCTAGTACACTGGGAGCCACACTGAAGATAAATCCCCCAAATAATTTTCATTTGGTTTGTCCTTTGCTTAAACCAAGACCTTAAGCTGGGGTTCACATTCCTGCAAGGGGTCCATGGATAGTTTTCCGTGTATCCATTAAGTTGGATGGAAAATATATCTTTATTTTCAATTATCTCTAACTGAAATGATTGGAAAACATTCTCAAAGAGGTCCACAAGAACAAGAACAAAAACAAATGACACTTGTCTTAAGCTCATCCATATTAAAGCAGCAGCTTAAAGTCCTTATTGTGCAGACTGGAGCTTTCTACACTGCATATATGGAAACTTCACAAAATGGTTTCCTTAAACTTTTACCCTTGCCCTTTCTCTCACTGCAAATTTTGATTTGGGCAGAACTTAATTACTCTATTCAATTACAGCCAATTCTCATGTCACTATAATTAAATATTTTCTAAAACTAACATAATCCCCTAAGCATCACCTGTCATAATTATTGCAAATGCTATAAAGGAATGGTTAATGAATATCTGAAAAAAGAAGCAGTCATCACAAAGAGCTTTCATGACTTCAGCATGAATGGGGCATCCTGGATTAACCTCACATCCTATTATGACAGTATTACTAAGCTGATAGATCAGAAGAGTTGCTGCCCACCTAGATTTTAACAAAGAATATAGCAAAGTTCACAATGCTATTTTTGAACAAATGAGAAGGAAATATGAACTATATCATACCGTAGTTATGCATATTGAGAAATAATTGGAGACAACATACAATATCAAGAATATTTCTATGTCACTTTACAATATCTCCAATGGAGTGCACCAATTATCTATGATTAGCCCTATGTTGTTTAAGATATGCATTAATTATTTTATTTAAAGTATGGATGTTGTGCTAATGAAACTGGAAGACAACACAAAGCTGGGAAGTACTGATAGCATATTAGTTAACAGAATGAAAATTCAAAAGGAATTTAGAAAGTTTCAATATGGAATGAAATGAACAATGTGATATCTAATATAGAGAAATGGGAATTTTTACATGGGTTCAAAAGATCAACTTAATAAGTAAAAGACATGGAAGACTTACCTAGACACCAATTAGTCTAAAAATTTTTTGGAAGTTTTGATAAATTGCAAGCTCAATATGAAACGCAAGTGTAATTATATGACTTCAAAAAAGCTAATTCTATCTTAGACTGCATTAAGAGAGGTAAGTGGGGCAGCTAGGAGGCACAGAAAATAGAGCACTGGCCCTAGAGTCAGAAGGACCTAAGTTCAAATCCAGCCTCTAATACTTCAAACTTACTAGTTGTGTTTCCTTGGGCAAGTCACTTATCCCAATTGCTCTCCCTTTCCCTCCTCCCCCCCAAAAAGACAAAAATAGAGAAAAATGCAAGTGTCTTCTTGGACCAATGACATGATGATTCCACTGATTCAAACTACATCTGAATTACTATGTTCAATTAGGGGTTATATATTTTAGGCACGATATCAATGAGCTGTAGAATGTAAAAAGGAAGGCAACTAGAATGATGCAGAGCCTTGGGTCCAGGCTATACCGGCATTCTTTAAGGGTCATAGCAATATTTGCCTGGGGGGGAGGGGGAATGGAACTTAGTGAGTGACAAAATAGCTGATAGCTGCCATTATTCAATATATGAAAAATTGTCACAAAGAACAAGGATTTCATTTGGTTTTTTTTTTTGGTGTTAGAAAGCTGAAGTAGGAACAATGGGCAAATGTGTCAAAGACATAAATTTGGGTTTCGTTCAGAAAAATATTCCTATTAATTAGAAAATGCTAAAAATGGAATTTATTGCTTCAAGAGGTAGAAGTTCTCAAAGAATAGAGGTCTTTCAATTAGATAAAGATGACGACCTGCCAGGAAAATTCAAGGCAGTCCTTTTGGCCTCTGAAATTCTGTGGTTTTATGATGTATATGTATCATAGGTTCTTTCGTTTCCATTCCCATGGAGGTATCATATATTTCTCAAGGAAGTACTGATCTCTTTAATCAGATTTTTGAGCAAATTACTCTCTCCATGTTAAAATATTAGAATTTCTGTAGCTCATATACATTAACAAAAATTCATCTTTTCATCTTTATCAATTTTGTTTAAAATTTTATGATTAATTGCATATTATGTCAAGATTATACCAGTTGTCTGGACTAAAAGGCAGTTATTTTTGGCAGACTCTGTAGATTGATTTATTTATAGCATTTAGATTTGTAAGAATTTATAATATCATCTCACCATTGATATCACTTCTTCCCCTGTTATATGTGTGTGTTTGTGTGTGTGTTACACACACACACACACACAAACACACCCAATATATACTTGTACATATACTTAAGTGTGTATATATCTTCTAATCCTTTGAGATTCTGAGCTTCCCACCCCTATTTTCCCACCATCATGTTTCCATGAAAATGTTCTATAGACTTTCTTCAGATTCATTAAACACATAGTAGTATTATAAACATATTTAAAGAGAACCTCTTTTAAAGGATAATCTACACTATCCTTCATTTTCTTTTCAATACTTACAACTGTGACAGATGTCTCATGAGATGGGAGAAGGAGAAGACAAGACTCTGAAGAAACATGTATTCAAGGACAATTTTGGAAAATGTATATTTCTTTTTAAAACATATATTTGTAATAATTAGTGTTTCAATTTCCTATCACTATGTTAGTATATTGGCCTCATGAGTCCTCCAAAGAAAAATCTATTTTGAAGTGATTTTTTTTCTCATAGTCTAATCCTGTGTTTTAAAAACTTCATGTATTTCAATGATTGTTTTGTACTTGATCTATTTTCTGGAATTTTTAAATGATCAGTGGTATAACAATTACATCTTTGATCTAAAATAATATTTTAACAGTTCTTTGAAATATTCATATAGCAAATGTGGATTTTATGACATTACATTTCAGTTTGTACATGTTTTAAGAGTATTTGGGGCCATATTTTTCTGGTTCCTGTGAAATAAGTTCATCAAATGGTATTTTATAAGTTATTTAATGTACCATAAGTGTTTTGGTTTTAAATTTTTTGATATGCATTAGCAAGAGTTTTGTGTGTGTTACACATAAGTAAATTAAATTTAAAAACCAAAAGATTTTAATTTTGTTGGAAATGGAAATTTCTGAGAAATAATCAATATCACTTTGATATTAACTTTTTTTTCTTTCTAATGTTATCTGGTATATTGAATAAAATCTATTTATTTTGTCTTTCTTTTTAAAATATTTCCACTTATGTGGAATAAAAGGAAGAGAATAGGATGGATACCCTTGAAAATTTTATTTTTTGCCACCATATGGTGTGTTTCCAAAACAGTATAGTTATTCTGTTCACTTTAACAGGAAAAATCTTTTAAAATAATCACATAGGATACGGACGAGTTTTTATTTAATGTTCAAAGGAAAGATTTTTTGGCATAATTATATTAGAATCTTACTCAAAGTTATCTTCATAATTTGTTTATCCATTCTTCAACTGATAGATCCATTGCTAATTATCAGTTTTTTGCCATAACACAAAGAGTTACGATATGAATGATTTTGTATCCACTTTAAGATATAAGCCTACTAGTTAAAGAGAATACTTAATGACAGAGAACATAGCTCTAAATTGTTTTTCAGAATATTTGTGACAATTTTCTATTCCACCAACAGTGCACTGATGTGCCTGTTTCCTTATAGCCCCTTAAAAATTCATAATTTTTGTCATTTTTGGCAATTTGATGTATTTCACACGGAAGAGTAAAAGCTGCTTCAATTTACTTTATTTGATTGTATTCATATTATTATTTATTTAAAATATTCATATTTTATTAATTTTATTGTATATTGAAAGCTTTGGTTTCTTCTACTGAAAACTGCCAATTAATATCATTTTACTGTTTAATAGTTGAAGGATAGCTCTTATTTTTTATACGTTTAAAACAGTTCTTTATATATCATGGAAATTAGACTTTCACAGTAAAGTTTGCTGCACAGATTTATTTCTCAATTAACTACTCTTTTTATTTGTAAATGCAGTGAGATTTTTTGAGCACTTATACATGTTAAAGATTAAAATGTTTTTTTACTCTTCTATACTCTCTACTATACCTTGTTTCATTGTGAGCTAATCAACTATCCAGTGGTCTGAAAGGTCATCCTAGCTCCTCTAATTTATTTGTAATGTATCCTTTTATGCATGTTATACATTACGTTGCAGCATTTCTCAGTATATGTGTAATGGTAATGGAATTTGGAGATGCCCCTGAATTGACTTGGCTTTTGGTTTGAGTGTTAAGACCCAGAGCTTGTGAATCCCACTTGTGGGATGGACTTGTTGACGTGAATAGAGGGGGCTGACCTGGGAAGAGCCATAAATGGAAAGGAAGGCTCAAGCCCAGGGAAGACCAGAAGAAGAAGAACTTTTGGGAAGAGCAGTATCCAGTGTCGTTGAGCCTGAGTTGCTGAGAGACTGCAAAGAGCCCATTGGAGCTGCCCAGGACTTTTGAGGACTGCCACCTGGAGCTGCTGAGAACTGAGGAGGCATGGCTGTGATTCTGGTATTTTGTCTGTTTTGATGTTGTTTTTCCAGATTCACCTGACAGTGGACAGTGCTGCTGTTGTAGAGGTCTTAGAACCTGGCTGTTGGTGCAGAAGGCCTGAAGAAGAACTTTCTTGTATTTTCACAGAAATCCTGGAAGGGGGCCTTGCTGATACTTTCAGGGGCTCTGGAACTGTTCTACAGGCAGACTGTGACTTGATGAGGACACTGGCTTTGCTGAGCCTTGTCTCCCCAGGAACTGAGATTGCTTAGGGCTTGCCTTGAGTGAAGATGAAAAAGGGCCTTTCCTTGGGCTTTCAATGCTGAGATGTTATCTTGACTCCTTCCAGGATTTTATTGACGTCATGGAATTATAATCTTCTGGGTTTGTGTCTGTGGTTTTCTCGCTTTATAACAGCTCTGTACCATGATTGTTTATTTCCTAAATTGGGATTTTTCAGTTAAGGCCAATCTCTGTTGACTTTGGGTTTTTTTTGTTTTGTTTTGTTTTGTTTACTTTTTGGAGCAGAGAAGGTAGGGCAGTTGGGGTTAAGTGACTTGCCCAAGGTCACACAGCTAGTAAGTGTTAAGTGTGTGAGGTCAGATTTGAACTGAGGTCCTCCTGATGCCAAGGATAGTGCTCTATTCACTGTGCCACCTAGCTGCCCTTCTCTGTTGACTTCTTACACGAAGAAGTCAATGTTTTGGCCATGTTTGTCTGGATCTATATTCTTTCATGTACTGATGCTACTTTCTCTTGGTATTGACTGTTGTTCCTTAATGATCTCAGGAGTGACTGAAACTATGGATCTACAAGTTTTCACTGTCCTCTAAGCAATCTGATTTAGGGAAAAACATTGTTTCATGGGGCAATTAAGTGGTGCAGTGGATAGAGTCCTGGGCCTCAAGTCAGGAATATTCATCTTCTAGAATTCAAATATGGCCTCTGATACTTAACAAACCCTAGACTAGTCACTTATCACTCAATTAATTCTTCATCTATTTAAAACAAAAAGAGCTAGAGAAGGAAATGTCAAACTACTCCTGTATCTTTGCCAATAAAATCCCAAACAAACTCACTACAAGTCAGATATAACTAACAATGACTCAACAATATCACTTTCTTGGTCTGTAATCTGTAAGCTCTTGGTCCTTTTGGGGGGCTTGGCAATATCAGTGCAGTTTTGCTCCTTGTTTAATCTCCAGTACACTGTGATTGGCCCCAATTCTTGTCAAATCACTTTCATGGTTCCATGAAACAAAAACTGTAGGTTTATCTTTATTCTGTAATCCTATCCATGGTTACTAAACTATAGGCCCCATGACTAATTTTGCAATGCAGATATATGGTCAGAGACATACAGGTACTGCTTATTTTGTGTTCCTGCCTCTTGTCCAGCATACCAGTAGTTGCTCCTTGCTTATTACACAGGGTCAGGCCCCCTCACATTGGATCTATGACTTTGATTGTCTTTTAAAACATTTATTTATTTTCTATTTTCAACAATCAATTTTTAAAGATTTTTAGTTCTAAACTTTTCCCCGTCCCTAATTTCCCCATTTCCTCAAGACAGCATGCTTTCTGACGTAGGCTATACATGTGCAATCATATTAAACATATCAGTTATGTTGTGAAAGTAAAGTGAGAACAAAAGAAAAAAACTATAAGAAAGGGTAAAAAAGAGAGGAAAAAAACAGTATGCTTGGATCTGCATTCAGACTCCATAGTTCTATCACTGAACATGGATAGAATTTTCTATCAGGAGTCTTTTGGAATTGTGTTAGAACACTGCATTTTGAGAAGAACTAAGTCTATGAAGGCTGGTAATTGTACAATGTTTCTATTATTGTGTACAGTGTTCTCCTAGTTCTTCTCACTTTGCTCAGCATCAGTTCATGTAAGTCCAGGTTTTTTCAGAAATCTGCCTGTTTATCATTTCTTATGGAACAATAGTATTCCATTATATTCTTCTACCACTACTTGTTTAGCCATTCCCAAATTTATGGGCATCCTCTCAATTTCAATTCTTGACCACCACAAAAAGAGCTGCTATAAAATACTTTTGTACATGTAGGTCCTTTACAATTTTTATGATCTCTTTAGGATAGAGACCTAGAAGTGGTATTGCTGGGTCAAAGTGTAAACAGTTTTATTGTCCTTTAAGCATAGTTCCAAATTGCTCTCCAGAATGGTTTGATCAGTTTACAACTCCACCAACACTGCATTAATGTTCCGATTTTCCCATATCTTCTTCAAAATTTGTCATTTTTATCTTTGGTCAGTTACTGTTACTCCACTCTGGTACCTCAGAGTTGTTTTAATTTGCATTTTTCTAACCAATAGTGATTTACAGCATTTTTTCATATGACAATAGTTAGCTATAATTTCTTCATCTGAAAACTGCCTATTCATATCCTTTGACTATCAATTGGGGAATAATTTCATGCATTCTTATGAATTTGACTCAGTTGTCTATATATTTAAGAAATGAGTCCTTTAACAGAGATACTGGCTATACAAAATTGTTTCCCAGATTTCTGCTTCCCTTCTAATCTTGGTTTCATTGGCTTTGTTTGGGTAAAATGTTTTTAATTTATTATAATCAAAATGATCTATCTTGCATTTCTTAATGTTCTCTACCTCTTGTTTGGTTATAAGTTCTTCCATTCTCCTCAGGTCTGACAGGAAAACTATTCCATGCTCTCATAATTTGCTTATATAATATCACATTTTGTATCTAAACCATGTATCCATTTTGACCTTATCTTGGTATATGATATAAGATGTTGTTTTGCCTATTTCTGTCATACAACTTTCTAGTTTTCTCAATTGTTCCCCCCTCCTCCCAGAGAGTGAGGTCTTATTCCAGAAGATGGAGTCTTTTGGTTTATCAAACAGTGCATTATTGTAGTCATTTACTATTGTGTCTTGTGTACCTAACCTATTCCACAGATGGAACACTCTATTTCTTAGTCAGTACCACTAGTTTTGATAATTGCTGCTTTATAATACAGTTTTATATCTGGTATGGCTAGGCCATATTCCGTTAAATCAGCAGTTCTTAATCTGTGGGTTCTGTTCAATTTGTAACAATGAAAATAAATCCTGCATTTCATATAGATTCTTAACAGTAGCAAAATTACAGTTATGAAGTAGCAATGAAAATAATTTTATGCTTGGGTGTCACCATAACATGAGGAACTATATTAAAGGGTTGCAGCATTAGGAAGGTTGAGAACCACTGCCTTACATTATTTTTCATTAATTCCCATGATATTCTTGATCTTTTGGTCTTCCAGATGAATTTTGTTATGATTTTTTTCAAGCTCTATAAAATAATTTTGGTAGCTTGATTGGTACAGCAATGAATAAGTAAATTAATTTAGGTAGAATTGTCATTTTTACTATATTAGATTAGTCTACCATTAGCAAATGATATTTTTCTAATTATTTAGATCTGACTTTATTTGTGTGAAAAATGTTTGGTAACTATGTTCATACAGTTCCTGGCTTTGTTTTGGCAGGCAGACTCCTGAATGTTTTCTACTGTCTACAGAAACTTTAAATGGAAATTCTTTTTCTGTCTCTTGCTACTGGGCTTTGTTAGTAATATATAGAAATGTTGATTATTTGTGTGGGTTTGTTTTATATCCTGAAACTCTGCTAAAGTTGTTAATTATTTCAAGTAGTTTTAACTGATTTCCTAGGATTCTCTAAGTATACCATCATATCCTCTGCAAAGAGTGATAGATTTTTCTTCATTGTCTATTTTAATTCCTTCAATTTCTTTTTCTTCTCTTATTACTAAAGCTAACATTAATAACTACTAATAGTAGTGATAATGGACATCCTTGTTTCACCTCTTATCTTACTGAAAATGCTTTTAGCTTATCCCCATTACATTCTGCATCTATTGAGATAATCATATGATTTCTGTTAATTTTGTTATTGATATGGTCAATTATGCTGATATTTTTCTTAATTTTTAACCAACCCTCCATTCTTGGTATAGATGCCCTCTCAAAATCATGCACTTTATTCCCTGAAAACATTACCCTTCAAATACAGATTCCTTGGGTGAAATTTCAAAAAAAATATGATTAAAGAATCATTGCTACCAGAAGCTTGCTAGGTCACTCAGATGATAGCAGTTTTCTGAAATCTTTTAACCTAAACATCATCAAATAAGCTCCATTTCAAGGGAATGATCTTTAATATAGTGAATCACAATAAAAATGTACTTAACATCTCTACAATTAGAATCATTATTTCAAGCTATATGGGATAAAACTCACGTCTTCCTGAACACATTATGATTTTATTTTTGTTTTTATCTTTCCCCCAGCCCTAAACACCAAGTGCTTAGGAGGTCTATTGTAACTCTAAGGCAATAACTCACAGCAACAGATTATTTCAGGTAATCCTCTCATCCTCTAGGGGGCTTAAGTATATCATGATACATTGCAAATTCAATTACTTTTTTGAACATATCTTCTCCTGACCACAGCTACTCATGTATCCCACAGAGATGATTGGTAAGTGTATAGAACAGTTGTAATTGGCCTCTGATTGCTCCAAAGTTGAGTGATGCTATGTGGAATCTGTACAGGTTATTCCTGGGGAATGGGAAGGAAAGGCATATGTGTTATTGCACCTGGAGATAAATAGGTTGGAGAAAAGATGAAAGAAAAGAAGCATTAATGAGCATTATTCATATGCATACAGAGAGAAAAATTACAATGATGACTACTAATTTTCCTTTGTCTTTTCATAGGTTTGTATAAGTTTACTATTTAAAACATGTCCCACAATGGTCAAATAAATGTTACATATACAGGAGAGGAACTCTTTGAACAATTTGTATTCTACTGCTATTCACAGAATAGACTATCTCAGGTATTTTTCAATTATGATTTAACAATTCTTCAGGCTATATATTATTTTATGGACATGTTTATGAAAGAAATAAATATAGAAACACCTGATAATGTAGAACCATTCACATAATGTCTAAATTCCTCTTAAGCGAGTCACATTGAGATACTCAAACTGATTATTTTAGAGAAATTCTGCCACAAGACATGATTTTACCTCCCTTCCTTCTCTCTTTAAGATAGCTTTAATTTTTTTTACAAGTTTCACTAAAAAGTCCTTTTAGCAGAAATCTGAAACATGTGAAATCTGCATTTGGATTAGTAATCCTTAAAGAACAATGTGATCACCATGCTTCAATTAGCAGTAACTCTGCCAAAAAAAATCTTCAGTACAAATTAAACCATTACTTGAGATATCTTAACTTGTTACGGATAAGAAATCGTTATTCATAATGTACCTTCAGAAGAATAAGGTGTGTCAACTCCCCACTTCTAGTTTTTCAAGGTAATATAATTTAATCAGGTATCAACTCTTTTCATATGATGTTGACTCATTTCTAATTAACAGAGATGTACCATTGAAGAACAAAAGCAAAGCTATGGCAGAGTTCATCCTCTCATTAGAAGGATTATTTGCTTCAGAAAGGAGTCAAGAGTTGTGTTCTTTCAAATCCAAAGAGAAAGGTGATTAAAATGATATTGTCTCAGAGGTTCAGCTGGTAATTTCAAAGTAAAAGTTAAACAGGCTTAGCAGAACCTCTGCCAGTGAACCAAAGAAACGAATATTATAATGAACTCTATTATATGACAGGAAGATGGATGGAGTTTATTCATCTATTTCTACATTTTTAAGAAAACAAATGTCAGTCCTATATACATGTTTTCAATGAAACTGATAAAAATGTGATGATATTTTACATTTACTCCAGAGATGGTTTGGGATGAGGTTGAGGTATAAATATCACTTATATTCAGTAGCCAACAGCTGAAAAATACTATATATTCTGAAAAGGAAATGGTTTTATTTGAACTAAAATGGAAAGATTAAAATGTGATGAAGTCACTCCCTAAAGTATCTCCCTACAGTCTTATTAAAAAAAAGAAATCCATTAGGAATGGAGTGAATAAAAGTATGTTCTATTTCTGTGGTTCTTATGAAAGTAACCAAGGTTCGAACTTGTCCTCCAGTAAATTGAGGCATTTACCTATCACCCAGTCCTTAAGTGATTGTTTAACTTTTAAGTCATACTTCTGTACCCAAGTCTTCAAATTTTCATATTGCTTTATAATGAAAACCTTGTGGTAAAAGCATTTTTGATCCCACTAATGTTTCAGTTTCAGTCATGCAATCTGAATTCATCATAACAGGTTCTATTATTACCATTCCATCCTGCAAAGCTAAAGTCTAATAATCAAATAATGGTTCTACTCCTATATTATTTTCCTTGAGGTTTTTTTGTTTGTTTGTTTCCCCTTCCACTGCTATTACAAATATAAAAAATAACAAGCAATTCATTAGTGGGGAAAATGAATAGAGTATTCATAGAATCACAACATTTCAGAGTCATAAGAGACCTCAGAGATTATCTTGTCCCAATTTAGTATTTCCTTCAGCAACATCTCCTTGGAAGTTGCCACCAAAGGGGAGGCTAGGTGGTGCAGTGAATAGAGCACTGGCCCTGGAATCAGGAGGACCTGAGTTCAAATCTGACCTCAGACGTTTGAACTTAAGTAACAGTTTGAACTTAATTAACTGTGTGACATTGGGCAAGTCACTTAACCCCAATTGCCCTGCCTTCCCCCCTCTAAAAAAAAAGTGGCCACCAAGTCTTCTCTTCAAGACCTACATAAATCACAATCCTACAACTGAACAAAGCAGTCTGTTTCACTTTGGAACAATTCTTATTGTTAGGTGGTTTGTTTTTTTTTTTTTTTTGGAGAGGCTATACTGACTTCTCTACAATCTCTATCCATTTCCCTCTTTTCTAGTTTCTAAAACCAAACACAGCAAAGTTTTCTTGCTTCAGGCTCAGCACAGTATCCAACTTGTACCCCCTACTTGCCTGCTACATACTGCTAATTTAAAGATATCTCAGAAGCTCAAATAGAGAAAAGCCCAAACAATTGTACCAATTTCTACTACACTGAATTCAAGAAATTCAGTGGAAAATAATTATAGTTGCCTGTAATCCTGCTAAAATGTTAATATGCGTGTAGCATTTTATAATCAAAGATTTAAATTTGAAGAAGTCAAACCCATGAATACTACTAGCAACAACCTTACAAATTATGATAAACGAAACAGTGAAGGACTGATTTCACAGATCAATTGATATGTGTACCCTTGTACCTGTATTCATATTTTTTCTTTTTTTCTCTTTTCCCCAACTGTATCTGTAATATACAGTATTATATAACTACTTTAAAATAATTACAGTATTTTTTTGCTCTAAATTTTTAAAAAGGTGTTATTCTCTGAAGACCTTGTTGAGTTTTCTAGCAGCATGTACCTTTGGTTTTGTTGTTTCTCTCAAGATAACCACCAGAAATGAAGGCAAAAATACAATGGAAACACATCTACTTCTACAGATATGCCCTAAATTTTCAACCTCTTAACAATTCTAGAGATATCAAATTTGTACTTCAATTTTACCGTGTTTAGTACCCTGAATTCACTATACAACTTTTGAGTTCTTTGCGTACTTTGGCAATATGGTTCTGGCACTGAGCTTTAAAATACCAATTATACAGAAGCAGCGAATAGAGCACTGGCTGTGGAATCAGAAGGACCTGAGTTCAAATCTGGCCTCAGACACTTTTCTCCACTTGCCTTGCCTCCCCCCCCCATCAAAAACAAAACAAAAAAGAAATACCAACCATACAATTCATCTTTTTATGGTATACCAAAATAGGCTGAACTTACAGAATTGCTTCATGAATGTTCAAGGAGAAAGAGACTTGGATTTGCAATTAGATCAGTCCAACTCTTCTGTATCATTGAAAAACAGAATAAAAAATAAAAATAAAACTGGATAAGTTAACAAGAATGTGCTTTTGAGAAGAAGCTGTTTCTGATTTGAAATTTTATTATGATACTTCAACTGGGAGATGCTAGTACCCTTCCAGATGACAAACTTCATTTAGTTGAAAATTTTACAATAGTTGGAGAGGCTGATAAAAATATAAAATTCTAAAACAAAACAAAAACACAGTATGAATGAATACGGGACAAATTTTCTATCTCTGGAATTACAACAGAAACAGAAACTGTTTTCCCTCAATACCAAAGAGTTATTTCAACACTTGAACCTTAGCTAACAGTGTCCATAGTCTCTTTTTTTTCTTTTTGTGTAATTCTCTTTCTTTTATTACCCAAAGGTCTGACCAAGGGATAATCTAAAGATGTGAGTAATTTGATTCTCTATGGTTTATATTATTTTTCTTTGTGTTTATTTACATAATGCCAAAGTCTTGGATAAAAATTGTCATTTTATTAAAATTGGTTTAACTACAAGTCATCTAAATGATCATGGAGAATCAACGATTCCATTTAAATGTCAAATTAATTCAGTGAACTCTTTAGTTATACCAGATGACTTTAGGTTTCACTGAGACAATCAATTTGATTCAACCAATTTAGTTCTTCTTTTTTCCTTGCCCAACTATTACCTGATTGGTCCAGCAGCTGATATTCAATATTGGGCTTTCACAAAATATGATTCTCATTTGGATGAAGGAGTGAAAAAAAATTAAGCACCTACTATGTACCAAGCACTGTGCTAAGCACTTTCAAAATATCTCATATGAACTGCTTAACAATTATGTGAAGCAAAATCATTAAGTACATTTTACAGTTGAGGAAATTGAAGCAGATCAAGATTAAGTGACTTGCCTAGGATCATTCAATTAGGGAATTTCTGAGGCCATATTTTAATTTAAGTCTTCCTAACTCCAGTGCTATATCCACTACGCCATCTAGCCACCTTTGTGAATTTTCACTCTATTATTTCTTTGAGGTACTGACTTTGATGTTGTTTGTCTTTTATTTTAGAAGAAAATTATGACATCACACATCTTGACTTGCAAATGAATTGGATTTAAGTCAGGCAGAATTGTGCAAAGGTTTTTTTTTTCTTGAGTCATTAAAGTCCAGTGACAAGACAAAAGTCAAGATGACTGATTTGTATCTATATAGTGTGTTTCCATCTGGGAACCTATACTCACAGGTCCCAAGCCACATTTTTTAAAAATCAACTTAAATTCCCTTCTACATTGAACACTTTCCTGTTTCCTCTATTTGTAAACTGTTCTCTCCTTCTTCAAAATATATTGTATGGATATAGCCATATAGGTATTCTATCCACCCTGTAGAATGGAACAAATGAGTACAGGTTCTATTTTTGTTCTCTTTTGGTATCTTCAATGATTTAATGTCTTACACACATAAAATGTTTAATAAATGCTTCTTGAATTGTATGGAATTGAATTACAATGAAAACTTCAGTACTAAGTCACTTGTATAATCACCCAAAGCTCCACTAACAGGAAGCAACCTTTATTATTTTTATTCAATCTTGATGAATATTACCTTCAAAGAATCACAGCATTTCAGAGTTGACTGATACCTCAGAGGCTTATGTAGTCTAATTCCTTCATTTTACATGTAGGGAAAGTAATACCCCCATTATAAAATACAATTGTTCATATAGTCTTCATTTAATGATGTTCAATAAGGGGACAAAAAGGGTCTCTCAAGAGAGCCTATTTCAGTTTTGGATACCTCTAATTTTAAGAATTTATTACAGATATCAAGTCTAAATGCTCCTCTTTGTAACTTCTACCCACTGATACTACTTCTGAATTAGGGATCAAACAAAACATACCCAATCCCTCTTACCCATAATAAGCCTTCTTGAAACCCTTGAAGTTAAGCATTATGCCCCTTTAGTCTTCTTTTCTCCAGGTTGGTTCAAGGCATAGATAAAAATGCCCAACAAAATAGGGCCAGTCAAGAGCAGATTCCTGGAAAACTCCTATGAAGATCTCCCAAGGTAAGTTAACTAACAATTAAGAAATCAGAGATCCTACATCTAAAATCTCACTTCTTATATTTACAATCTGCATAAGCTTGGGCAAGTCACTTAACCTTGCTCAGTCTCAGTTTCCTTATCTATAACATGAAGGGGTTAGGCTAGATGGTCTCTGAGATCCCTTCAGGATCTAGATAGATGAATTGTTCCTAAAACTGGGCCATTCAACCATTTATGAAATAACCTTTTACACTTTCATTTAGCCTACATCTCCCCATCTTGTTTTTATAAGAATACCATGAGTCATTCAGTCAAATGTGTTGTTAAAATCTAAACAAATTATGTATTTCAGTATCATATCAGAGGTTTAGAGGTATAAGGAACTCAGAAGCCATCTGACAACAGCCTCAATTTAGAGATGGAGGAAATGAAACACAGAAAGTTTGTTACTTGCCTAGAATTACATAGATGGTAAATATTTTAGGTAGAATTTCAACTGAGATCTTCCAGATTCTAAGTACAGTGCTTGATCTACTATACCATGATGTCTTGTTACAAATTTAGTAAAGCTTTCAAAAGGGAAATAAGTTAATTTATATTTTTTCAACTTTATGCTAAACAGATCTTGTATTATTTTTCCACTGTAGTTTTAGGGGCTGTTGTTTGTTTTGTTTTGTTTTGTTTTCAATTTATTATATTCTGGGTGATCTGTCCATGTAAGTTCTATCTGTGAATGTTATTTTAAAAGTCATTCGCTTTGGCTTATACAGAATTCTTAAAAAAGTAATAGTTTTTCTATTCACTTTTAACATATTTTCTTCTACTTCTATATTTGAGTTCCAAACAATAATTCTTTCTATCAAATTTCTAAATCTTTTGAGATATTTTCTGTCCTTCTATAATTTTTGTAGAGAGAACTCTGATCTTTTTTTTTTACCCAGTGCCTAATACAATGCATGGCATGCTGTAACATTTGAAGTACAATAGCTCTTCTCAGACCTCTCTAGTCATGCCATTTTTACTTGGGCCATCACTTCCCTCCTCATCAGAAAAATTGAACTCTGCCCATGGAACAATTTAAGTATTATTTTACTGGGTTTCATATCTCCAAAGAATCCCCTGGACATTTTTAGTCTGTGCACCTAAATGCTATCTCCCCACCCCACCCCACCCCATCCCCCATTGAACTCTGCTAAGTTTCAGGCCTCTATATCAATTTCAGGACCACGCCTCTAGAAACCATGCTACTACTTCCCACTTTCCAGTTGTTCTTTTCTGCTTTCTCTTCCTTCCTTCAAATGTAAGCTTCTTGAGGACAGAAACTGTCTCACATGCTTTTTATTTTATCCCCAATACTTAATACAGTTTCTAGCACATAGTAAGTGCTTACTCAAAGTTTTATCTCTGTCTTTACATTCAAAATTAGTGTTCATTGATACAATAGAAATCACTGAAGATTTCACTGAAGGCATACTATTTTGGGGACTGTGATACATTTACATTTGGTCACATGACACAAGTACTTGTTTTGCTTTGCTATCATTCATTGTTTTAGTCAATTAGCAATCTGTCCAGAACCTTAACCTGTGTGTACAAAACACATTTTGCTCCTTTACCTAAAATATTTTGACCCTAACATATTTATCAAGATCACTAAGTCATTTCATTCCAACACCCCATTCAGATTCATTTTAATAGTTTTTTTTCTGAATTATATAGAAATGTGTACCAAAGTCAGGAAATTGGGCTAAGTGATTGCTAAGATTTCTTTCAATTTGAAGTTTTATGGTCCAATAAAAGCAAAGGTTTTTAAAGAAAATGACTTTGGAAACAGAATTTCTTTTGTATGAGCACAGAAGATGGACAGTAATCCTGTATTTTTTCCATGAAAATTGGTTTAGTAGGACTTGAAAATGATAATCCAGTTAATTATTGTTGAATTACAAAGATAATTCTGCACATGCTGTAACATTGTTAATTGCTGCATTAAAACAGCGTTGAATATGAATTATTGCAAATTAGTTCATGATTAACAACAGTAAATACCCAAGAATTTGGAAACAACAAAGCAATCATTTAATTTTCCTTCTATCTCTTAGGACTGTTCATTAAAGCACCACATTTTCTATCTTTAATTGATCTATTTTTAGGTTCCATTTGGTCCTGAGGGAAAAATATGCTAGTGAAATAGTGCTATACAGTTTACTAAAATAATCCAAAGAAATCTACTTTAACTTGGTTCCAGGAAAAGATGACTATACTCAATAGACTTGAATTTAACTACTGGCTTCACCACTTACAAACTTTGTGGTTTGGGGCAACTCCCTTAACTTCTGTTTTTTCTTATTTCAAATGAACACAAAGTTGGAGAGATTGATGCAAGATTATAGTCACAGAATCTCAGAATTGATAGGAACTTAGAACACACAATCCATTTAAGAGTAGCTAAGGATTTCCTCTGTAGTATATTCCATATGCAGATGTCATCTAGCTTTCCTTTGCAGACTTTGAATCGCAGAAACCCATTACCTCCCAAGGTAACCTATTCCACTTTGGAATAGGTCTAATTATTATGAAGGAAGGGAGGGAGGAAGGAAGGAAGGAAGGAAGGAAGGAAGGAAGGAAGGAAGGAAGGAAGGAAGGAAGGAAGGAAGGAAGGAAGGAAGGAAGAAGCATTCATCAAGCACTTACATTGTACCCAACATTGAGCTGAGTACCTTACAAATGTTATCTTATTTGATCCTCACAACATATGAAGAATAATACTCCTTGAGAAACTCATTAAGTTCACAAAATTTAAAATCCAAGAAAGGTGTGGTAACAAATCCCAGAACTCCGGGGTCTATAAACAAATTCATGAATATATGTAGCACGAACTAGGAATTACAATGTATTTAGGCAAATTTGACCTCAAAAGTGTTAACTAAGAATTAGTAATATGTGATTCCTGTTTGGCACATGGCCATTTAAAAGTATAATTTATTTAAATAAATAGGATAGCTAAAGGATGGCAGAGCAGCATTGCATCTGACAAAGTCATAGTTATATGATTATACAGGAACTATAAAGGGAATCCTGGTTAAAAATTATTTACATTAATTCAAAGGAAGCAAAATCAAACATTATATTGTAATCAGAGAATAATATAGACCACCTGGCCAGAAAGAAGTAGTTGGAGCACTTAGAAAACAATGCAGATGTGGTGTGGAAGTCTGAAGTAGAAGCTTTGAGTGAATTTAATTATCTGGATACCTTTTGGAGTTCTCAATGAAAAACAACAATGGCTAAGAATTTATAATCTTTTACAAATAATAACAATTTTATCCTCTGAACAGCTGAAACAACTATTACGAAGGAACCAAAAAGAGAACCTATACTTTGGAATGAAAATTAAGGGAACTTTAGGTAGAAGTAACATATTGCAATTTAAAATCTATAATAGAGACGAAGAATAACAGAATAGAATCACAAGCATCTTACATTTTAGGAAAACAGATCATGAAGGCTTCAGTACCTTGCACATAATGGAAGCTTAATAAATGTTTATTATTCAATTTAAAATAATTTGAAAGAGTACTTAAAATCTCACAGCTCTTCATCTTTAACCATAAACACTCTTCTCTTCCTAACTTCCCTATCACTTGCCATCTAAGGTACCACCATCCTAGTCACAATAGGTTTACAAACTCTCACCAACTATATCCAAATCTGTTGCTGTGTCCATATGATTTTACCCTCAACACCTTTCTTAAGTATTCCCCCTCTTCTATTATGACATGGATACCATCCTAGTGTAGGCTGTTAGGACTTTATGCTTAAACTACTGCAAGAGCATACTAGTTGATCTCCCTATTTTAAGGAAGAATCTATACTGTACTTTAAGTCCATCCTCTACTCAGCTATATGACTGAGCTTTAATAAAGTATAGGACTGACTATATCACCTATCCCCATGCTTCTTATTCAGTAAACTTCAGCAGTTACCGTTAGGATCAAATATAATTTTTTTTTGGCTTTCAAAGACCTTCAAAACCTTGCCCTTTCATATCTTCTTTCCAATCCTATACCTCTCTTAGTTCCACATATTTAGAAACCAATGACATGGGAATACTTGCTGTTTCCCTCCTCCCCCCACAGGACACTCCATATACCAATAATGGGCCTCTTTACAAGTTGTCCCCTCAAACAGAATTATCTCATCTCTGTGCTCTGACTTCTCTGACTGTCTTCAAGTATCAGCTAAAATGCTGTCTTGTACATCAAGACTTCAGTGATCATTCTTTTTTATTTATTTTTATTTTAAATAAAACATTTATTTTTAGCTTTTACCATTCACTTCTGTAAGATTTTGAATTCCAAATTTTTCCCCATCCCTCACCTCCCCCTGTCCCAATACACCATGCAACTTGATACAGGCTCTATTTATACATTCATGATAAACATTTTTTTCACATTAGTCATATAGCAAAGAAGAATTAGAACCAATGGGCAAAACCATGAGAAAAAAAGAAACAAAAAAAGAGAGAACAAATAGTATGCTTCAATCTGCATTCAGACTACATAATTCCTTCTCTGGATGTGGATAGCATACTCTTTTGGAGTTGTCTTATGTCTTTGCATTGCTAAGCAGAGATAAGTCTATCAATGTATCAAAGTTAGTCATCAGACAATGTTGCTTTTACTATGTAAAAAAATGATCTTCTAGTTCTGATCACTTCACTAAGCATCAGTTCATGTAAGTGTTTCCAGGTTTTTCTGAATTCTGCCTGCTCATCATTTCTTATGGAACAATAGTATTCCATTACATTCATATACAATAACTTGTTCATCCATTCCCCAATTGATGGGCATCCACTCAATTTCCAAATCTTGACCACCACAAAAAGAGTGCTATAAATATTTTTGTTCATGTGAGTCTTTTTCCTGTTTTTATGATCTCCTTGGTTTATAGACCTAGAAGGTATTACTGGGTTAAAGGGTATGCACACTGTTATAGCCCTTTGTGCATACCTCCAAATTGTTCTCCAGAATGGTTGGACCAAATCATTCTTAATTCCAATTTATCCCATACATAATTTTGCTTCTATATCATTGTTTTTGTTTTATTTTTCCCCATTAGATTCCTTGAGAGTAGAACTTTGGGAGGTCTTTGTATTTCTAGTGTTTAGTACAGTATTTGGCATATAATAGGCACTTAATAAATGCTTATCATCTAACTCACTTCTTGGAATTCTCTCTTGTCTCACCTCCACTTACTGGCCTTCATGCCTTCCTTTACAATTCCATTTTAATCCCATTTTATGCAACAGGTGTTCCCTGCTTCACTAACCAAACTGCTATTATCTTGCCTTTGGGATCACAGAAAGTATCCAATAATTTTTTTATTCTATCCTGAAGTGTTATATCTCTCTTATACCTCAAAGTTTTAGAGACTTGGCTATAATAAATTTCATTAATGATTACTCACACAAAATTTTAAATAAATCCTAGCAAAAAATCACAACAATCGACCTCCCTACCCCCCACCCAATTAACAATTATTACCAGGTGGGAGTTGTTCCAAGTGGGATAAAAGTATGATTCAGTAAAGGAAAAAATAATAATGATAATAAATTTAAAAAAAAGAAGAAACACACTACATTGATTGTATCAACAGATGCAAAAAGGGACCTTTGACAAAATACATTGATAACTTAGGCCAAAAAACTAACTTACAAGGGAAGAGAAAGACAATTAACATTAGTTAGGTCTAACATTGTTTGGTATGTAGAATTACATGTTCCAAGTACAAACATATGGAAGTTAATATGTATCCTCATTATTATTTGACACAGTTCTAGAAATACTAGTTTTAGTAATTAGATGAGAGAAATAAATTAAAAATATAAACATCAACAGAGGCAAAAATGATCTCTATTCCAAGATGGCATGATACTTAACTCCAGGGAATCAGGAAAGAAAATTAAGGAAATAATTAATGGTATCAGCAAAGTAGTGGGATACAAAACAGTTTCCCAAAATAATCATCACTGTTACATAGAAATAAAAAAGTAAAGAGGCCTCATTTAACGCATCTTCAAAATGCACAAAAATATAGGATTCAATATAGCAAGATATATTCAATATGGAATACTCGTTGTTCAATACTGGAAATGTTGTACAATAAACAGGATGTTACATAAATTAAATTGTAGATTTAGGACTATAACAATTAAATTGCAAAGGCAATATTTTATTTTTTTATTGTTGTTCAGTAGTTTCAATTGTGTACAATTCTTTATGACTCCAGTTGGGTTTTCTTTGCCATTTCCTTCTCCAACTCATTTTACAGATCAGGAAATTGCAAACAGAGCTAAGTGTATTGCCCAGGGTCACACTGCTAGCAAATGTCTGAGGTCAGATTTGAACTCAGGTCTTCCAAATCGAGGTCTGGTGTGCCACCTAGTTCAGTTCAGTTTTGGATTTATTGAATTTTAATTTTGTAGGGGACATGAAATACAAATCCAACAAGAAAGGTTAGGTAGGGTCAGAGAAGTAGATTTGAGCATAATCTTTATGTAGATGAAAATAGGTCTTAAGGAAAACATTAAGATTAGAAGAAGATGAAGGTCAGTCAGTAAAAAGGCATAAAGTAAGGAGACATAGAATTTCATATACAAGGAACAGAAAGAGGTTAGTTTTTATGGGGAAGGTAAAAGTACCATGATATATGTTATTTCTCGTTGTTAAATCTTTTTTTTTCAAATTCCTTTCTTACACATGTATTATCCTTTCTGGTTGGATCCATAGAGTAGAAATTGTTTTCAGAGTTCAAGGATGAATCTTATGGCAATCCTCCAAAAACTACAGTTCACAAGCTCCATCAATCTGCTTAAACAATCAGCTGACAGACTTGAATCATTCTTAGCAAAAGCATTTGTCCAAATTACATAGCAAAAAAAGTAGTTATAAAACGTACACATTCCCACAAATACACTCTTTGGGAAAACAGACAAATTTTGCCATTTTAAATTACAATTTTTTCAATTTTTTCAATCAAAATTGCAAAAAATTGCAATAATGATTTATAAGTTGTACAATGTCTTTCAACATTTTTCTAGAAAATAAAATGAATTTGTATAATCATCAATCTAGGCAGTATGTAATATTGTATAGAGAGATAACCTTAGAGTAAGGAAAACTTCATTCAAGCTCAATCTCACAAAGTTGTCACCGTTACGTTGAAAAAGTCATAGAGAGCCCCTTCAGTGTTCTTGGTAAAGCTCTAAGATTAAGTGGCAAAGAAAGTATCAGTCTATTTTGATGAAGAGAATTTCCTTACTGGTCTGATCCAAAATATGATTAGTAATAATCCTAGTGGGATCTTGCACTCATTGAACCTCTCAATTATGTGACAATGAAAAGGTCATCTGTTATTGAATATTTAGGTTACAAAAGTGTACCTGCTCTGTTCTCAGGATTAATCAGGATGAATGTTCTTGAAGATTTTGAGATAAGAACAGAGTTACATAGATCAAAAGTTATTAACAACTTCTTGAGATCCATTTTTCTGTAGTAACATTATGATTTTTCAAAATAATTAATGTTTATCTATATTTGAGGTATTTTGAGATTTGTTCGCTTTAAAACCTTCAAATTGTGTGGTCTTCAAAATGTGTGTTCTCCAATCAAGATGGCTTTTTTTTAGTACAATTTTATTTCTTCATTCAGGATAATGATGACTATGCAAATGTGATGTTCAACTGTTATTGATAAAACAGCATTAATTAGGGGGTGGCTAAGTGGTGCAGTGAATATAGCATGGACCCTGGAATCAGAAGGACCTGAGTTCAATTCCAGCCTCAGACATGTACAATTTACTAGCTGTGTGACTTTGGGCAAGTCACTTAACCTCAATTGTACTGCCTTTCCCCCTCCAAAAAGCAAAAAATAAAAATAAACAAAAGTTTATTTTTGCTCTATGCTCTTCTCAGTTCTGCTTTCTCCAGCCTGGGCCTCTCCTTATATATAGTCATTACCTCTTTCCCTTCAGTAGTATGGACAAAGCAAGAGTCCTGCCCCAGTGGCAGCAAAGAGACACCTCTAATCTTCTGACAAGTTGTTCAAACCCCTTACTGTCTATAGGCTGAGAGATCCAGAAGGAGGTACTGCTGCTACCACTGTTGATTCAGTCACTCACAAGGCTTGTCCTGGTTTGCTAGGGCTGGGGTTGTCCTGCAGCCAGTTCTGTGCTTGCACTTAATTGCATTCCTCTCTTGCCCAGGTCTGACAAGTCTTTCCTACTAACCTTCTACTTTGTCTTTGGTGTTTGTGGACTGAGAAATCTAGAAACTGCCACCGTTACCAGTGATTCAGTCCCCTAAGGCCTATTCTAAGTTTTCTGGGGTGCATTCTGTGCTGGAAGAGACTGTGAGGGACTGCATTTCTCTCTCTCTTTTTTTAAATTTGAATTAATCAATTTATTTTCTTGCTTATATCACTCATTTCCATGACATTTTAAGTTACAAATTTTCTCCCCATCTTTTCCCTATCCAACACCACAAAACAGCGATTCCACTTTATAGCTGCTCCCCCATTGCCCTTCTGACTTTCTGGAAGGGCAAGATGGGTCTCTACTCCAGTGTCTGTATATCTTAATTCCCAGTTGCATGTAGATAATAATAATAATAATAATAATAATAATAATAATAATAATAATAATAATAATAATATATACATATATGTTTTTAACATTTGATTATAGACCTATAAATTCTAGATTCCTTCCCCTCCTTCCCTGTCACCCAACCCCAGTGGAAGGACAAGCAATTCAATACAGGCTGTACATGTGTAATTATGCAGAACATTTCTACAGTGGACATATTGTGAGAGACTGTTTATATATCCCACCTTCCTATCCTGCCCCACTTTGTTCTATTCTCTACCCTGTCCCTGTCCCTTTACAGAAGTATGTACTTCCAGCAACCCTCCCTCCCAACCTCCCCTCCCCTCTGTCGTCCTGCCTCTCATCCTCATACCCCCTATTCTCCTGTATGGCAAGATACCCAGTTTAGAGTTTATGTCATTCATTCCCTAAGCCAATTTCAATGAGAGTAAGGCTGACTCTTTCCTTTTTGCCTTCCTGTTCTTCCCCTCCATTGTAACAATTATCCCTAGCCTCTTCTATATGAGATGATTAATTCCATTCTGTCTCTCCTTGTCTCCTCTCATTCTAATCTTCTCCCACATCAGAATTACATCTTTTAAATTGTCATCCATTCCTATTCATCTGATCTGTGCCCTCTCTGTACACATACTGAGATATGTGTTAATACATATATATGAACCCTTCTACATAGACATATGTGTATGTATACATATATACATACAAATAGGTATATATACATGTACATATATGAATATACATCTACATATGTGTGTGTGTGTACACACACAAATTTGTATTCTCTTCACCTATACTCATACTGAGAAAAGCTTCATAAGTCACAATTATTGTTTTTCCATGTTGGCATGTATGTAGTTCAATTTTGATAAGTTCCTTATGATTTCTTTCCCATGTTTACCTTCTTATGCTTCTTGTGTTTGGATGTCAAATTTTCTATTCAGTTCTGGTTTTTTCAGCAAGAATGCTTGAAAGTCCTCCACCTCACTGAATAACCATATTTTCCCCTGGAACTACACAATTTTGCTAGGTAGGTAATTCATGGTTTTATTCCTAGCTCCCTTGATCTCCACAATATTATATTCCAGGCCCTTCGATCCCTCAAAGTAGAAGCTGCCAGATCCTGGTTGTGTTTCCACAGTATTCAAACTGCTTTCTCTTGGGAGCTTGTAATATTTTCTCCTTGATCTGGGGACTCCAGAACCTAGCTATTACATTCCTAGGAGTTTTCTTTTGGGGATCTTTTTCAAGAGGTGATTGGTGAATTCTTTCAAGTTCTATTTTGACCTCTGCTTCTAAAATATCAGGGCAATTTTCCTTGAGAATTTCTTGAAGGATGCTTCCTAAGTTCTTTTTTTGATCATGGCTTTCAAGTAGTCCAATAATTTTTAAATTTTCTCTCCTGGATCTATTTTTCAAGGAAATATTTCACATTGCCTTCTATTTTTTTTATTTCTTTGGATCTGTTTAATAGCATCTTGATTTCTCATAAAGTCATTTACTTCCATTTGCTCCACTCTAATTCTGAAGGAATTATTCTCTTCAGAAAACTTTTGAGATTCTTTTTCCATCTGGCTAATTTGGCTTTTTAACGCATTCTTCTCCTCATTGGCTTTTTAGGCCTCTTTTGCCATTTGATTTAATCTATTTTTAAGGTATTATTATCTTCAGTCAGGTTGTTAACTCTCTTTTCATGATTTTCTCACATCACTCTAATTTCTCTTCCCATTTTTTCCTCCACTTCTCTTATTTGGCTTTCAAAATTCTTGAGCTCCTCTATGGCTTACATCTAATTTACGTTTTTCTTGGAAGATTTTGGTGCAGGAGCTCTGACTGTGTTTTCTTCCTCCTGTTCCATGTTTTGATCCTTTTTGTCCCCAAGAAAGGAATCTAAAGTTGGATTGCCAATCTTTCTTTGCTTCCGTTGCCTGCTCATTTTACCAGTCAATTATTTGACTTTTGGGTTCCATAATACTCTGCCTTCAGAAGGGAATGCTTTTCCCAAATCACTGGGGTTTTTGCAGCTGCCAGAGGTATTAGGAAGCTTTCTCTACAACTACCATCAGCTTTGGCTCAGTGGTCACACACCTCAGGACCACCACTCAAGATCACAATCCTGATCCAGGCAGGTTAAGGAAAGAGCACTTAGCCGCTGAATAGTCACTTGGCCCACATGCAATCTGTAGGCCAGGAGCTCTGAAGAAGCCATGTGGAGGTAGCTGCAGGACCACCACTTCCCCTGCTTTCTTGCCATGGGGGCAGATGGACAGATTTGTTTCTCTCCCCCAAATTTAGCTGAATTCCAGTGACCTTTCACTTTGTCCATGGCCCTTATGCATTGATAATTCTGGAAACTGCCACATCTGCCAGTGATCCATGCTCCAGAATGCTCCAGCTGAGACTTGCCCTAGCCACCCTGTGGCTTAAACCTTGCTTGCTGTGCTGCCTTCAGGGGGAGCTTTGTTTCACTGTCATTTTATGAGTTCTGGAGCTGTAAAATTTGTTTAGAGTCATATTTTATGGGTATTTTAGGTTGTTATGGGGGGAGCTCACAGAGTTCTCCTGCTTCTATACCATCATCTTGACTTTGCCCCACCTCCTTTGTCATTTGGAGTCATTTTTTAAAAATTTATTTTCTTGTTATATCGTTCATCTCCAAAAGATTCTGAGTTAGAAATTTTCTCCCCTTTTTTCCCCCACCCCAAACCCCAAAACAGTAATCCTACTGTAAAGGTCCTCTCCCAATCTGTTCTCTTTTATGTCCTCCTCCAATGCCCCTCTAACTTTCTGATAGGGCAAAGATGGTCTCACTATCCCAGTCCCTGTATGTCTTAATTCCCAGTTGCATGTAGTTAATAATAATTATTATTATATAAATATAAATTTGTCTGTTTTTAACATTTGATTGTAGATCTTTAAATTCTAGATTCTTTTGGTTCCTCCCTTGCCATCCACCCCCACTGGAAGGACAAGCAATACAATACAGGCTGTACATGTTTAATTATGCACGACATCTCCACAGTGGACATATTGTGAGAGGCTGATTCTTTGTCCATCCTTCCTATCTTGCCCCCACCCTTGTTTTATTCTCTACAATGTCTCTGTCCCTTTTCTTTGTCCTTGGCTCTTATGCATTGATACTTTACTGAAGTGTGTGCTTCCAGCAACCCTCCAACTGAGCCTTCCCTTCCCTCCATCATCCCCCCTCTCATCCCCACCTCCCCTACTCTCCTGTGTGGCAAGATACCCAGTTTAGAGTTTATGTCATTCCTTCCTTAAGCCAAATTCAATGCAAGTAAATGAAAGTAAAGTTGTAAAAGTTATCCCTTGCCTCTTCTGTATGGGATGATTAACC
>CM053593.1:75490276-75519825 GCA_028646575.1 Pseudocheirus occidentalis | reverse complement strand
GGAAGGGAAGGGAAGGGAAGGGAAGGGAAGGGAAGGGAAGGGAAGGGAAGGGAAGGGAAGGGAAGGGAAGGGAAGGGAAGGGAAGGGAAGGGAAGGGAAGGAAAAGTAATACATGAATGTTGAAAATCAAGAAAACATTTTGGGGGGCATGTTGCCAAGGGCATAGGTATTCAAGGGCATGTTTCCATATTTCAACTGAATCTTTCTTACCATCAAATAATAGTTTTAAAATGTCATCTAATGGGAGCTCAATAAATTATATATGTAGTTCTTTAGGTGCCTTGGTGATATCAACTAAGTTAAAAGGAAATGCCAATTTGAGTGTGATATCATGATTCTTAAAGTCAGTGAGCCTTTCCTTGTGTTTTCCAATTAATAGGTCTATAACAATTGTATAAACTTCAAATGATTCATGTATATCATCCTTCTGATAAATGGCCTATACTAACTGAGGCAAAGATTCATCTGAAATTTCCTTTTGAAAAAGTGTTTTGGAAGGGTAGAGCCAAGATGGCATAGTAGAAGCACAAACTTGGCATGGGCTCACTTCCAATACATGTAAAATGTGACTCTAAAGAAACTTTAGAGCTACAGAACCCACAAAGTGACAGAGAGAAACAAATCTCCAACTGAAGGAAGCCCAGCAGGCAGACAGGAAGGGTATATCACATCAAGTTGAGAGCTGAATATAATCAGGCATGAGCTGCATGGTTCTAGCCCCAGGGCAGCCACAACTAGAGGCTGCTGGAGCAAACTTAAGGAGAGTGAATAAGTCATCAGTATCTGTGGCAGTCTCCAGATTTCTCAACCCATAAACACCAAAGACAAAGTAAAAGGTCAGTGCAGAACTCTGTTCAAACAGGGAGGGGGAGGGGACTGAAGAGCACAATCCAGCCAATCTGCCACCAGGGTGAGGAGCTGCAGAGACACAGCAGCTCCAGCAGCTTCAGCATGGATGCCTTAGGAGCTCCTGGCTGGCAGATCATAGGGGGACTAAATGACCATTCATAGTATAATCACTCTTGCTTTAACCTACTTGGATCAGGATCACAGTCTTAGGGGGTGGGCCTGGGATGTGTGACCAGTGAGCCAGAGCTTCTGGGGACTGTAGAGAAGGGGCCCAACTAATAGCTCTGGCAGCTGGGAAAACCCCAGCAATTTGATATACAGCTCTTTCCATTCTGGAAGCAGAGGTCTACCATGGCAAAGAGGTCAAAAGCAAAATAATTGGCTGGTAATATGAGCAAGCAGAGGAAGCACAACAGACCATGCAATCCTTTCTTGGGGACAAAAAGTATCTAAGCACAGAGTGGGAGGAAGACAGTGAAGGCACAACTTCTGCATCAAAAGTCTCCAAGAAAAATATTAACTGCTTACAGGCCATGGAGGAGCTCAAGAAGGATTTTGAAAACCAAGTAAGGAAGAGGAGGAAAAAATGGGAAGAGAAATGAGAATGATGTAAGAAAATTATGAAAAGTGAGTCAACAGCCTGCTAAAAGACACCCAAAAATACACTGAAGAAAATAACACCTTAAAAAATAGATTAACTCAAATGGCAAAAGAGGCCCAAAAAGCCAATGAGGAGAAGAATGCTTTAAAAATTCAAATTTGCCAGATGGAAAAGGAATGCCAAAAATTCACTTAAGAGGATAACTTTAATAATTATCTTGGCACAAATGGAAACCAACAACTTTATGAGAAACCAAGATACTATTAAATAGATCCAAACAAATGAAAAAAATAGAGGGCAATGTGAAATATCTCATTGGAAAAACCACTGACATGGAAAATGGATCTAGGAGATAAAATTTAAAATTATTGGGCTACCTAAAAGTCATGATAAAAAAAAACGAGCCTAGATGCCATTTTTCAAGAAATGATCAAGCAAAATTTCCTTGATATTCTTGAACCACAGGGAAAAATAGAAACTGAAAGAACTCACCAATCACCTCTTGAAAAAGATCCCACAAAGAAAACTCCTAGGAATATTATAGCCAAATTCCAGAGTTCCCAGGTCAAAGAGAAAGTACTGCAAGCAGTCAGGAAAAAACAATTTGAGTATTGTGGAAACACAATCAGGATAATACAAGACCCAGCAGCTTCTACATTAAGGTATAGGAGGGTTTGGAATATGATATTCCTGAGGTCAAAGGAGTTAGGACTAAAACCAAGAATCTCCTACCCAGCAAAAGTGAGTATAATGTTTCAGGGGAAAATATGGTCATTCAATGAAATAGAGGATTTTTAAGCATTCCTATTTTTTTTTTTTGCTTTTTGGAGGGCAGTTGGGGTTAAGTGACTTGCCTAAGGTCACACGGCTAGTTTTTGTGTTAAGTGTCTGAGGCCAGATTTGAACTCAGGTACTCCTGACTCCAGGGACAGTGCTCTACTCACTGCGCCACCTAGCCGCCCCGATTTTTAAGCATTCTTGATGAAAAAATAGAGCTAAACAGAAAATTTAACTTTCAAATATGAGAAGCAAGAGAAGCATGAGATATTAAACATAGAAAAGAAATTATAAGGTACTTATTAAAGATGAACTATTTATATTCCTTCATGGAAAAAATGATAATTGTAACTTGTAAGACTTTTCTCAGTATAAGGACAGTTGAAGGGAATATATATATATATATATATATATATATGGTATACATACATTTATATGCATGTATAGGAGGGTATATGTGTATATAAATATGTATGTGAGTGTGGGCATATGTATGTTCACATATTTTATATATAGACAGAGGGCACAGGATGAGTTGAATATGAAGGGATGATATCTAAAAAAAATAAAATGAAGAGGTGAGAGAGGAATTTATTGGGTGGACAAAGGGAGACATAGATTAGGGTAAATTATCTCATATAAAAGAGGAAAGAGAAAAGTATTACAAAGAAGGGGAAGAACAGGAAGGTGAAAGGGAATGGGTCAACCTTACTCACATTGGATTTCATTTAAGGAGGGAATAACATACACACTAAATTGGATATCTTTCCCTACAGGAAAATAGCAAGTTAGGGCATAAGAGGAGGGATGTTAGAAGGGAGATCAGATTGGGGGAGTGAGTAGTTAGAAGCAAACATTTTGAAAAGGGAGAAGGACAAAGGAGAAAAGAGAATAAGTGTGGGGGGAGGCAGTATAGGATGAAGGGAAATATAATGAGTCTTCCTCAATCTAATTACTATGGGAATGACTTTGGTAACTAAACATATACTACCTATATTGAATTGCTTATCTTCCAGTAGGGGTGGTGGAGGGGGGAAGAAGGGAAAAAAATCTGAAACTCAAAATTTAAAAAACAAATATTTAAAAATTTTATTTTCTACATCCAACTGGGAAATGCAGGTACTGGGGTATAGAGATCCATCTTGCCCTACTAGAAAGATAGGGGAGTTATGGGGGAGGATATAAGAGACAGCAGATTGGGAGAAATTGTACTCATTAGGCTTACTATTTTAGGGGAAAGATGGGGAGAAAAAATTGTAACTCAAAATCTTTTGGAAAGGAATATTGAAAAATAAAAATAAATAAATAAAATAAAACATAAAGAAAATTTTTAAAAAAAGAAAAAAGTGTTGAAAAAAGGTAGATTTTTTAAAAATTGTTTTGTTTTGCCACATAACACATGTAGACTTAGTTTTACCTTGCAAAGAAATATTCAAGCTATTTTGATTTGACATAATATCATACAGAAATGCAACATTCCTATAGAAATATTTCAATAATTAACATGGTTGATTGTTCTCATCCTAATGTTTAACTATTTTCACAGAAATAGAATTTTGTCTGTCCCTGTGATAACAAATGCACTTTAGAATGATAGAGCAAATTCACACTGAATACCTTGACATTCAACTTCAGCACATTACAAAACTGATGATGCCATGTTCATTTGCATGAATATAGTTAGCAGTACTTTCAACTTCTTGCAAAGCGTCACTTAAAATAATAGCTTTCACCCAAAGATTTTGCTGATGCAAGATATAATGATAACAATGAGAGTATCTAGTACAATAAGCCCTCTGTGTTTTCCTGTCATAGTAAGTGCAATGTCTATATCCACATTTACTTAATTTACCAAATTCAGTCACAGTTGATGACTTTTATCTTGAAAATTGTTGAAGATATTCACTTCCCCATATTCTATTCACAAGAATGCCCAAAGCAAGTAACTTTTCATAGTAAATAAAATCTTCTGTTATGATCTGAATGTAGTATAAAGTGGTGTCAGTTGATTTATCCAAAACAATTGAATAGCAATGATAATAATAATAATAATAATAATAATATAATTTATTTTGAAGTATTACATGAAGTCATTCTGTTAAATTGAAGACTAATTCATGCTGCTCATCTGTTGTGATTTTTCTTGAAAGAGGCAGTTTCTTGTACTTTGAAATCTTATCAGGGCCTAAGCATCCCACAACTTCAACAATGCAAACTTCTGTTTTAAATTGTATTTTTATTTTAAGTTTACAACATGCATTTCCACAAGATTTTGAGTTACACCCTTTTCTCCCCATCTTTCCTCTACTCACCACCCCAAAAGGGTGATCCCACTGAGTACCCCCTCCCCCAATCTACTCTCTTCTATATCCTCCCCATTCCCCCTCTGACTTTCTGGTAGGGCAAGATGGATCTCTAAACCCCAGTGCCTGTATATCTTGTTTCCCAGTTGAAAGTAAATAATAAAAATAATAATAAATAATAATACTTTTTTAACATTTGATTTCAAAACATTGAATTCCAGATTCTTTCCCTTCTTCCCTCATCACCCTCCCTTACTGGGAAGATAAGCAATTCAATACAGGATGTACATGTATAGTTACACAAAACATTCCCATAGTGGATACATTGTGAAAGAATGACTATATTTCCCTCCATCATATCTTGCTCCCCATTTGTTCTCTTTTCTACTTTGACCCTGTCCCCTTTCAAAAGTATGTGCTTCTAACTACCCTGTCCCCAATCTGCCCTCCCTTCAATCAAGCTCCCTTTATCCCCTTCACCCCCCACTTACCTTTAGTGTAAGATACGCAATTTAGTGTGTATGTTATTCCCTCCTTAAGCCAAATTCAATGTGAATAAGGTTAATCCATTCCATTTGGCCATCCTGTTCTTTCCCTCCATTGTAACAGTTATCTCTTGCCTCTTTTACATGAGATAATTTACCCTATTCTGTCTCTCCCTATATCCTCTCATTATATTCCTCTCTTATCTCTTATTTTTTTCAATATCATCCCTTCCTATTCAACTGACTTTGTGTCCTCTGTCTATGTATACCTGCACACATATATACCACACTGATATATGTATTCAGACACACATATATCCTCTTATATAGACATATATATGTATGTATACTCATATATACATTTCTCTTCCCTTAGAATAGAAATGAGAAAATTCGAATAATTTACAATTATCATTTTTTCCATGTAGGAATGTAAATAGTTCAATTTTGATGAGTTCCTTATGATTTCTTTTCCCTCTCTCTTTTCTATCTCTCCCTCATGCTTCTCTTGCTTCCTGTATTTGAATATCAAATTTTCTATTCAACTCTGTTTTTTTGTTTTAATTTTTTGCCTTTTTAGAGGGCAATTGGGGTTAAGCAACTTGTCCAAGATCACATGCCTATTAAGTGTTAAGTGTCTAAAGCCGAACTCTAGGGCCAGTGCTCTATTCACTGTACCACCAAACAGTTCTCAACTCTGTTGTTGTTTGTTGGTTTGTTTGTTTTTATCAAGGATGCTTGAAAGTCCCCTATTTGATTGAATTAGCATATTTTCTCCTGAAACATTATACTCAGTTTTGCTGGGTAGGTTATTTTTTTGTTTTGATCCTAGCCCTCTTGGTCTCCAGAATATCATGTTCCTAGCCTTTTGATCCCTTAAGGTAGAAGCAGCCAGTTATTGTGTTATCCTGATTATGTTTCTGTAATATTCTAAATGTTTCTTCTTGAATGCTTGTAATATTTTCTCCTTGCTCTGGGAGCTCTGGAACCTGGCTATAATATTCCTAGGAGTTTTCTTTTGGGGATCTTTCTCAAGAGGCAATTGATAAATACTTTCCATATCTATTTTTCCCTCTGGTTCTAAAATATCAGGGCAATTTTCCTTGAGAATTTCTTGAAGGATAATTTCTTTTTTTTTACTTGTATAGACTTTTGTTTATTTTTAGTTTACATCACTCATTTCTATGAGATTTTGATTTACACATTTTCTCCCTTCCCCAGTACCTGTATATTTCCCTCCTTCCTATTACACCCCTCACTTGTTCTATTCTCTACTTTGTCCCTGACCCTTTACAAAAGTGCGTGCTTCTAACAACCCTCCCAACCAACCTGTGCTCCCCTCCATCCTCCCCCCTCTCATCTCCTTCCCCCCTAGTCTCCTGTATGCCAAGATACCCAATTTAGAGTGTATGTCATTCCTTCCCTAAGCCAACTTCAATGAGAGCAAGGTTGACCCATTCCCTTTTGCCTTCCTGAATTCTTCCCCTCCATTGTAGCAATTATCTCTTGCCTCTTCTATATGAGAGGACTAACCCTGTTCTATCTTTCCCTGTCTCCTCTCATACTACTCCTCTCCCACCTCTCAGTTTATCCTTTTAAAATATTATCCCATTGAAGGATGATTTCTAGGGCTTTTTTTATCATGGCTTTCAGGTAGTACAATAATTTTTAAAATTATCTCTCCTGCATCTATTTTCCAGATCAGTGGTTTTTCCAATGAGATATTTCATATTGCTTTCCACTTTTTCTTTTTTTTCTTCTTTGTTTGGATCTGTTTAATGCAGCGGTTCTCAACCTGTGGGTTGTGACCCCTTTGGTGGTCAAATGACACTTTCACAGGGGTCACAGGGTCACCTAAAACCATCAGAAAACACGTATTTCTGATGGTCTTAGGAACCGAGACACTTTGCCCCTCTATCCACCTCCAGGTGGGTTTGTCCACATGCAGACACACCCACATATGAGTAATAAAGGTTCAAGGCATTAGGAAGGTTGAGAACCACTGGTTTAATAGTATCTTGATTTCTCATAAAGTCATTAGATTCCATTTGCTCCAATCTAGTTCAGAAGGAATTCTTCTCTTCAATGAGCTTTTGAAATTCTTTTTCCATCTGAAAATTCAGCTTTTTAAGGCATTCTTCTCCTCATTTGCTTTTTGGGCCTCTTTTGCCTTTTGAGTTAGTCTTTTTTTTAATGTGTTATTTTCATCAGTCAAGTTGCTGTCACTCTTTTTATGATTTTATTGTGTCATGCTCATTTCTCTTCCCAATTTTTCCTCCAGTTCCCTTACTTGAGTTTCAAAATCCTTCTTGAGCTCCTCCATGGTCTGTAACCAGTTCATATTTTTTCTTATGAGCTTTTGATGCAGGAGTTCTGACTTCATTGTCTTCCTCCCATTCCATATTTTGATCCTTTTTGTCCCCCAAAAAGGAATCTAACATTTAATTGTTGTGCTTGCTTTACTTCCTTTGCTTGCTCATGTTGACACTCAATTACTTGACTTGAGATTTTTGCCACAATATAATTCTGCTTCCAGAGAGGAGAGCTTTGTCCCAAATTGCTAGCATTTTTTCAGTTACTAAAGTTTTTAGTTATGTGCCCTCTCTGCTTCCCCCACAAGCTCTGGTCCACTGGCCACACACTCCAGGAGTTCTACCCAAAATAGCAAACAGATTCAAGCAGGTTAAACAAGGGTGATCACCCTCTGAATGGTTGCTTCAAGCTCCAAGATCTGCAAGCCAGGAGCTCTGAAACAGCCACATGGCAGCTACATGGCCTCAGTGCCTACACCAGTTTTTACCCTGGGGGCAGGGACCAGACTGCACTCCATCTTCCCCCTGCAAGTACCAGCAGAGTCACACACTGACCTTTTACTTTGTCTTTGGCATTTATGGGTTGATAATACTGGAAATGGTCACAGCTGCTGGTCATCTACTTTCCCAAAGTCTGCTCCAGCAGCTGTTGGTCAGGGCCACCCAGAGGCTAAGACCACATGACTCATGAGAGACTCTGCTTGGCTCCCAGCATGGGGCAATGGACCTTTCCTGTAGGCCTTCCAGGCTGCCTTCAGTGGGAGATGAGTTTTTCTCTGTCACTTTCTTGGTTCTGTAGCTCTAAAGTTCATTTAGAGTCATATTTTATAGGTATTTGAGATGGTTATGGGGGGAGCTCACAGAGTTTTTCTGCTTCTATGCCACCGTCTTAGGAGATCCTATTTCTTTGAAGTCCACAATGCATCCTTTTATATATTCTACATCGCTGAATGACTTTCTTTTTTCTGAAGTATGCAAGCTACTTTATAAGTTTCTTCAGTGGCACTATTTCCACATCTTATTACAGCTTGAAAGAATTGTCTTTCTTTTTGCTTTTCATATTTCAATTTCTGCAATACAACCTTTCATACCTCTCCCTCTAAATTAAAATATTTGTTGTCATGATTAGTGTTATAATGCTGATGAGCATTGAATTTCTCTAATGATGATACTGTAGTATCACAAATCATTTCAGCAAGATGATATTGCAATTCCCAATACTCATTAAAAATCTGTTTTCTTCCTCCAGTTTTCTCTTGGTCTTCTTTGATATGATGGACTGTTAAGTAGACAGAATTAAAAAAAATATCACTGAGCTGTGCAACTAATCACAAATTTCACTTTAAACATAATCCCAGTTCACTGTTGTCAAAAGCTGCTAACAGACTGGCATACTTGACTCCCATGAACTCTCACCAGCCATTGTCATATGGTAGTGGCACCAGTCAGGCTGGGGATGTAAGAACTAAATAATGATCATAGCAGCCATCAATTTATCCCTTATGGATTACTAATGTTCTAATTGTACTGGTAAATCTGGGAGAATATTTTGTTGAAACATTTAATTCTTTGGTATTTTAAACATTCTCATCGACAAAATGAAAATGTAAAAGACAAAAAATAATAAAAATAAAATTATTTCTTCTGTAAAATTTGGATTCAGTCAAAAAACTGCACTGAAGGACCTAGAAGGTCACAAGTTACTCACCCCTCATCTAGGGGGATGTGTTTATTACTCTCCTATACTGTGTACTGGTTTGGGAGTGATCACAACTCTGGAACTATGAGTAGGGTCCCTGCTCCCTTATGGCTGGAAGCTCTGCTGTGCTAATGTCCTCCTCCCAAAGGGACTAAGATCTAGAACTATGACCCAGATCCAATTATACACAATGCAACTGAGTCCTGCCCCTAGTGCCAGAAAAGTGAGCCTTATAAATCTCCTTCTGACCTGTCGTCAGATTCCATTACCATCTGTGGACTGAGAGTTCTGGAAACCATCACTGCTGTCACTGAGTCAGTTGCCCTTATGTCTGCTCCTAGTTTTCTGGGGTCCAGTATGTACTGTCACGGTGCAGACTGAACTCCTCTCTTGCCTTGATGCCACAAAACTTTTCTGTTCACCTTCTAAATTGTCTTGGGCTGGAAAATTGTTTCACTCAATCTTTTTGTGGGTTCTGCTGCTATACATGTATTTTTTGTCCTTTTTTTCAAAGAGGGCCACTGAGACCATAGAGTAATATTGATTCATCATGAATTGAATTTAAGTAAATTTTGTGAATTTAAGTGAGGCAAAGCACTGAGTCATTGAAGTCCCATGGCAAGATAAAAATCATGATGACAGCAATGTCCATGGGAAGCAGTGGATGATTTTCATATCTTTGATGTCTTACCAAGCTCTAAATATGTGACTGAATCTACGGCAGCTGTCTTCACAGTCATTGGAACAAGTTGTTCTCCTCTTCCCATTCTGTCAGAAGTCTTCCCATGTTTGGGGTAGATACTACCACCTCCAATGCAGTGATGAGTTTGATACCTGTTGATTCCCCTCAATCTGGTTAAGTCCATCTGCTAAGGCAGTTTTACGAAAGTGTGGCCTCTCCCCATGATGTTGCTTTTTGGAGTCATAGGTGAGTGTTGGGTGAAGGTGGATCCCAAAGATAGGTGAGCAGCTCTGAAAAGATCTCAGTAGCCCTTACACTAGAGGTACTAGTCCTCCTATATACACCATATGCTACTATGCACATCCATATATTATACCTCCCACATACTATCTTCATGGGTCTCCTTCATTGTTCCCCTAATAAAACTCTCCAACTGCCAAATGTGGGCATTTTCTCTAACTGACCCCTAAGACTAGAATGTTATTCCTCCTCATCTCAGCCTCCTGGCTTGATTATCCCATATTCTAAGGCAGTATTATCTCAATATATCATACTTGATAAGTGATAATTATTTGTTTTCTGGGCTCTTTTGGACTCCATTATTTCTATTAGTTCACATCAATTAAATTTCTCTCAGAAATGTTAATGTTTCAAATAAATTTATTAGGTTTCCTTATTTTGCACATTAATAGCATGTTTGCAATTGCTTTATTTACCAACATATGAAAGTACATTAATATACATTACTGATTTTTAACATAGGTTAAAATATGGTAATTAATGTTCTAGCCCTGGGAACTCAATTAAGCATCTGATCAGACTGATAATTTGAGATTTAATATAAAGGAATTTTTCCCAGTACTGAATAGTACTTATTTTCATAAGTACCGATACGCACAATTTTATTCATGTTTAAAAATCTGTTAGAATTGGTAGTCTCCAAACTCCTTGTTATCTTAATTTAGATTTATCCTTCACAGAAATGCACTTGGGAAGGGATTATATGGGAATGGGGAGGGGATAATCATTTATATAGCACTGGTTATGTGTCAGCCACTGTGCAAGGTTTTTGTGTCTGTTCTTAAACAGTTGTCTCATTTCATCCTCACAACAATCCAGGGAGGTTGGTGCTATTATTATTCCCATCCTACCACTGAGGAAAGTGAAGCAAATAGAGATTTGTGATTTGCTCAGGATCACACATCTAGTAAGTTGTAGTGACAACCACCCTACCATACCCAGGATAGCTGTTAGCACAGGTTCTTAGATCTGCTTTACTAGGAAAGATAGCTGTTTAGGGGGTCAACAATCTTTTTAAAATTATACTCACTATTTCAGGGAGAAAGTCAGCACCCTGCACTTCAAAGAAAATGCAAACAAAGAAAATGCAGAGAAAAAAAAACAAGCAGAGAAATAAAGACCAACAGACAGGGCTTTGACTGCCTGAATCAACTATACACTTTACATGCATCCCTGAATCAAGAGAGCCTTTATATCTTAACAGGCTATATGCTCTGAACATATGGAAACTCAGAATCTCAACCAGAGAAACACAGAAACCATCTCATAAATAAACCCCTAAAGCAAAATACCCACTCAGAGTATATATGCACACTTCTCAGAGCCAGAAGGCATCAAAATCTTCCTGACTCAGTGCCTAATTAGAAATTAGCAGAAGGTGTGAAAGCTTTCCCAAAGCAAGCCTCCCTTACAAGTTTCCCTTACTGGGCTCCACATAGGGCCCATTAATGGGCAGAAAAAGCTTAAATCCCATTAACATTACATAAATGTCTGAAGCTATATTTAAAATTCTAAGTTCCTGATTCTAGTATGAGCCCTCTATCCACTGTGCCACCTAGCTGCCTATGTTATAGCTTTAATACATCTCACAATAACCTCATTCTTCTCTCTTTCAAACTTACCAAATACATCTAAAGCTACGGTCCAACCAAATTTGATTAATATACTTCCCCCATTCTCATTTTACTTTCTTCCATTTCTGTGTCCTTTTGGAATTCCCCTTTTGGAATGAAGTTCCTACCCCCTTCTACATTTTGAAAGATGATTCTTCCTTTAGGAGACAATCTATTTGTCAGTTACTTCATGAAACCTTCCCTAATCCTTTCTGCTGGACATAATCTCCCCTTTTCATTTTGCAATGCTATTTTCTCCTTATACTTTATGCTTACATTCTATTTGTTATTAAAATGATTGTAGTGCATATCTTATCCATGAAACAAGGCTGGACATCAAGGATAGTTGTTTTCAACTCCAGAGAGCAATAATGCTTTTTTTCTGCCATAGCCAAGTAACTGTCACACTCTGCAAAATGTATTTTGACTCAACTCCTATGAGAGACCTGAGAGGCCAAAAGAATGTCTCTTTTCTCTCCAGGTTATCAAGGAGGAAGATGAGTTCTTTGGACAAATGGAAGAAAAATGTTAAGTTAAATATAAAACAAAACATAAAAAGGCAAATGACCCAAAGCAACAGAAGGGATTCTTGACTTGCATTAGGAAATGAGAGGGCAAAAAGAAGTGACACATAAAAAAGAAAGAAAGATTACTGAATTCTTGGTCCTAATAAACAGGAAGGAAGTTCTCCCTCCTACAAACAGAGAAACTATAAGTAGAAAGCATTATGCTATTGATCTCCATGTAGAATCAGATCATACAGGGTAAGAGGAAGGACATATAAGAAATGATGGTTAGTGACTGCTGAAAGATACTGAAGTAGTTAATTTTCAATTTGTCAAACATAATAGGAAGGTCAATTGCCTTAGAGGACCATGCATTATCTGGAGTATGACAGAGAATTTCCCAAGACTTATAAAAACTGAAATAGGAGAGGCAGAGCCAAGATGGTGGCAGAGAAGCAACAAGGTTCAGCAGCTTCCATATAGCAACCACAAATAACCACAATATGTGACTTTAAACAAATTGTATGTCTCCAAAACTCACAAAATAGAGAAAAACACATTCCCCAATGAAGGCAGCTCAGCAGGAAGGGCTCATCACAGCACTCTGGGACCTGTTCCCAGCCAGGCATGGAACCACGGCTTGGCCCCAGGGTAGCCAGGACAAGCCACAGCTAGATCCTTCAGGAGAGTGGAACAGCAGTAGCTGTGATAGTTTCCAGAATTATCAAGACACAAGAAACAAGGACAAAGAGAAAGGTCAGTGGAACTCAGCTAAATTTGGGGGAGAAAAAGAGTCCAGCCAAACTGCCCTCAGAACAAGGAAGCAGCAGAAGTGGCAGCCACCTCCACCTGCTTCAGAGCTCCCAGCCTGCAGACTGCAGGGAGGCCAAGCAATTGTTCAGAGGCCAAGTACTCTTGCATTGAGCAGACTGGATCCAGATCATGATCTTGGATAGTGGTGCTGGGGCATATTTTCAGTGAGCCAAAGCTAGTGGGGGCTGCAGCAAGCCCCTAAGAGCTCCAGCAGCTGTGAAAACACCAGAAATTTGAGACAGACCTTTCCCCCCCCCCCCCGCTTCCTCGGGAAGTAGAGTTCCACAGAGTTGAAAAATCAAGCAATTAATTAACTGGCCAAAATGAGCAGGGAAAGGACCTGTTCAAAGTAAGAACAGCAACCAAACTTTAGATTCCTTCCTTACAAAAAGGATCAAAGCATGGAACAGGAGGAAGACAACACAGTCAGAACACCCACACCAAATGCTTTCAAGAAACATGAAGATTGCCTACAAGCCATAGATCAGCTTAAAAAGGACTTTAAAAACTAAATAAGAGAAGTGGAGAGAAAACTGGGAAGAGAAATGAGAATGATGTAAAAAAATCATGAAAAGAGAGTCAACAACTTGACTGAAGTAATCAACACCTTAAAAAATAGATTAATTCAAATGGCAAAAGAGGCCCAAAAAGGCAATGAGGAGAAGAATGTCTTAAAAAGTCGAATTTGCTAGATAACAAAAGAATCTCAAAAGATTTCTGAAGAGAATAATTCATTCAGAATTAGAGTGGAGCAAATGGAAGCAAATGAATTTATGAGAAATCAAGATACTATTAAACAGATCCAAACAACTGAAAAAAATAGAAGGCAATGTGAAATATATCCTTGACAAAACCACTGACCTGGAAAATAGAGCCAGGTGAGACAATTTAAAAATTATTGGACTACCTGAAAGACATGATCAAAAAAAGAACTTAGAAAGCATCCTTCAAGAAATTCTCAAGGAAATTGCCCTGATATTTTTGAACCAGAGGGCAAAATAGAACTTGAAAGAATTTACCAATCACCTCTTGCAAAAGATCCCAAAAAGAAAACTGCTATGAATGTTATAGCCAGGTTCTGGAGTCCCCAGATCAAGAAGAAACTATTACAAGCTGCCAAGGAGAAACAATTTGAAAACTGTGGAAATACAGTTAGGATAACCCAGGATTTAGCAGCTTCTACATTAAGGGGTCAAAGTGCCTGGAATATGATATTCTGGAGATCAAGGGAGCTAGGATTAAATCCAAGAATCACCTACTCAGCAAAATTGAGTATAATGTTCCAGGGGAAAATATGGTCATTCGATGAGGTGGAGGACTTTCAAAAATTCTTGCTGAAAAAACCAGAACTGAAAAGAAAATTTGACACTCAAGTACAAGAAGCATGAGAAGGTAAACATGGGGAAGAAATCATAAGGAATTTATCAAAGTTGAACAGTTTACATGCCAAAATGGAAAAACGATCATTGTAACTTATGAAACTTTTCTCAGTATGAGGATGGATGAAGGGAATACAAATGTATACATATGTATACATACACATATGTCTATATAGGAGGGTTTATATATGTGTACAAACACATATCTGAGTACATGCATATATGAGTACATACAATGTGCAGGATCAATTGAATAGGAAGGGTTGATACTCTAAAAGGTGAAATTCTGAGGTAGGAGAGGGTTAGAATGAGAGGAGAAAGGGGGAGACAGAATGGGGTTAATCATCTAATATAGAAGAGGCAAGAGATAATTGTTACAATGGAGGAGAAGAACAGGAAGGCAAAAGGGAAAGGTTCAACCTTATTCTTATTGAATTTAGCTTAGAGAAGGAATGCGATAAACTCTAAACTGGGTATCTTGCCACACAGGAGAGTAGGGGGAATGGGGATGAGAGGTGGGATGATGGAGGGGAGGGCAGAGTGGGGGGATGGTTGCTGGAAGTACACACTTCTGTAAAGGGACAGGGTCAGGGTAGAGAATAGAACAAGGGAGGGGTGGGATATGAAGGAGGGACATATAATCAGTCTCTCACAATATGCCCACTGTGGAGAGGTTCTGCTTAATTATAGATGTATAGCCTGTATTTAATTGTTTGTCCTTCCAGTGGAGCTTCATGAGAAGGGAGGAAGGGAAAGAATTTAGAATTTAAAGTTCTATAATCAAGTGTTAATATACATATATTATTATTATTATTAATTATTATTAAGTACATCCAACCAGGAATTAAGATATACAGGCACTGTGGTAGGGAGACCCATCCTGCCCTACCAGAAAGTCAAACAGGTGAGGGGGAGGACATAGAAGAGAGCAGATTGGGGGAGGGGTTATACAGCGGGATGGCTGTTTTGAGGTGTTGGGTAGGGGAAAGATGGGTAGAAAATTTGTAACTCAAAATCTCGTAGAAATGAATGATGTAAACAAGAAAATAAATAAATTTATTCATTTTAAAAAAGAAAGAATAAATAGGAGGAATTCAGAGAGACATGAGAACATTGTATGTACTGATACTGCTCAAATGAAACACAACCAGAAGAATTATATACACAACAACTACCCCTAAAAGGGAAAGAACAGTGAAATTATAAGAATGCAGTGGAATTATAAGGAATGTTCTTGGCCCCAGAGAAGTACTGAGGAAATGTACTCTGCCCTACCCCCTCTTTTTTTTTTGGAGAGACGGAAACTACAGGTACACAATGTTGCATGTATATTCTCAGAACCAATTGATGGGCAAGTTGGTTTTGCTTGTTTTTTTTCCCTTTCGTACAAAAGAAGGGTGACTTTGGAGGTGGGCAGGGAGGAGACAGGCATAGCTGGAAATAACTATGACATGAAAACAAACAGCATCAATAGATTTTTTTAAAGCAAAAAAAAGACATCAAAACTCAAGATCACTACTCACTTCCTAGTAATTCATGTGGGGATAAATGATACTACCAAAAAAAAAAGGAACCTTAGTAGTCATTACTAGGGATTATACAATCCTTAATAAGAAACTAAGGAACTTAAGAACATAGGAATTGCTTTCTTCATTAATGATGACTAAATATTAGGGCTTTGAAAAGGAAAGTAAATTTGGAAAATGAACAAATGGTTAAGAATATGGCATCTGAGAATAGGATTTGAACTTTTGTAACAAGGTTTTAAATTTGTGATTAAGAAATGTTTGTTTATTGTTCTTGCTTTTTTGTAATATGGATATTATAGAAATATATTTTTGCATGATTTGCATACATAATTGATATATCATTTGCCTTCTCACTGGGGAGAGGAAGAGAGGAGAGACAGAATTTCAAAGTCAAATTTTTTTAAAATAATGTCAAAAATAAAAAAAAACCTAAAACAATTTGCTTGACCATAAACTGAAAGCCTTTTATTTCATCTGTAAAATTAATATTGAACATTACTACCTCTAAGGTCCTTTTGGCTCTAAATTTATGGTCCTAGATGAGAGCCAGCAACAAAATCCATGCTTTCATATACACACATATTTAATAAAGCATGGATGAAATAAGCTAGAAGACATAAAGCAAGAAGTCAAATTTGGTATCTTGGATATCATTAAAACTTTGATGAAATGGAATATATGACTCTAAGTATATGCTCTATTTTTTTAAATAGATTAGTTAAAAGGAGGCAGAGTCAAATTTATATAGTCAGAAGATATATTTATATTAAACATCTAGGAACCAGAGTGGGCAATGTAATAGAGACTGGAATAAATATAAATACAGAGAGAAATTAAAGTAATATGATTATGGCTCTATACTACACTCAATATGGATATGGAGAGAAAGTAGATAAGTTCAGGAAACAAATAACATGCCTGGCAAAAAGACTAGATCTGTGACACCAGTCACAAAAGGATTAACTATTTTGATTTTTGACTACACCTTTGGTTTTCTGCAAAAACAGAGCCTTTGTTCTTTTCCTCAATAGCTGCTAATAGGAACTGAGCTCTTATTTGGAATTAAGTCTTAGTTCTCATTCAGTACCTCAAAATTCTCTGAAATGAAACAATACGAATGACATATTAGAGAAGGGAATGCGATAAACTCTAAACTGGGTATCTTGCCTCCTGAATGACATATACAACCATCAAAAATAGTTTATTCAGGCAATTCATGAAAGTTAAACCAAGTATGTTGAGAATTGTTATTATTGTCCACCATTCTCAAAGAGGATCAAAATGATATCACTATGCTGGATCCAAGTTTCAGTGTGTACAACTGTGGCTGATCAGACCAATATGAGGTTGGAATGTTCTACTACAACTCTGGCACAAAGAGTCTGTGTGAACACTTGGGGTAGGTTCTCTAAATCTGTGCTTCTTGCATTTCTTTTAAGCTATTTCAATTCTGCTTTGCTCATAAAACATAGTACCTTCTCTGATGTGAGCATATGTAACCCCATGCACAAACAGATTCCCAAAAGAACGCTACTGTGAACAGCTTTTAAGGTTCAGATTACACAGTATAGTGAACGCTCCATTTATTCCATTAAAAATCAAGGCAAACATTCACAATATATCACAATATAATATTCATACTATTACATCTTATCACAGAAAATCACAATATGGTATTCACAACAGCCTAACATTAGAATGGCCACACAGTTTTCACTACAGTGTCCACAATATTTAGAACAAAGAGCAAAAGAAAAATCATCTGGTTTCCCTAAGGGGTAAACCCTCTTTACTTAATCATTCAATCAATTCACAATACAATAATCAATTTTCTAGTCATGGGGCAATGATACATTAACTTAATCAGTCACTTGTCTAACAATTAGTCACTAAATACAATCATTAGAAAATTACACAAACCTTCCATCCCTTGGTGTCTAGTAAACTCATTCAATATCCAAGGAGAGGTCTTTTCTTCATCTTTACTTGGGGTTGTCTCTCAGATTCCCTGGATCCCCTTCCATGGTCCCAGCTCCTACCTGAATCCACCAGTCAGTTGGATTCAGAGTCAGACAGCTCCCACATTCTCATCCAGTCCTCAGAGGTACACAGCTCCCAGGTCCTTGCCCAGTCCTCCAGGCAGTCCCTGGTACACATTGAAGTTCCCAGGGTCTGGCACATCTCAAACCCTTCACCACTTCTGTTGCCAGGAACTCAAGGATCAGCCAAGACAAGTCCTATGCTGGTTGTGCTTCTTCAGTCCTCCAGCAGTTCAGGTGACCCTAGGACCCAAGAGAAATCTCGGCCTTCCAGGCAGCCTTCTCTGCCTTCCTGGAAGCATTCACCAGGTTATCCAGGAGCGCAGTTCCCAGATGCTGGGGCAATCCTGCTTCCTCCACCAGGAGGAAGACTGATCCTCTCTCTCTCTCTCTCTCTCTCTCTCTCTCTCTCTCTCTCTCTCTCTCTCTTTCTCTCTCTCTCTCTCTCTGTCTTTCTGTCTCTCTCTCTGTCTCTCTATCTCTGTCTCTCTCTCTTCTTATATACACACACTGGCCTCCTGTCTCAGCCAACACCCTCCTCCTACATCAGGGACAGGAGGCAGAGTTCCCTACTAGCCCTAAGTTACTAGATGATAAGTATCTGCTAGATGGATTACTGTTACAGCATGCCATGTCAAGCAGTCTTGTGCCAATGTCGCCCATATCACACAATCCGAAGTTCTCAAGAGAGACCTTGAGACTGTCCTTGTATTGCTACTTCTGACCACCATGAGAACACTTGCCCTGTGTAAGTTCTCCATGAAATAGTCTTTCTGATAAGTGTACATGTTGCCTTCACCAACATGGCAAGGACATTGGAGCTGAACTCTCTGAAGCAGAGTTTGGAGTGTCTGGTATCTCATCCTGCCAGGTGATGTTCAGAATTTTTCTAAAACAATTCAAATGAAAGTAATTAAGCTTACTGGCTTAGTGCTGGTAGACTATACAGATGTCACAGACATACAACAAACCCTTCAGGACAGTGGCTTTGTAGACTTTCACTTTGGTTGTCAGTCTAATAACTCTTCTCTCCCATACTTTTCTTCATAGCCTCCCAAACACTGAACTAGTTCTGGCAATGTGTATGTCAATCTCATTATCAATGTATACATCCCTGGAAAGTACACCACCAAGGTAACTGAACTTGTCTGCAATGTTCAAAACTTCTCCATTTCTGTAACTGATGGTACCACATATGGGTGGTGTGGTAATGGCCGATGGAACACCTGTGTTTTCTTGGTATTAATTATTTGTCCAAAATTAGCAAAAGCAGGAGAGAATCAATCCATACTTTATTGTATCTCAGCTTCAGAGGTTGCACTGAGTGCACAATCATCTTTAAAGAGAAAATCATGCACCAACATTCCCTCCACTTTGGTCTTGGCTTGTAGTCTTTTCAAGGTGAAGAATTTACCATCAGTGTAGTAGCTGATCTTGATGCCATGTCCATCCTCATTCAAAGAATTTGATGAAAAAATTTAAAAAATAAATTTAAAAAGAATTTGACAATATAGTTGAAAACATCAGGCTAAAAAGCAGAGGGACAAGCACATAGGCTTGTTTCCTTTAATTAGTGACTGGGAAAACACAAGAGCATTGTCCATTATCCAGAACCCTGGCAAGCATGCTGTCATGAAATTGAGAATTAAGAATTGAGAACTAGGCAAGTAAATAAATCTGTTGTTTGCACTATAATATCCAGGAAGAGAATCTGTAGTTAGTCTATGGAACTGGTTCATCTCTTAGGCAATAGCAGGGGCAATTTTCCAGAGCTATAGGGAACTAAGAGATATTCTAATTTAATTTCTTCCTGTTATCAATAAAGAAGCAGGACAGAAACATTAAGTAACTTGCCCAAGGTCACATTGGTACTAAAACACAGAATCAAGATCTGAACCCACAACTTCTAACTCAGTGTCTAATGATCCTTCCACTAAAACAATTAGGCCAATAAAATAGACTGACAATAAACTGAAGCCCCAATTGAACATGTAGAAGATAAAATAAATATAGGAAACTACACAGAACTATCAGTGAGCCCAACTTCCCCTGACAAGGACAGACAAAATCATTTATGCGAATGTCTATTCAATGATGATAAATGACTATGAATCAAGAATACTACAATGTCCAAAGAATCAAAACCATGAATGATCCAAAGGGAAATTGCAAGATTTATGGTGGATATAAGTAGGCTACCACATTTTACTTGTTATAACCTGTATGCAAAATATGGCTAAAAAAATAAAAGATGTACTCTAGAGAACAAGAGATCAGAAAAGATCGATCTTGTCGTGTTGCAAAAAGATGGATAGCCTGCGTACTCAGGTGGTACAAATTTAATATTAAAAGACTTTGAGGAATATTTCCAGAACATTCAGCATCTAATTTGGAGGTTTTATGGAGAACAGGATTGATATAGAATTAGAAGATATGAATGAATTAAAATTGATATTATTAGAGGGAGTATCTATATTGATTAGATATGGATCCATTGAAGTAACAAAGACAGAATAATAGTGAAAACTTAAGGATTCCTTGCAAGACCAATTTAAAATTTCATTTTAATTAAGAATGATCTAGGAATGTTCAAACTGCATTGATGGCATATAAGGTCACACAGAGGTCCATTTGTTTGGGATTCATTGTAAGACTGCCATTATTTACTAAATGGCCTATTTCAAAGAGTCCCAATTTCAATTTGACAATCTGTTAAAACTCAATTTAACCTAGTGAGATCCAGAAACAACTTAAATCTGTTGATTTTAAATTCCCTTATATTTAGTTCATAAAAAATGGCTGAAGAGCTCTTTGATATTCAATCATTTCTGTCTAACACTTTCCTTGACAGAAGTCTAAATGTTGTAAAAGAAATATAAACACAAATAACAAGTTTTCACTACCTCATTGCTTATCTCTTTTGTAGTATTAGTATATAAGCTTTGCCAAGCTGAATATGATATGGAAACAACAAAGAGTTTTCCATTGAGACGCTAACACTGGAAATTAGAAACATTTGGTGACATCTCAGTAAGGAGATTCAACGTTTTAGTAAGCTTATATAACAAAGTTAACTTATTAACTCGTCTCTTTTTTAAAAGTTTTAAACATGATTTTAACATACCTATGGCTTGTTTATTGCGGATACTGTCCACATCATTCAATAGAAATAAATTAACAAAGGTGTGCTTCAGTGAAATTGTAAGCATTATCATTATTATCAGGGTCAATACAGTCCTTTACTATGTGATCATTTGAAAGGAACACTAAAAATATTTTTAAAAACTATTCATAGAACACTGATAAAAACAACTTGCAAAGAAATATAGTCTCTCAGATAAAAGTCCTCAAGAGAGACAGACTTATGGGGATCTCAAGCACCTCTCAAAGAAGGAAAACAAGGCCTTTTTGAAAGCAGAGCATTATGGTCATGATGGCTAGAGTGCATAATGACCCATCAGTTCCTTTAAATCCACATGAGTTCTGAAACCTATACCTAAGGAATTTTAAATAAAATAATGAATTGGGAAATATGGAATAATAATGTAATGAGTCATTGGGGTTGGAGATGACAGGAAGGTTGGTTTTTCTGATTTGTATAGCACAAGATGGAGTTGAGGCACCACATACAATGAGGCTCTGATTGGAGGCAATAAAAGCCAGAAAGAGACAAGACATAAAAGAAGCTGGAGGAGAAGCTGAGTGCAGGAGGACAGTTGACAGAGAAGATAATGAGAGACACTACTTGTAGAAGACAGAATACAGATGGCTGACAGGTTTTGAGCAAACCTCACAGGCTGACTTTGAAACTGACATTAAGGGTTCTTTGGTTGAAAGAGAATGCTGAAGCTGTTAAAATCTAATTGAAGGATACTCCACTATTTGAACATTTGCTTAGCCTTACTGTTTTCTGGCACCATCTACAGTGTGAGATAGGGGAATGTTGTACCATATAGGTGCCTTTTAATGGTCCTCTATGGTTTGAAAGAGGGAGAATAAGGGGAAAGACATACTTTGAAGTGGCATTTGTTTTATTTTTGTCTTTGTGTGTGTATAGGTGTGCCTAAGTGTGTGTGTGGGTGTGTGTGGGGGGGATGTTGTGTGGTTGGGTGTGCTTGGGTGTGGGGGGATGAGTGGGCATGTGCCATATGTGCTGTTTATAGGTGTGAGCTATGTTGATATATTTTTGCTAAAAGAATGCCAAAATTTCTTAGCACCTGAAAGCAGCAGAATAGGAAAACAATGAGAAACAAACCAAAAACAGCCAGAAGAAAAAGTTTTGCAAAGCAGAGATGTGAAGAGTGATTCTGACTATTCCTTAAAGATAGCAGGACCCCATAAGGCCTGTAATCTAAAGGCAAGAGTTGTTTTGGAAACATAGATTTCCCTACCCATATGTCTCACTGTTGAGTTTCTATGAGAATTTGCTCATCTGGCATCCCCCATTTCCAGATCCTGGGCCTGCAGGTGGAAATTTATGACAGGATTATGGGGAACCTGTAATATTTAAGTTATTTTTGCTTTTTCCTTATATTAAGTAAATATTATGATTACCCTTGCTTTAACTTTTTCATTTAGTGTTTCATGTTTAAGAATCAAAGGTATCATTGTGTCAAATTTTATGCAAAGGGGAATCACACTGGTAGGGGCTCAGGAGCTAGAGCATAATAGAAATGTACTCCCTCCAGCAGTATTACTGCTAAAACCCTTAAAGAGTTTAACTAGCAGCCACATGGTCATCTCTGTAGACATACCACCCAACATTTTATTGCTGTTCATAGGAATACAGACAGCTTAAAAATATTTAAAGTCAATGGTCTATCCCAGACTTATGCGCACTAACAACAAAAGCAATATATAGCTTATAAACATATTATGAACCTGGAATTGTTTAAGAAGAGGTAAAACAATAGTAATACTGGGAGTAAATGACATTTTATCATTACCCCAGGGATACAGAGAGCCTGAAAAGATGCAGGGTCAAAGTTGTATCCCAGACTTACGAGAACTTAAAACAACATACCATTTATGAATATATATTATAGACCTGGAACTGTTCTAGATATGATGAGAATAATAATACTAGTTGCATATGGCATTTACATAGTGCTCTAAGTTTTGAAGAAGGAATTTATACATAATCACTTCACAGTCTCACAACAACTCTATGAGGTAGATTTTACTGAACCATTATCTCTATTTAAGAGATGAGAAAACAAGCTCTGAAAGATGGCATGACTTGCCCCTGGATATACAGATAGTAAATGGCAGAACTTAATTTTTACTGACTCAATTTCCAGGACTCTATTTACCATACCACATAAAATAACCAAAAATGATTTTAATTTGTTTATTTCTTAATTTTCCTAGAAAACAGGCCTGTTCACAACAAGAATCATTACTTTATGGAAAAGAAATTTTTTTTTCTTCAGAAAAGAAACAAAAAACTTGTCCAATTAGGAGTAAAGCTAGAAAAAAATGGAGTTATCCTTACACCAAATGCATTGCTTTTTCTACTACACTATTTTTCCATGATGCCTTCACAGGTATGATTAGGCAAAGACTTTTTCATGGATTCTTAAGGATAATATTCAGCATCCCATTTCTGAACCACAGATAGGCCTTTACTTTAAATGGTCCTCATGATAATGTTTTCTAGTATTAATAATCATAAATGTAACAATACCTTTTATTTTGATCTAGAAGCAAGAATGTCCATAAGAAATTTGATTTAACAATGTTTTAATTGGTTCTTTTCCAGAGTTTAAATTAGGAAAATCAATTATTCTAATAGCTAATCGTTCTACTAATTCAGTTGAGTTCATTTGTTAGTGGCAAAGGACCAGGATGGATGGCACACAAAATTATTTATTTATTTGAATGAATGAATAAAAATGTATTAAAAGGATTTGTACTTTTCAAACATTGTGATAAGGGCTAAGGATATATATGACAAAGATAGTTCCTACCCTCAAGGAGCTTAAATATTCATATGGAAAACAACATATATAGAACATTGATCACTGAAGGGAAATTTTTGTTTGGAAAATTACAGGACTGATAAGTGAAACAATATCCTTTTCAGAAGCAATAACAGAATTAATTTGATTATACTTCCAGGACATGGAATCTGATCAAAAGATGATAGGAAGCGAACTGAAGTATGATTGTATCCTGGGCAACTGAGGGAACAAGGAATCTGGGTCAAAAAAAGGCAGGACTGTAAGACAGATCATTCAGGATTAGATCATTTAGAACTTGGTTTCAGGCCTAAGGAGGCACTTGGGGAGATGGTCAGGGAATAAATGGAGAATAAAGGTGTGAATAATGCTCTGGGATGATACATATTAGGATGTTGCTATATTTTGTGCCAAAAAGAGATAAAATCTCTGAAATTTCCATTTTGCAACTGCATCATCAGTTCTCTTAATTACAGATAGGGAGCTAAGTGGTACCATGGATAAACTGCCAGGCCTGGAGTCAGGAAGACTCATCTCCCTGAGTTCAAATCTGGCCTCACATTACTAGCTATGCAACTCTGGGCAAATCACTCAATGCTGTTTGTTTCATCTTTCTCATCTGTAAAAAAAAGCTAGAAAAGGAAATGGCAAACCACTCCAGGATCCTCACCAAGAAAACCCCAAATGAGGTTATTAAGAGTCTGACATAACTGAAACAATGGACCAACTTTTTCTCTAAGTAAAATAGGAAGCTATGATAGTTTAATGACCTTACAGATCACTATTATGGTATTAAATTCAGAGTTTAAGCCCCTGGACTTTAAGTAAGGATCTTGAATAGTAACTATACATGCATTTGGAAGCACATACCCTAAACATGAACAAAGGATATGAAATTTTAGGATAGGTTCAATAGAAGTAATTTTTTTTGTTTTTAACTTGTCCTATGTATAAACATTCTACATATGAAATATTTTATAGTCTTAAATTCTATAATTACTGCAGATGTTGCCTAAGTTAAAGCTAGAATAGTTTAGGCACCAAGAGAATCAACCTCATTAGCTTTATCATACTGCATGCCTTGGGCCTGATTCAGTCTGAATATGAAAAAGATAATTTTATATTTTGCATATCTAGCTAACAAACCATGTAAAGATAAATAATCTATACATTACTTAAGGTTAGTCTATGGTCATATCCATTAGGTTTTGTTTCTTTCTTTGGTTTACCATTATAAGTGTTGGTTGTCAAGTAATCAATCTTATTTGATCATTTAAATAAAGTAAAAAAAAAAATCACTTACCTAAAAAGAAATGCATTTTGCAATCTAAATCAATGTTCATAAATTGACTCCACTGATTTTAAAATATAAGCAAGTTATCCATTAGGCAAAAAAAAATGGCTTTGTAAAATGCTTGAAATGTTTATGAATATGAGTATTTTTTCAGAATTTCTCTGTAATCAGACCCACTTTTTTTGTGGAGCACTTCTAAGACCACATATAATTAAGTCATTTTGAGTCATTTAAGTGGTCAAAGAATAAATATCATCCAGCAGTTCCCCTTTTAAAGGAAGCATATTTTTGTGAACTGTTACATGAAGATAGTCTTAAAGTTTCTTTCCATTCTTCCTAAAAGCAAATGAACATTGAGATAAAGAGAGAGGAAAACACTACCTCCCCCAAAGTTATAGATTAAAAGGTAAGAGGCCTATGATTAATGGGTAAATGAATAAAGTGGTTATCATGAAATATATGCTGCAACTACCATGAGTTTATGATAAACCTGACTAATTTCTTTTCTCCCTAATCTTCAATGCAGTTCTGATAAGGGACACAACCTTTGTTATCATACCAATGGACATAATGACATTGGTTTGTGACATTGCTGAAAGATAATGCAGAGGGAGCCCTGCTTATTTACATCTGCCCATTTGTCATTTTACAATTACCCCTTCACTTAATAGAGTTTTAATGTAAAAAACCCAAAGACCACATGGTTATAGAGATAGAAATATGTGACCCAATACAATTCTATTCCATTGAAATAAATTGCAACATTAGCTTTCTTGACTCTACTCATTAAAAAAAAAGATCAAAAGCAAATCCTAAATCTGTTACATCCTTATTATCTGTAATATTGGTCTCTCTTTCATATAAATTAGGTACTGCTCAATATATTCCCTCACAAAAGTGAAATAAGAAGTACTTCTTATTTGACCTATTTTTAATGGAATTTAGAGTTTTATTTTCAGGAGTTGGGTGATGATAAGACTGCTAAGAATCCATAAAGAACACAAAGGTTAAGGGTAGATCTGTACAGGGACAAGCATGTGGTCAAGATGCATGTGGTAGGAAATAGACAGAGAAGAGTATGGATATTAGGACTATAAATGTGAAAACTATTCATTTTATCTTAAAACTCAGTCCCATTCGTATAACTGAAAAATGCCAAATCAGTATAGTAAAAAGCCAAGCTAGGATTGACAGCCTTTTGATAAATTCAGTCAGTGTGGAAAGTAATTTTGAATAATTCAGAGAGAATATGCCAAAACATTTGTCCTGTTCAATTTTCCACAAATCTTTTAAATTCTCATGCTGCCCAATAAGACACCTGGCCACTTTTATATTATTAATATGGTAACTTTAAAATCTGACCAAACACATTTTTTAAATGCATTTTAATTTGGAAATAACTGTGTAGACTTAGCAAATGTGTGGTATTAAGCATGACTATGCTAATTTCCCAGAAACTCTAAGCTATAAGGAAATACTCTTACATATAAACATGTGTATATGAATAAAGAGAAGGCAAAGAATATGCTCTTCCAAAGTGAACTATGTGTCCTTAAAATTTCATTTAAATCCTTCTTCTAAAGATTAGAAAATGTAAATTGAAACTGTGGAGGACAAGGTTGTTTTTCCCATGGTTTCTACTGTGCAAGAAGCATGTAGTATTTACCCCCCAAAAAAAGTGTTTAGAGAGGCCCCTGATTGATTACAATTCATACACCTGCTTAAACAGGGCATGGTGCCTGTGAACGCTAAATATAATTCCAATCCACCCTCAAATATATGAAATTCATATGAAGAATGCAAACAGACTACTAATAAGATTTTTTAATCTATATGTGAAATAAGCCTTTAGAAATATTGTGGTAATTTTAAACTTAAAGAGTTCAAAAGGCAGAGCAAGTTAGTGTGATATGTAGAACAAAACTTCACAGTGGATGAAAATTTTTAAAATTTTAATGTAAGCTATCCCCTACAAAGTTAGCAGTGGTGAGAGAAATTTGATTAGGAGACGGATTTCTTCCTACAGGGTACTTTTCCTCACAGCAGCTGGCCTCTGAGGTGCTGAGTAAAACTATACTTGAAATAATATAATCCCTGAAGATCCATATAGAAGAGTTTGGCTCATTTATGTAAAGTGCAGTGACAGAAGAGAAACCGCAGTTCTGTTCAACTTGATTCTCAAAGATGCTTTGAGCATTTGGGGGGCTTAAATCTTCCCTAAGTTGGCAGGGTGACAGGCATAGTGATTCATTGGCTAAACAACGGACATGTAAGATTCTAATACCAATTCATTCTTTTGCCTTATCTAACCACCTGCTTTAAAATCTCTGAAGATGTTAAGTCTTTTTTTACTATATTTTCTACTATAGTATATTCCCCAAATCTTACCATTTTTTTCTATTGAGAACATTTCAGATATTTTAAGCAACCCTTCAAAATTATGGTCTATGACTACTGTAGCACATTCAAGAAGGTGAAATGCTAGATCCCTTGGACAGTGGCTGCTATTTAATTTCTGCCATCTTTGTTACCCTTTTGGAATTCCTGACAATTTCTCCCCTTTCCTGTCATTTACCAAAGGCCCTACTACTCCCATGGATATTTCCTTTGCCTTTCTGTCTCAGCTTTTTTCCATCTATTCTTGTTTCTTTTCATTGTGGGAGAATGACATTGAATGGCATTTTAAAATATTCAATCTGTATTGCTTTGTGGGGTAGCTAGGTGGCACAGATGACAGTCAGGAAGACCCATCTTCCTGAGTTCAAATCTGATTTCAGAAACTTTTTAGCTATATTATCCTGGGTAAATCACTTAACCCTGTTTGCCTCAGTTTTGTATTTTTTTTCTCTGTAAAATAAGCTGGAGAAGGAAATAGCAAAACTGCTCTAGTATCTTTGCCAGGAAACCCCAAATAGGGTCATGAAGAATTGGACATTAGTGAAATGACTGAACTGTTTTTATGATCTTTGCCTATCCTCCCTTCCACTAATTCTTTATTCAAGCTGATTTTTTTAGCTATATTCAGGGGTATGTTGGAACCAATTGAACCACTCTCAGGAGAGTCAATTGTTAAATTTTCAGTGTTAGCATTTAAAATTTGGAAACCAGAAAGTGCTATAAATCAGAGCTTTATTTGTTTTCTTGTTGATTGTCTAGTCTTAACAAAATGATGGAGAAAAAAGTTGATAACGCAGATTAAACTTAAAAGTGTCTCATTCATACTTTTTTTGGAGAGCTGTGTGTTAAACATTTACCAACACATCCCTACCTATTAGTTCCCAATGTGTATTCTTTCTACATGTCACTGGCTCTTCAATTTTTTAGAAGAGATTTGATTATAGAGAGGCAGTGTATCATAGAGGCAGAAAACATAAATCACAACTGCATTCACCATGTAATATCCATGTGACCCATGGCTACTTAACTGTATGAGTCAGTTACCTCATCTATTAAAATGGAGACAATGGTGTACTGCCTGACTTGTGGTCAGGAACAAAAGAAATGTACACAAGAAATGGCATATAAAAGTGAGCTTCTGAGACCAATATGCTGTGGAAGATTACTAGCTTTAGTGAACATACTGTTACTATTATGCCCCAATTTTCTGAGTCTGGTCAGACTGATGAAAGGTGAAATTAGTCTTCGACATTCTTTAACTTTTCTTTCAATTTCTCTTGTGGAATCTCCCATCCCTACATCATAAGGTGCCTAAGTACACTAAGTGACCTTTCTGTTTTCCTGACATTATTTTAATGGTTCATTCAGAGCTATTTCCATTCATCAAGCATTGTCCTATATTCCAGACATCTCACTTTACCTTTTCCTCAGTCCAAATAATATTTTCTTTTGGAAAAATCTTTTGTTTATTTTAAGTTTACATCATTCATTTCCATGAGATATTGAGTTAAAAATTTTCTCCCTGTTTTTCCCCTATTCACCACCCCAAAACAGTGATCCCACTGTAAAGCCCCTCCCTCAATCTGCTCTCTGCTATATCCTCCCCCATCACCCCTATGACTTTCCGGTAGGGCAAGATGGTTCTCCCTACCCTAGTACCTGTATATCTTATTTTCCAGTTGAATGTAAATAAAAATAATGATTAAAATATATACATATATATTTTAAACATTTTATTTTAGAACTTTAAGTTCTGGATTCTTTCCCTTCCTCCCTCATCACCCACCCCCATTGAAAAGACAAGCAATTCAATATAGGCCATACATGTGTAGTTATGCAGAATATCTCCACAATGGACATATTGTGTAACACTGACTATATTTCCCTTTCTCCTATTCCATTCCCCACTTGTTCTATTCACTACTTTGACCCTGCCCTGTACAAAAATGAGTGCTTCTAACAACCCTCCCCCCCAACCTGCCCTTCCCTCCATCCTTCCCCTTTCATCCCC
>CM053593.1:75466399-75490176 GCA_028646575.1 Pseudocheirus occidentalis | reverse complement strand
TTAACCCATCCTATTCAATTGATCCTGTGCCCTCTGTCTATGTACACATATATACATATACTCACATATGTATTCCTATGCATATATACTCTCCTATATAGACATATGTGAAAGTATATATATATATATATATATATATATGAACATTTATATTTCCTTCAACTATCCTCATACTGAAAAAAGTATCATAAGTTAACAATTATCACTTTTCCATGTTGGCATGTAAATAGTTTAACTTTGATAAGTTCCTTATGAATTCTTTTCCATGTTTACCTTCTCATGCTTCTTGCTTTCGAATGTCAAATTTTCTATTCAGTTCTGGTTTATTCAGTAAGAATGCTTGGAAGTCCTCAACCTCATTGAATGACCATATTTTCCCCTGGAACATTATACTCAATTTGGCTGAGTAGGAGATTCTTGGTTTTAATCTTAGATCTCTTAACCTCTGGAATATCATATTCCAGCCCCTTTGATCACTTAATGTAGAAGCTGCTAGGTCCTGCATTATCCTAATTGTGTTTCTACAGTATTCAAATTAGTTCTTCTTGACAGCTTGTAATATTTTCTCCTTGATCTGGGAACTCTGGAACCTGGCTATAACATTTCTGGGAGTTTTGTTTTAGGCATCTTTTTCAAGAGGTGATCAGTAGATTCTTTCAAGTTCAATTTTGCCCTCTGGTTCTAAAATATCAGGGTAATTTTCCTTGAGAATTTCTTAAAGGATGCTTTCTAGGTTCTTTTTTTGATCATGGCTTTCAGGTAGTCCAATAATTTTTAAATTGTCTCTCCTCAATCTATTTTCCAGGTCAGTGGTTTTTTTCAAGGAGCTATTTCTCATTGCCTTCTATTTTTTCATTTGTTTGGATCTGTTTAATAGTATCCTGATTTCTTATAAAGTCATTTGCTTCCATTTGCTCCACTCTAATTCTGAAGGAATTATTCTCTTCAGTGAGCTTTTGAGATTGTTTTTCCATATGGAAAATTTGGCTTTTTAAGACATTCTTCTCCTCATTGGCTTTTTAGACCTCTTTTGCCATTTGAGTTGATCTATTTTTAAGGGATTATTTTCTTCAGTCAGGTTGTTAACTCTCTTTTCATGATTTTCTTGCATCGTTCTCATTTCTCTTCCCAATTTTTCCTCTATTTCTCTTATTTGGTTTTCAAAATCCTTCTTAAGCTCCTCTATGGCCTGTAACCACCTTACATTTTTCTTGGAAGCTTCTGGAGCAGGAGTTCTGACTGTGTTGTCTTCCTCCTGTTCCATACTTTGATTATTTTTATCCCCAAAAAAGGAATCTAAAGTTGGATTGCTGCTCTTAGTTTGCTTCCTTTGCCTGCTCATGTTGCCAGTCAGTTACTTGACTTTTCAGCTCCATGGAACTGTGCTTCCAGAGGGGAGAACTTTGTCCAAAATCACTTTGGTTTTTGCAGCTACTGGAGCTATTAAGAGGCTGCTGCAGCCCTCACCAGCTTTGGCTCACTGAAAATGTACCTCAGGACCACCACCCAAGACTACAATCTAGATCCAGGCAGCTTAAGGTAAGAGTACCTAGTCTCTGAATGATTGTTTGCCCCCCCCCCGCCATAATCTGCAGCCTGAGAGCTATGAAGCCACCACATGTAGGTAGCTTTAGGGCTGCTGCTTCTGCTGCTTTCTTTCCCTAGAGGTTGACGGCCAGAACAAGTTTTCTCCCCAAGATTTAGCTAAGTTCCACTAACCTTTCACTTAGTCCTTGTTTCTTATGGGTTGATAATTCTGGAAATCATTAAAGCTGCTAGTGATCCATTTGCCTGAAAGCTTCAGTCCTGGCATTGTAAGAGCAATCAGTTTAGCAGATGCTTGGCATTTAGTAAGTTAGGGCTAAGTAGCACTTAGCAACTTAGGGCAAAGTATGGAATGTGTGAGCCCTGTCTTCTGTTGAGAGGGTGTGAACTCCCCTGTTGGTGTGGAAGAAGGGGACTGGCTGAGACAGGAGGCCAGTGTGTGTATATAAGCAAGAATTCCAGAGATGGAGAGATAGAATTGGAATTTTCCTGTTGGAGGAAGCAGGATTGTCGCAGAATCTGGGAACTGGGCTGTTGGGCTGAAGAAGGGAGTTGGAATTTTCTTGAGGGAGACAGTAACAGAGAGACAGACAGAGAGAGTGAGAGAGGGGGGGGGAGAAAGAGAGAGAGAGAGGGAGAAAGAGAGAGGGAGAGAGAGAGAGAGAGAGAGAGAGAGAGAGAGAGAGAGAGAGAGAGAGAGAGAGAGAAGAGATGGAGTTTTCCTGAGACCAGAATCTGGTGAAGGTCACCCAGAAGGCCAATATTCCTTCTGGGTCCTAGAACCATCTGAACTGCTGGAGGACTAAAGAAGCATGACAAGGATAAGACTTTATTTGTTCATGACCTGGCTGATCCTTGAATTTCAGGCAAGAGAAGTGGTGAAGGGTTTTTGATGTGCTGGACCCTGTAAACTTCAGTTTGTGCCAGAGACTGCCCTGAGGACTAGAAAAGGACCTGGGAGCTGTCTACCTCTGAGGACTGGATGAGAACCTGGGAGCTGTCTGCTTCTGAATCCAGGTGAATGGTGGATTCAGGAGTGAGTTGGGACCATGGAAGGGGATCCAGAGAATCAAAGAGACCACCCAGAGTCAAGATGAAGAAAAGGCCTCCCCTTAGATGAAACTGAGGTTTGCTGGACACCAAGGGGTGGAGGGTTTGTGTGGTTTTTCTAATCACTGTACTAGCAATTAATGATATTTAGTAATTGTGAATCTAGATTAGTGACTGATTAAGTTAATGATTGCCCCATGAGTGGAAGTTTGATATATTGGGAATTGATTGAATGATTAAGTGAGGAGGGTTTCCTCTTTAGGGAAACCAGATGATTATTCTTTTGTTCCTTGTTCTAAATATTGTGGCCACTGTAGTGAAAACTGTGTGGCCATTCTAATGTTAAGCTGTTACGGACACTATATTGTGACTTTCTGTGATAAGATGTAACATTGCAAATGTTATATTCTGAATATTGTACTGAACCTTGATTTGTAATGGAATAAACAGAATGTTCACTATTACTGTGTAATCTGAACCTTAAAACCTGTTCATAGTAGCATTCTTTGGGGAATCTGCTTGTGCATGGCATTACAGGCTTTTCCTGGTCACCCCAGCACCAAACTGATGTTTTAGACCAGGCTGGTTTTGGCTCTCTGTACATGCTGCAATGAGCCCTTCCTGTGTTGCCTGCTGGGCTGCTTTGTTTATTCATAAGGAGCTTTGCTTCTCTGTAATTTTTTGAATTCTGTAGCCGTAAAATTCCTTTAGAGTTTATTTTATAGTTATTTGATATGATTATGTGGGAAGCTGCACAGTTTTCCTGCTTCTTTGCCACCATCTTGTTTCTCTCCTCCCCCCCCTAATATTTTCCAAGTCCCAACTCTTGAGAATTTTATCCTCCCAAGTGGTCCTTAGGTTCAGAACTGAACAGATCAACCATTCCAATCTGATTCAGAAATCTTCTGGTTCTGATGAAATACTTTCATTTATGAAAAATTCTACTGTTTCATATAATACTTTCTTGAATTTCAGTTTTTCTTCACCAAAATTTTCCTCACATTTAGTAAAAAATTGTTTCCTTTTAACATTTGTTTATTGGCTTTTGTTATGACTTCTTTAAAAACATTAAATAATCCACTCTCTTCCAAATGAGGGTCCTAAAAAAGAAATTGACCACAGTGATTATTTCCCCAGTCTTCTTTTCTCTAGAAATATTTTTAGTTTCTTCAGTTATTCTTCTTATGAAATGATTTTCATATCCTTCAATATGCTTCTGAATTCACTCTAGTTTATAATATTCCACTTAAAATATTAAACAGAATTAAGCACAATACCCAGTTATAGTCCAACCAGCAACTGAGTACAGTTAGAAAATCAATCTAGATAACATCAGAGTCCTGCAATTCTCTGCTAGAGATCTTATTCCTCCAGGTTGATATTGCTCAGCTTACTTTGCATAAAGCTTATGAATGCTATGTTCAAGTCCCTGAGACTCTTTCTAATCTTTTAATTACTCAGCCCATATTTCTCTGTGGTATCCCCAAAGATAGCTAGAAAAAAATCTCTACCGCTTCCTAAGAATTCATTACTTGTTCTGATACTCTCTTTAGGTCATCTCCTTTCACTGTTTGGTTCTTTGGCTTAACTAACCTCTTTGTACGTCATATGAAATGCAGCCTTCAAATCGTAACCTTGATGTACTAAAAGAAAAAAAGGTAAGAGAGACAATTACCAATGAGATAACAACCAATGATGACATGTTTGGTAAACATATTTGAGGGAAAGAAGATACTGAGATAAGAGAAGGTTTGTAATTTTTCTCTATCATATGGGAGAGCCAAGTATAGAGAGAAAAATTTTAGGTTCTACATTATTAAGACCAAGTCCCCATAAATGAGAATGAATTAGCACAGACTTGCTCTGTGAGAGTGCCATAGAATGACCTAGCACATACTTACTCTATGATAGACTTAATCTGTCCTGCTTGCCCAATGCAAGCCTAGATACCTAGGCTCCTTAAGAGTCTACCCCATTTGGTGAACTTTCAGTAAACTTTGTTTTTCTTTGGCTAAGAAGACAAGTTCCATTCATTCAGCAGGACATAGCATGTTGGTATTTTGGGGTCTCCAGAGAGTCCCTAACCCTCTTCATGGGTAATCTCTTCATCCTAGGAAGACACTAAAATGCAAATCTGTACAACCTTGTACTCTTTGGAGAAAAGGCACAGGCATAAAGCTGGTCACTCATTTCTTTGAAGGATTAAAGCTTTCACCCACCTCTTTATCTAGTTCCATCAAGTGGTGGAGAAAACTCACAATTCTCCTCATGCTCCAGTATTTGCTGCTCCAAAAGAGTAACTGAAATGAGATTAGACCTGTTGTTTCATTTGTATCAAGAACTTCTGATGATAAAAAACCCCTCTACAATTCAAATCAACACATTTTCTATGATTTATAGTCTTGGAAAATTGCCTGGACCACTGAAGGGTTAAGTGACTGGCCCTGGGCCAAAGAAGTATGTATTAAAAGTAGACTTTGAATTCATATCTTCTAGATTTTGAGGTTGGTTTTTCTATGTACTACATCACCCTGTCTCTTATTTTATCTAAACAATGCCTATAACATATCTTTACATCTATAGCTGTGAGTATTTGTATACAAATTACACTGAACATACATTTATATACATCTTAATTTATATTTTATAGATAAATGCACTTATATATTTATAATATATGTGATATGTAAATTTGTGTATGTACAATATCCATTATGGCACTCTGTCTCTCTAACATTTAACAGATTAAAAAAATACATCACAACTCCCTTCACAATACTTAAGGTTTTTTCTAGCTTATATGACTGCTACTTCTTTTGGACGAAATTCTTTAGGAAGTATGCTGATTTAGATTTTCTGCTCTTGTGCCATGGCACAGATTCTTCTTAAAAGACTAGATTTATATTAAGGAATGAAAAGATGTTGTTCAGTTCTCTGTAATCCACTTCCATTCTGCTGATCTAGAGATAGCTAAATGACAAATGAAACAATTTTCTTTACCTCAATTCAGTGTAATTCACTTTGTGATTGTACATGATTAAGGCCACATCTCTACTTATAAAAACAACTTCCAGGTTCACAGACTTCAAATAAGATTGCAATCAGGTATCCATGATGTCAAATTTTTACTGTAGAGAATAGTAAGACCCATGAATGTTGACCAAAATGCATAGAACTAGTACTTATTGCTATCTCAAACTGAAACTTTACACTTTCCTTGGATCTCACTACTCCTCATTTCTTGTGGAAGAACATTTTAAGAAGTAATAGTCTATGCATTTTTTTCTCCAATTCTAGATCTGGGCCACTCTATCCAATTACTAGCTCCCTCTGGCTTTCCTTTAATTTCCCTGATAAACAATAATAAACTTCCTTGAAAATAGAACCCTCATCCCAAACTCTATATACCTCTCAATTGAACCTTCATTTCCATAACTGCCTTCAGCACCAACCAGGCAGTGTTCACAATTTCCACAAAGAAGCAATTTTCTTCTAGTCAGTCATCTGAAAAGTGAAAAGCTCCTGTATGAGAAGCCATCCAGGAGGAGGATCGCAGAATAGAACTACCCTAGAGGGCAATCTGGATTTCCTCTCACAGTCTCTAGGACTAACTTGTATAAATTGTACTCTATAGGAGACAGCAGCAGTCACCTGAGACTCCCAGAAAATCTTCCAATGGACTAGGATAGTGAAGATTTGCCTGGTCTGCTTGTTGTAGCTGGTCTAATCTGATCCAGATGCCTCATATGTTTCCCATGTAGAACTAGTAAATGAACATTCAAAAAGAAAATGTCTGAAGGGCACAATTAACCAGCCATTATAGATTTTAGGTCACTATAGGAAAAGTTGCTAACAAGATAAATAAACCAAAGACCTCGCTCCTGAATGAGAGATGAAAATCTGGGGATTGAACTAAGATATTTTTAGATCTCTGGTTCAGGCACTTGAGGGAAACACCACATTCAGGGCTAAAGTAATTGAGTATTCTGGATTAATGTCTAATCTATGATGTATATATTGTAACCCAGCAACAGGATAACAGCAGGTACATGAGATGGTAGCAACCAATGCCACAAGCTAAACTTGTATAATTTGTATGATTTCTGCTATAATTTTCACCAAAGAGCTCAAGGTATTGTACAAAATACTTTATATATGAAATATTTAACAAAATAAAGCTGAAAACTGTGGGAGAAAAGAGAAAACAGTAATGAAACCTAAACACTAGTGAGAACAGTCAATTTATCAAAGGCCAAGTGCTGAAAGTAATGTTTTGTTTTGTTGCATATGATCCATAATGCAGGATATGTAGAGTATCATGGAATGTTTGTTGGATTAGGAGCAAGAGGAACTGGGTTTAAATAAACCTTTCTTATTTAGTAGTGATGTGAACTTGTGGCTTTACCTTTTTGGTCTCAGTTTCCATATCTTCAAAATAAGGAAGTTACATTAGATGACTTATAAAATCTTTACAGACCAAAATCAGTGTTCCAATGATGACACCATTTCTTTCCTTCAACAATTCTATAAGCACTTATTAATCACCTACTATGGACAAGACACTGTGGGAGGCATTGATTTTATAAAGAAAAATTGGGAAGACATATGAGAATGATGCAACAAAATCATGAAAAGTAAGTAAACATCCTGCTAAAGGAGATCCTAAAATACACTGAAGGAAATAATACATTAAGAAATAGATTAACTAAAATGGCAAAAGAGGCCCAAAGAGCCAGTGGGGACAATGCCTTAAAAAGCTGAATTTGCCAGACAGAAAAGAAATTTCAAAAACTCACTGAAGAGAACACCTTCTTCAAAATTGTATTGGAGCAATTGGAAGCTAATGACTTTATAAGAAATCAAGATACTGTAAAAGAGATCCAAACAAATGAAAAAAATATAAGGCAATGTGGAATATCTCATTGGAAAAAAACTGACCTGGAAAATAGATCCAGGAGAGATAATTTACAAATTCTTGAACTACCTGAAAGCCATAATCAATAAAAGAGCCTATATGCCATCTTTCAAGAAATTATCAAGCAAAATTGCCCTGACATTCTAGAACCAGAGGGAAAAATTGAAATTGAAAGAATTCACTGATCACCTCTTGAAAAAGATCACCAAAAGAAAACTCCTAGGAATATTATAACCAAATTCCAGAGTTCCCAGGTCAAGGAGAAAATACTGCAAGCAGTCAGGAAGAAACAATTTAAGTATTGTGGAAACACAATCAGCATAATACAAGACCTAGCAGCTTCTACATTAAGAGACTGCAGGGCTTGGAATATGATATTCTAGAGGTCAAAGAGGCTAGACTAAAACCAAGAATCACCTACCTAGCAAAACTGATTATAATGCTTCAGGAAAAAATATGGTTATTCAATGAAATAGAGGATTTTCAAGTATTCTTGATGAAAAAAAACACAGCTGACCAGAAAATTTGATTTGAAATACAAGAAGCAAGAGAAGCATGAGAAGGTAAGCAGGAAAAAAAGAAATCATAAGGAAATTATTAAAGTTGAACTATTGACATTCTTACATGGAAAAATGATAATTATAACTCATAAGACTTTTCTCAATATGAGGATAGTTGAAGGGAATATGTATGTATATGTTAGAAACAAATATATATGTTAGAAGCAGACATTTTTGAAAAGGGATAGAGTCAAAGGAGAAAATAGAGTAAGTGGGGGCGGGATAGGATGGAGGGAAATATAGTTAGTCTTTCACAATGTAACTACTGTGGAAATGATTTGGGCAACTACATATGCGTAACCTATATTGAATTGCTTATCTTCCCAGTGGGAGTGGGTGAGGAGGGAAGAAGAGAAAAAAATCTATAACTTAAAGCTTAAAAACAAATGTTTAAAGAAAATTTGTTTTTTACATGCAATTGGGAAATAAGGTATACGGGCAGTGGGGTATAGAAATCCGTCTTGCTCTACTAGAAACTTAGGGGGGGTTGATGGGGGAGGATACAAGAGAGAACTGATTGGGGGAAGAGGTATTCAGTAGGCTTGCTATTTTGGAGTGGGGGTAGGGCAAAGACGGAGAAAAATTGTTACTCAAAATCTTATGGATATGAATGTTGAAAATTAAAAATAAATAAATACATTTTTAAAAACCATTAAAATGTTTCGTAGAATTAGATTATAAAATTGACATCATAGCCCAAACATGGTCCAGTTAATGTTCTTCCAGAACATTATGGCTTAATGTAGTGTTATTACAAATTAAAAGCATCAGACAGTTCTAGGCATGGCTTTGCCACTATCTGGTTATATGTGGATTTGTACAAATCCTTACATTGGTCTGAGTCTCATTGTCCTCATCAATAAAATGAGGGGACTAGATCAGATGATCTCTAAGGTAATTTCCAGGTTTACCATTCTGTAGTTCTATTTCTTCACTTTTACTTTTCTGAATTCTTAAATTTTTATTTTTTCACTTCCAAAAATAGTCTTAAATCTACAAAGAACAGAGAAATTATACACCCTATAGTCATATACCATAGCCACTAAGTAGGCAAATAATAATAATAATTATAGATAAATTTTACTATTTTTTTACTTTACAGCACTTTAATACAACTTTAAAATATGCAAACTACAAACAAATGAATGTGCTTTTTTAGTGAATCAGTTTTACAATTATTTTGCCATACTCCGAACCAAAAACTTATGCAGTACAGTCAAGCAAATCCCTAGGGTCATGTTTAAACATAAGTGCACAAAAGTACTATTTTTCTCCCATTCAGAGTGTGAAAGAAAAGAAAGGAAAGTGCAGGCAGTAGAAAAAGGAATTCTTATAAGACAATTGCATCATGGGAAATAGCTTCCCATTCAAGAAAGCAAATATATATTTTTGATAAAATACTACTGAAAATAGGTTTTTTTTTAAAAGAAGAAAAGAATTAAACCATTCTTTGCTTCCAAGGCTGCACTTGACAAGTCTATTAACTAAACCCATTCATTGTATATATTTGCTTGCCTTACAGGATTGAAATGATGTTCAGTCATTTATTGCTTTTTAAGAAAAAATATTTTTTCTCTCCACAATCATCTGCATCATGTAATATACTTTTATGATTACTTTCCTTTCAGAACTTCCTTTTGTTCATCAGCTAGGTATGATGGTAGAAGACCCTTTTGCTAGCCATCTTTGATGTGTTTAAACACCAATGTATAAAGCAAATAGCAAAATTCAATCTATATGAATACTTATAATTAATCCTGACATTAATATGTCTCCTATCTATATTGGTATAGGGGATTTTAGCTTTGCCCTACAGATGAACCTTGTGTCAGTGTATCCATTGCATACTGACTAGATTTCTGAAATATGCTTTACTTAGAACTACCTTTGATATATGCCCTGCAAAGATAAAGCCAAGTCACAATATTTTTACTGTCAATATTATATTTTGCATAGCATTACTCACATAGAGTCATTACCTTCCTTTGTTCATGATCCCTATTTTTTCCAGATTATTTCCCAGTGTAGTATAAGGCATTATTTTTTTCCTGTGTATATTGGGCTTTCCTTCTTCAATTCTAAACCCAGGATATTGGAGGATCATTAAAATACACTTACTACATGTGCTAGGTTTAATAATATCGGGAAGTTTTTAATTCATTTGGGGGGGGGTTCATTTTTTTTTCCACTAAGGGATTCTATCTTTGGAATTTGTATTTTCTCTCCTGGATATTACAGTACTGAACTTTGCTCTTCTAAGATAGAATTTACCAAAAGGAATATTTCGTAAGTTTGCAATGTATGTTGCCCAAGAGAATGGTACTAGTTCATAGCATCACAGAATTACAGTCAGAATGGTCATCAGTAGTCATCTATTCGAATCAATATCTGAAAAAGAAGTTTCCTTACAACATATCCAATAAGTGGCAACCGAGATTTTCTTTTTTGAAAACTCTCAATAAGAGAAATCTCACTATCACCCAAATAAACCCTTATGACTTTAAGACAGCCCTATGATTCAGCTTTCTCAGCCTTTTGTGTATCAAAGATCACTTTGGAAATCTTGTGAAAACTATGGAAACCTAAGAATAATTTTTAACTGTTTAAAAATATATATGCTGGATTACAAATGACACAAATTGTATTTCAATATGGTTACCCAAATGTTAAAAAATATTGTTTATAAGCTCTTGACAAAGCACCCCTACCATAAATATTAGGATTTTTTTTCCTACTATGATAATCAAATTTATCTCTTTGTAATTTATACTCATTGATCCTACTTTTGACCTCTGGAATCAAATAGAAATCTGAAGAGTCCCTCCGGGAGACATACTTTGACATAATAACAACAGCTGTCCTATTAACCCAAAGTATTCTCTTCAGATTACACATCCGCCAGTGACTTCAACTAATCCTTATATGGCTTAAATTAAAGGGCCTACACTATCCTGACTGCCTTACTCTGGGCATTGTCTAGCTTATCAATGTCTATCTAAAAATATAACCTTCAGAAAAGAACATCCTACTTCAACTACAAAATATTTCAATCTATCACTCAGTCATTAAAATAGTGAGACTGAAATGACTCACAAATACAGCCAAAAGACCTATGCTAGTGTATAGTTAAGTGCAGATACTCTAATCATAGGATCCTAGTGCCCTTGGGAGAAGCTTAAAAAAATACAACGAAAATGTCAACAGCAAAACATAGTTTTATCCACACACACTGTTTCTCAAGGGACTAAAAGGATACATTTGCAGCCATGCCAAGCAAGAGTGTATATGCTTCTGGGGAAAAGCACACAGATGCCAAATGGGTGCATTAACCCTCCCCCCTTGGCATAACTAATGTAGACACACCCTTAGGGAGTCTTCTAAGACCCATCTGCTCAGTCAAGCATTTGTTTAATTGTGTCAAATGCCTGGCAAGTGAAGCCTCAGTTAATAGCTACTAGATATGTAAATGGTATTTGTATTATTGTACATGGGCCCAGGGGCTTTGGAACAAGCACATTAACTATTTTAAAATAATTTTCCAGTAGAGACGGGAATGATAGTTTCCTTCTCAGCAACAGTGTCCACAAGTGCCCAATATATTTCTTACATCCACCACTCTGTTCCACCTTCACTTCATTACTTAGGAATATTAGCTATTGCAACATTTGAGATATATCACTGTCACAGCACCACAGAGAACTTGGTAACAGAAAATGCAAACCTTCTCTAAGACAAGGACGAATGTGACCCCTCTGGGGCCCTCAGGTTATGTGTTCTGAGGTCTCACACTACTTATTTGTAAGCTACCTATGACATCTTTGAACTGGCTAGTGTGGTAAATTTAGCTCTTAATATCTATTTTCCCTTCTATGATGCAAAACTCTTCTCAATGACATATGTGACAAATAGAAGAGAAAATAATTGCCAAAATGTTTTGGTGAAGGTCATTTTGACAGTTTGGAAATAGCAGTAGCTCATTTAGGTTTCTACTTAGGAAATCACAATGGCATGAGTCAGAGGGGAAGAAGCGGAGAGGGGGAGAGGTTCTTTGGAATTCATCAAGTGAATCATCAATTCGATTAAAAAGATATTTATTATTACATATTTTATACATGCATACATACATGTATCATACATATATAAGCATATGTGTATATGGGTATATATGCATGTATACATTTGGCCAGATCTTTTTGAAGCTCCTAAATTGGAAGCTACCTCTACTAAGAGGAATTAGCAATGAATTATATTGACTTTGTATAGTGTTATATATGAAGTGTCAGAAGCAGTATCTGATTTAAGGGTTCCTTTAACTTGAGGGCAGGTCTCCCTATCCACAGTAGGCTTCTTCATTACTATTGTTATTATTGTCAAATTAAATTGCTTCTATGAAACACTTTGCAAATCTTTTCTAAGGAGATACTGCTTTGGAATCATAATGAATATGGTAATCTAAAAAATGCACTATCCCCTTCCCCCCCATACACATATGGACTAACATCTCCCCTTTGAAGGCCTCGGGTTATGTTCTGTGTGGCAATTATCTATCATTACTATAATTATTCATATCATTATTCTCATCTTTTTTAAGGATCTCAAATAGAAATGGTATTGGGACAGGTTTCTATTCCATTTCCACAATATTATATAAATTACCCTTTGGTCTATTGCACAGCTGAATGAAATAACTGTTATGTCTGAATAAAAGTATTGGAATATAAGCTCAGAATGTATAATAAGGGCTTTATCAAATGAGATAATAATCATTATTTACTTAGGATGTTGCTTGGCACATAACAAGTGCTTAATAAATATTGGTTTCTTCCTTAAGATGAGGTCCATGAGCATGGTTAAAAAAAACTTTCAATACAAATGGTTCCCTTGGTAGACCTATTTATTTTACTTTATACATTTTAAAACATAATTCTTAAGCAGATTGCATAGGCTTTACTAGACTGCTAGGAGGGCCTATGATACACAAGAAAACATTAAGAAATTTTGTTCTTTAGGTTCACTGAAAGCATCTTTGGGACAAAACCAATAGCAGACATAATGATGTATCCCTCATTGTGGTCCCACAAAGTTTTGATTTCTGCCAAGTCTTCATTTTCTTTCATAAGATTTTAATTTCATGTAGCTCAGAGTTAATGAGTACTTGATGTGCTAACTGTATTAAAACATTATATTTCCATGTTATAATTCAGGATTGTGCCTGCACAACAATTTTGTGATAATGGTCTAATTCCAATATAGTTTATTTAAGATCCATATTTGTAGCATAGGGATTCATCAGTCCATGAAAAATAAAAAGCTTGTTATCTTGCAGAATATTTAGAAGATGCAAAGTATTTTTGTCCAAATGATATTTTCCATATTCTGTTTCCTTATCAATAGATGCTCATTATCAATAATAACAATATTTTATATGCAAGTTATGTGTTATATTTTAGGGAAAGCAAGAGCAAAATGAAACAGTTTTATCCTACAAGAGCTTGCATTTTATTGAGCACATGTGTCTCTCAGTTTAGGAACTGATATAATACATTACATCTATGCAGTTTATAAAAAGGATAGAATTGTATACTATGTGTGAAAATTACTTGGAGAAACCAATGATTTTTATGTTTTATTTTACAAACAACTATCACTACACATGTCTTTCTGATGATCTTCGGCTGATTTAGAATGTCTTACTTTGACCATACAAAGCTGAATCAAGAAAATTATCCAACCCTTAATTATTCTGTATCAACTGAATACTAGATTTCATGTAATACACATGGCAAGTGCTCTCATTTTAAAATTTTAACCTTTAATGGCTATTACTCAAAGGAAACAAAAAAAGATACAGCTATTGAAGAGCATACTTCAATAACTTTTATAGATAATGGAACAGTTACTAATGTAGGGCATCCAAGAGTACAACAAAACAGGATTAGTTGTGCACAAAAGCACAAAATAAGCATGGTCAGAAAAGAAAAATGATGCCAGTAAGTAAAGAATTATTATTCTAAAGTAGTCTAATTAATGATCATAAAATATCTTCCAAGGTTCTTAGAAGCAGAAGGGGTTATTATCAGTTTTTCTATAGCGCATCACATAATGGAACGCATCACACTATGCTATAAAAAGAAAGAAAAAAAGATTATGACATACAGTGAAGCATGATACAGAGTAAACAGCTGCGGACATTTCACATGGCTCATGCTTAAGATTCTGAAAGTTAATCTATAGCAATATGTAAACCAAGAATGACCAGAAAAGCAGTTTGGTTTTTCAAGAGGTAGAGGAACTAGAGACCAAATTGCCACCATTCACTGGATTATGGAGAAAACAAGGGAATTTCAGAAAGAAAGAAAAAAACCCATTTACTCCTACATCAATTACTACACTAAAGTATTTGACTGTGAAGATCACAACACATATAGTAAGTCCTCAGAGAGAAGGAAATTCCATCTTGTCTCCTGAGAAACTGCAAATGGGTCAAAAAGTAATAGTCATGACTGAACATGGAACAACTGATTGGTTTATTGGAAAAGTAATATAAGGTTGTTTATTGTCATCTTATTTACTTAACTTATATAAAGAGTATATTATTAGAAATGCAAGGATGTATGAATCAAAAGCCAGAATTAAGGTTTCAGAGAGAAATAACAGCAATCTCAAATACGCAGATGATCCCACTCTTATAGGAGAAAAGGAAGAAGAATTAAGGAGCCTCTTGATGTGAATGAAAGAGGAAAATGTAAAAGTTGGCTTGAAGCTAAACATAAAAAAAATAACAACTAAGATCTTGGTAGATGGTCCCATCACTTCCTGGCAAATGTAGAAGAAATAGGAGCAGTATCAGATTTTATATTCTTGGGCTCAAAGATCACTGTAGAGTGACTGCAACCATGAAATTAAAAGACATTTACTCCTTGGAAGAAAAGCAATGACAAATTTAGACAGAATTCCAAAAGGCAGTGGGAATACTTTGCTGATAAAAGTCCATATAATAAAGAGCTGTTTTTTTCCAATATTAATGTATGGCTGTGAGGGTTGGATAAAAAAAAAAGCTGAACACTATAGAATTGACAATTTTAAACTGTGGTGCTGGAGAAGACTTTTGAGAATCCCTTGGACAACAAATAGATCAAATCAGTCATGACTTAAGAAATCAATTCAAACTATTCACTGAAAGGTCAAATACTGAAGCCAAAGTTTAAATACTTTGGCCATGTAATAAGAAAACAGTACTCATTGGAAAATATTTGGAAAGATTGAAGGCAAAAGGAAGAGGGGATGGCAGAATATAATATGTAAACAATGAATAAACTTAGACTTCAAGAAATAGTGGAGGATAGGAGGGCCTGGTATGCTATGGTCCATGGAGTCATGAAGAGAGAGACATGACAGAATGATTAAACAAAAAAGAAAAGCTGAACCAGGAAAAGAATATATATATTATTACAAAATTGTAAATGGAAGCAACAACTACTTCACTCAAAAGAATATAAAATGAATATTGTATAATTACAAAGAACAAGCATGATTTTCCAAAGAAGAGACATACAAAATACCGCCCCCCACAACTTTGTAGAATTGGGATATACAAATATGTATAATATTGCATACATTGTCATACGTTTGATGTATTAGCACTCTCTCTCTCTCTCTCTCTCTCTCTCTCTCTCTCTCTCTCTCTCTCTCTCTCTCTCTCTCTCTCTCTCTCTCTTTCAACTTGGTACCACAAGAATGCTTTGTAGTATTTACTCCCCTGATCCTGCTCCCCCAACCAACAGGCCTCTGAGGGCCAAATTGGTGAGGGATCTCTTAGTAGGTAATACATGTATATTTCATAATTACTGGATGTTGAACAGGAAAGAACCTCAGTGATTAATTAACATAATTTCTTCATTTTCAAGTTTGAACTAGATAAGAAAACTAAGAACCAAAAAGGTAAGGGACCTGAACAAGTAATCACAGCAGGACATTGCAAAGCTAAGACTTTTAACAACAAATCCAGTAATACACTCTAATATTGCCCAGAAATACTTAACTGAATTTCTCCACTTTCCTTCTCATTTTAATTGCTTAGGATGTTTTACAAATCCAATACATATATATAATATTTATAACGTACATATTTTATATATAATGTATAAAATGTTCATAAAATATTTTTTTCTATTTTTAATATATGATAAAATAACTATTTTTAAAAGAATATGATCCCTGGTCTTTTGAAGTATCAATTTACAATCATAGAATTTTGGAACTAGAAGGAAATTAAGAGATAATCTAGTCCAAGACCACTATTTTATAGGTGAAACAATGATTATTAATAATATGTAATAAATAACATTTACATAATACACACTGTGTGCCAGGAACTGTGCTAAATATTTACAAATATTACCTCATTTGATACTCACAACTACCCTAGGAGGCAGGTGTTATTATTCCCATTTGACATATGAGGAAACTGAGGCAGAGATGTGATTTGCCCAGAGTCACACAGCTGGTTAATGTCTAGGATTAGACTTGAATTTAGGGTTCCTGACTACAGGTGTTCTACTATAACACTTAAATAGTTTAAGTGTTTTGCCCAAGGTCATACAGCTAATTAGTAGAAGTCAAGACTAGAATCTATATCTCTTGACTAGCAATCCACCAACCTTTCTTGTGTGTCTTATTTGTTTCCATTTTCCTTTTTTTAAGTTTTCAGAATATTTTTAAAACCAAATTACTTCGAATTTTGACACTTTACAAAGTATCTCTCAGTGAGCATAAAAATGGCTTTCCCACCCCTTACCTGACCCAGTATTTTTCCATCCCTTGTAATTTGCTCTGCCTGTTCAGCTTCTTATCAGACTAACTCTTAGAATATACACAGTGGGGAGTGTATTCACTGGGCCAAATAAAAACATGTTGTACTGTAAGCACAGAAAGGGTGGGAACATCAGTTTATTTAGACAAAATCAGTTAGGTTTCAAATGAAAGGAAGTATTTTTACTGCCATGACACATTTTTATGAACCTGATTTTATATCTTGCCCTCTTTACCTACTCTGTAGTTCATGCATTCATCTGTCATAACTTAGCCCAACAGTCTTATTCTCTGCAGACTTCCTCAGTGAGTTAAGGCATGAAATGCAGCATTTTAACCTTGGAAGAAACAGTGACCCCTACATAGCCAGAAAACTGTGTAATGAGAATTCTTTCCCCTCTTTATTCAGAACCCTATCTCAGTCAGGAAGAGGACATTATATAATCACAAAGACAGTGATTTTTTAAAAGTGCATTAACCATTTCTTTACCAACATTTTCTAGAATAATTCTAGTTTCCTACAATTTGGTTATTCTGTTGAATGAAATGCATCATAGTAATTATTCTCTAGACTAATATGCTGGGGTACCAAGCACAGGGTTATCATCTTTAAAAATATTGATGGCACTCTACCCCTGATAACTAGTTTGATGATTTCTAGTGTCTAACAAACACTTGTATTTTGTTTTTCTAGAACGCTCACAAAAGACATAGAAAAGAATCAAAAAAGCATCTTGTCCTTTTTATGGTAATTGGAAGATAGCTGTCTTCCCCAAAACAAATACTTACGCTCCTTCTGTTTTGGATTGGATTCCTTAGTACAATCACTATGAGAAACAAAACCTAGTGGTAAGAAAATTCAAACAAACTCTTGCAAAAAAGATCTAGAGTCCCTAAAGTGTATACAAAATTAGCATAGGAGCTATGGAGAATGGACATCATAGGCCGTGCAATTAAATTATACAATTTTATAAATGAAGAAAAAGCAACTGAATGACTTATCCAAGGAAACACAGGTAGTGTCAGAAGATAACTATTGGTAGAGACTTTTAATTAGTAATTTAAATAATTATTTCAAGAAACTCTGAAATTTCCAGTAGAAATATGATTTTGAAGAACACGACCAAGTTATCTAAGTACAATAATACCTGCAAGAAGATCTGCAAAAGTGATGTGTGTATAAAATACACATGTATGTAACATGTGTGTATGTGTGTATACATGCAGATGCACATATGTGTGTATGTAACTCTTTCATGGATTAAAAGAAGATCATAATAAGAAAAAATGGCAGTGTAAGATAACTCATCTCCAAAAGCAATTTATAAATGTTTTATAGGCAATCAATAGTTCAACAACATTTATTTAGCATGTATCATGTGGTGTGAATAATTTTAATCATTGGGAATACAAAGAAAAAATCAATACATTACTATTAGGGGCCCTACATTCCAATGGGGGAAAGAAAATGACAATCCATATATATACAATGACATAAACATAACTACCCTTTGTTAATAAACATCATGAAAGCTTTAAAATAGGGATGAGCATGCTTTCCAAATATATTTGCCACTGTGATAGAGAAGATCTGGCAGATTTGAAGAGATTTCTTGTAAATGGTAAGGTCCTCCAGTTTCTCACAGTTTCTGACCACTCTCTTATGTTTGTTTCATCAAGATGTAGAATATTTAAGTGTCTCCTGGAAATGGTCCATAGCTACTCAAAATATTTTGGCTTCACCAACCACACAGGAAAGACCAAATGAACGAAGAGTGTCTTTTCTTTATGTATATCTGGGACAGAGAGCATAAATTAATAAGTAATTGATTCCAGAACTAAATAGTAGGTGACAGTAGACAGGATTGCCTTAAAGAAATTATAAAATTCCTTTTAAGTACACACCTCCCCCACTTTTCTCACAGAAATAAGGGACTATTTCTTTCATTCTAATATTATAGAACTATTGCATGCATACAAGTCTTGGAATACAATAACCTCTGAAGAACTGAAAACAAATATCATGAAGAGGCAAAAAGGGGGTATGATTAAGACTGCACATATAACCAAAGAGATTGCACATATAACCTGGCAAGGCAAGGGACATATAACACAAATACTTCACTGGTATCTTCACGTCATCAAGAGAAATTAAGGAAGTACCAAAACACATTGGGATCGCCTCCCCATATCACTTCTATTCTCATGCAGGTCTTTGGGGAGGGAGATGGACAAGAGCTGCATAGGATGCTCAGGTGTGGATGGGTTGCCATCTGAATCATTGAATTAATGCAGGTAATGGTCAAACCAGTGAGATCATAAATCCATGTAAATATTTGGATATTGTCCTATTAAATTTAATCAAATCTTTATACCTCTCAAGATATATTGAGAACTAATTCTATCATTTCACATGTTAGCTCTCTGTAATGGGAATGGGAATGGGAAGATCTTCTTAGCATCTTGGTAAGCCTAGGGGAAATTGAGGACCTTCCCTGCTTTGAAAATAACCTCTGTCCTCTAATACGCCGAATGTAATCACATGGAGTCTGTGATGGGAGGAGTTTGTTGGGGTTGGGGGTGGAGCAGAGGCTTCAGGAAACAGGGAGTCAGAACAGCCAGACAGTGGGAGGAGAGATGATGTCAGGAAAGCAGCCAGTTAAACTTGCGAGTAATATTGGTCTTGTATTGGTTTGTGGGAAGGTTAAAGGATACTGTGACTCTGCTGTTGTGGCTTATTAACTCCTTTGCTGCTATGATGCAATAGGCTTGCTGGTTTGGGGATTCAGTTTTATTACATCTGAATAAATGTTTTGCTTCTGTTTTATATATCAAGAATCTTATATTTTTGCAATTGAGTACCATGCAGGTATATTTGTAGTGAACATGAGTGCTGAGAATGTTGCATTAGCACTATACTCCCCTTATCAGATTTGTGTAATTTTCATATTTAATAATCAGTATGGGTTTAACATCAACAAGAGGATTGTGGGTTGGGGCTTTCTCAGAAAAGGGAAGAGTGAGAAAAAGTTTAGAAGTAAGGACTGAGGTAGTTAGAAACAATGGAAATAGTCCAACCTGCGGCACAGTGTATATATAGAGGAAGAGTACAATATAAGGCTCAGATTACGTTTAGACCATATTATGGAGTACTTTGATTGCCTGCTTAAGGCATTTATCATAGTTCAGTAGTAAATGGGAAGCTATTAATGGCTTTTGTGCAGAGAAGTGACATGATCACAGCTGTACCTAAATAATACTAGTGACTTTGTCATTTTTAGTAACTTCAGCCTATTCATCTATTGCCTTTAGTGAATAAAATATGTATTTGTATCAAATAAATCAAATTATACTATATGTAACTGTGTTGCACTAGAATTTTGGAACCTTTACTAGTTTGAATTTAGTTAAGTATGTTTTGGATAATTATATTCATGCATAAAACAGTTTCTGGCATCCTGTAAAAAAAAACAGTGTCCACTCTAGCCCAATGGCTGTCTCTCTGCCTCTATCTCTGTGTGTGTGTCTCTTTCTCTCTCTCTCTCTCTCTGTTTCTCTCTCTCTCTCTCTCCATATATATGTATGTGTGTGCACACATATACATACATAAACACACATATGTATATATATGTATGCATATACATATATTTCCATATATACATATGTAATGAATAAGCTATTTAAAATTAATCATACACAAAAATGTCATTTGCAAAAACATTCCCTCTACCCACATAGTCCATAACTCCTTTCTGACGAGTATACAAAACAGTAGAGAGTATTCAAAAATTGCTGTTGCAAAAAAACAAACAAATTAAAATCATAGGAACAGCCTGTCAGTCAATTGTGCTAACTTCTGGGGATGCAAAAAAGGGCAAAAACAGACCTTACTGTCAAGAAATATGAATTCTACTAGGAAGGACAACACATAAACATAAGCATAAAGAAGATATGGAGAGACACTTAAAGATGGGAATTAAGAAAGGGGAAATTTTAAAAGCTGAGGAGATAGGGAAAGGTCTAGGGTAGAAGGTATTATTTAAGCTTAATCTTGAAGAAAGTCTTGAAGGGAAACTAAGGGGAAGAGATGAGTGGAATAAAGTATTTCAGATATGGTGGTTAACCATTAAAAAGGTATGGAAATGGAAGCAGGATATGATCATCAAAAAGCTTGAAAAGGTTCTCAGAGACCAAGCTATCCAATTCCTTAATTGTACAGATGAGGAAACTGAGATCCAGGAAAATTAAATGGCTTATCTAAGGTATTCTAGGTATCAAGCATCCAAGAGAAGGATTTAAATCTATATCTTTTACTACAGTCAGAACTCTTTCCACTGTATCATACTATCTCCTTTGATCTAAGTACTAAGGTCTAAGTCGGCCCTTGTGACCTTGCTTATGAAAGTTTTCTGAAGACAATTACACAAGCCATCATACTCTACTCTATTTAAATTTGCAGAATCTATCAAATCTTTGTCATAGCCTTCAAATGTTATGGGTCCCTTTCATGTCATGATGAAGCAACGAAGCTGAGTTTTATTGGAGGCATTAATTTAATAGTGACTAAGAAACAATTGAAAATTAAAAGACTCACTCTAAAGACATTAGAAAACAAGTTTTTTTTTAGTTACCAATTATATTGTGTTGAGGTCTTAAGGACACAGGAAGCATTTCCTTTATAAAGAACAGCCATTTGTTGAAATCAGACTAGTGTAAATGGAAAACATTCACCACCTTCTCTGTAGGCAGAATAATAGACAAAATATTACTAATAATTGAAATGAAGTACATTGCAAAATACTCAATTGCCACAGTAGGAAACAGTATGGAAAACTGAATGCCTGACAAAATCTGAACAACGTTACTATTTTTGTTATGGAAATTATATTTATAAGCTTGGCTTTCCATGAGAGGTAAATAGATAGGGAACTGGTCTCCAAGCCAATTAAGTGTGTTTCACATTTAGCCTCTACCATATATTGGTTTTATAACTTTATTGTGTCATTTAGCATCTCAATGCTATGGAAAATTCTCCAAAACTAGAAATTTCAGGGAAGGTGTCAATCTGTATTCCCATGCAACTTTTGTCACCAGGAGTTCCCTAACCCACTGAAATCACAGGCACAATCCCCATGCCTCATTCTTATAGTATTAAAGGAATACCTACTTTTATTTTGCCTCACTTTATTGTGCTTCACAGATATCACACTATTTTTTTTTTACAAATTGAAATTTTTGGCAATCCTGCATCCAACAAGCCTATGAGCACCATTTTTCTGACACCATGTGCTCACATTGAAACTGTGTCACATTTTTGAAATTCTCATAATATTTCAAACTTTTAAGTTATTATTATATCTATTATAGTGATCTATGTTTGATGTTACTACTGTAGTTGTTTTAAGATGGTAAACTTAATTGATAAATATTGTATGTGTTTTGATTGCTCTACCAACTAGCTATTCCTGGGTCTCTCTCATCTCATCAGGTCTCCTTACTCCCTGAGACATGAAAATATGGGATTTAGGCCAATTTATAACCCTAAAATGGTCTCTAAATGTTCAAGTAAAAGGAAGATTCAATCAATGAGGAAAACTTAATTGTTGTCTTATTTCAAGGAATTTCCACAGCAACCCCAACCTACAACCATTACACCGGTCAGTCAGCATCCATCAACATTGAGGCAAGACCCTCCACCAGTCAAAAGATTATGACTCTAAAACTTAACTGATGGTTAGCATATTTTATTAGCAGTAAAGTATTTAATTAAGGTATGCATATTTTAAGACTTTTACTATTATACACTTAATAGATTAGCACATAATATAAACATAATTTATATATGTACTAGAAAACAAAAAAAATAATGTGACTCACTTTATTGTGATATTTCCTATGTTGCAGTGGTCTAGAACTGTACAGGATAATCATGGAGTCAAAAAAGTTTATGTAGAATCCTTGCCAGTGAACACTGACAATTTTCTTTATGCCTTTAAGCCTTAGTCTTCTTACATATAAAATGGGGATAATAATATTGACACTAGGGCCCTCACAAAGATTGTGGTGAAGAAAAATATTAATAATAATGCCCTACATTAAGGTGAATAATTATTGTCATTCTTATATTATAAATTTAAAGAATCTATTATTTCATCAGTGTCATTATTGTCACTACTAAAATAGATTGAAATTCTTTCCTCCATGCCTCAGTAGACTCCTTAACAAGTTGTTCTGACCAAAATATATCCCAATACTCTAGTGATAAACTCTTAGGATATAATTAGTCCATAACTAGATAAAAGACATATTGTCTGTCACCAGGCTAGAACGAAAAGCTTTTCCAATTTGGTGAGACCTCTAATAGCCTCTACTCCACAAATATTGCCTTAGGAACCCAGGGTCACCAGTTGGAACAGTAAGAATCATGTGAGTAGAATCTCACACATCATAACGGAGGTAATTTGCTTTAGAAACCTTAACACTCTTTATAAATATATAGAAATATATGTATATAGCATCATTATCCACGTCATTTTCATTACCCTCATTGAGCTATTTATTTCCAAACTAGAACAATAATGAGAAATGTCAAAAAGAATATCCTATCATTGGTTTCCCAGCTTTTTTTTAAAGACATGAAAACTAAATGAAGAGATGGTAAAGATAGACCAGAGATGTTATAAAGCCAATCAGCAGTAGATTTCTGAGAGAATGCTACCATGAGGCGCTTTTAAGATTCGGATTACGTAGTATTAGTGAACACTCTGTTTATTCTATTACAAATCTTCATTCAGTACAATGTTCACAGTTTCAACAGTTCACAATATTATATACAATCTTCAGAATAAGGAAAGTCTCTATATTATATCTTATTTCAGAAAGACACAATATTTAGA